>CM056594.1:49489683-49867183 GCA_029721355.1 Tegillarca granosa | reverse complement strand
GACTTTTTCCTCCTACAGACCAATGATTTTTTTATAGATTTATGAAATCTGGCTGCTTAGCAAACTAACAGTCATAACCAGTATGTATTTTTAATTTGATAAGGCAGACAGGCTTCAAACCCCAAATCCTTCAGCTTACTGAGTGAGCATTCTACAAAAAAATCACTACTGAAGTAAATATAGCTGACTAATAAGTTACTTCTCACATCAAATCAAATCAGATGTCGAAAATGGTATCAAATTAGCAAAAAAAAAAAAAAAAACATGATCTTATCATATAATCAGTGTATTAGATTTGTAAAATAATACTGTCATTGTATTTGAAGAATAAATACTATTGGTACAGGCTTCTACCTGAATAAAAGATTAGAAATACTGAAAAATAATACAATATTATTGTGTGACTACATGTTTATCAGAATGACAAGCAAATTCTTTACAAATGTTACCACTTTTAAAGATGTACTGAGAAATATAAACACAAATCTGTTACATAATTTTTATATTAATTCATACATTTTAAGTACATAGTTTTTGTGATTATCTTTTTTCTTGATCTTAAATTAAATCTAAAATAAATAAATTCAACTTTTTGTATTTAAAAGTGCAAATTGGGAAAGAATTCATTGAGACAATTGTTGATTTACTTCAAATCAGCAAATTTTCAGCAAGATCATTACCAACAGCGATTACACTCTGAAGGGCCACAATGACATCATTTTTTCTTTCATTGTAGTAATTTAATCGTTTAACAATTGACACAGTTTTTTTTTACTTTGCCAGCCCTGTGCAAAACCCATAACCAGGGTGCTCAAGCACTGTTTATTATTGTCAATGTTTTTCAAAGATATTTTGGTGTACTTTGTATTGATATTTACAATGCACAGGCTAACCAAATTATGAAGTCTATCTAGTTCTACTCTAGTGTAGAGCAGGACCTTTTTTAAGGTCTTGTCACACTAATGGTTGTGCCATTCAGACTATACAAGTGTATAAAGTATCAGAGTCTACCTCACCACTGCGTTAGCTTAGTTGGTAGAGTGCTCGCTCCGTAAATGGAAGGTTGTGGGTTCGAACCCCGGCTGGGTCTGACCTAAGACTTGAAAGTGGGTAGTGAGTCTAGTGACTGTTCTTTCGCCAAGCACTCAGCATTACAAAAGAAAGTCATGGTTCTTTCAAATGGGAACTTAAAATAAACAAGGTCCCATGACACAGTAGGCGTGGCATGATAAAGAACCCTGTTGGCAAAATTTCTGCACTTTTGTCTATAGCTGGTGATGTCTCAATATAGTGAAATATTCTTGACTGGGACATTAAACAACATTACTCAACCCAACTCACAAAGTCTACCAGTAGTTCTAACTAAGAGCAGTGCCAGACTCAGTTAAAGTGTTGTTACTAGTGCCATTCAGATTTTAAGATGTTTATAGTAACACAGTCCCGTTCTTCTTAATCTAAACTGCTATTACCACAGCTACAGAAGAACAAACATTAAAAACTATGTCAGCTAGCTCATAATCAATTCAAGTTATGTATACAAAACATTTCACTAAAGGTTTTAAGAGATAAAACATTTTACTTAAGATCAAAGCAACATTTTTAAGGTTATATAGTTTTTGGGATAGAACCTTTGATAATTTATTTCAAAATGTTCATTTTTAAAGGCAAAACTAAAATTGCATGCTTTGAAAAATATACATAAGAATACTTCAAGTTGATCATAAATACATGTAGTAATTAAGTACAAATTACTGCTGTAAAATTCTATTTCCAGTATGTTAATTAGTTATAAATATTCACAGTAAATCTTCTTATCTCAAAATACAACATGGCTCCTGGTCATATAAACTCTTAAAAATAAAAGATTATAACAAAGGGGTCTCTGAACTTATAAGTAATAAAAATATCTAAAGAAGATTTTACAGGGGTTTTGATTAAATCTGATTAACAGCCATGGGCGTTTGATGTCTCCACCTTGAATAGTTCACTTATATTGATACATCTCCATGGCAAAGTTGATGAAGTGAACATGCTGTCTCAAGTGATAATGACCCATTTTAATAATGGATAATAGGGACCTAATTAATTGGGAAAAGTGATTTATTCATGGTACATAATGACCTACATTTTATAAAGGATACTTGTAACTAAATTGGAAACAAAAACATTTGAACATGATCAAATCATTGCTAAATATTATGATGATTAGGCTAATCAGGGCCCTTAAAAAGTTTTATGGCCGTCATCACAATATTGTTGATAAGTATGTAGTCACTGTATCCCAACTTATACTGGATATATTTGACTTACCATAGTTCTTTGTTCCTTTCATTCTCAAAATTGACTTGCACGTGACAGGTGTAGCTAGCTAGACAGGAGGTGCATACCCTTCCAGAGCACCCGGCCTCACTTCCTTGATGGAAGTTCACGTGTATAACATATTTTGCCAGTTTGCAAAGTTTTTACTTTGTTTTTGGGATTGTGATATGGACAAGGAAAAGTATGTTTGTTTTATTTTTATTACTTCTAGTAAATTAAGGATGCTTAAAACATGAGGTGGGGGGGAGGGTACAAGACATGTTAATTTTCTGAACTTTAATTTATGACAGGGTTATCATGAACACAATTTACTTGACATAAACTGACAGTTGTGGTTGTTTGTGATTTTTTCTAAATGTCTTTCTGTACATGTCTCATTGTGTGTACATGATGAAGAGGTCATTACAGGTCAAGCCAAACAGACACTATTAACCATGTGTTTTAATGTGTTACTTTATGACTTCTTTTTATACATCATCATGATATTTAGATTACTTGTCTTTTTTTACAATGATATAAAAGTAACTGACAGACAAATGTTTTCATTATCACCAATATATAACAACAATTGTTGTCCATCTCACATTCTGGCATATATCACTGTACTCAATCTACTGATACATGTGGCTTTTCACTGACCTCACAATATTATGATTACAAATTGTCTATTTTACTTATATCTAGAGGTCTATACAGGCTAAGAGGTTCTAACTTCTTTGATACATCAAAATGCTATTAAAATTACTTTTGTTTTTTATGCTAAACAGTACTTCAGGTAACAAAGTACATGTGCTGAACTGTCTACCCACCTCATGTTCTGAAGGTCACAGAATTTCCTGTTATAAGGTTCAATTTAAAATAATACTGATCTGTCTGTCCAATTCACATTCTAAGGTCCCCCAAGGCCAAGTGGTTAACATCATGATATGCAAATTACTTGCATCTTTTGATAATATTACCAGTAATATACCTCTGTAACTCTGTCAAAATCATGTTCTGGCTGTCACTGGCACTTTTTCTGCACAAGTCAAATTCATCATCAATGTTATTGTAGTAATAACCAACATGTATCTGCCCATCTCAAATTAGCATAATTGTTTTCATCATGATATTTAGATTGTTTTTCTTCGTTTTAATCATATGATCATGAGGTTCCTGATTAATAGTCACATATAACAAGAGTACTTTCTGTCAGCCTCACAGTCTCAAATTCTAACATATTCACAAAATTATGACAAAACAGACAACAACAGAACCAAAAAAAACCAAAAAAAAAAACCAATAATACTTTAAATTGAACTTGACATTATCATTATCATTATCATTACAAAAACCATTAAATTCAACACAGGGACCTCAGTGGCCAAGTGGTCTTAAACATAAGGTTAGGGATCATGGTACCTCTCAATGCAAAGGTTTGAATCCCACTCAGACAGAACCCAGTGTGAAAAAGTTTGTAAGTTCACTTGTCAAAGGTCAGTGGTTTTCTTAGGCCACTCTGTTTGCCTCCACCATCCCAGAACTGATGGCCTCAATATAAGTGAATGATTCTTGACTGGGGAAGAAAACACCATTACTCAACTCAACTCAACCATTTAAACTGGTTCATAATAACAGTAATTATTATAAATATTATTAATTTATTGAGCACTCAAAAATAAGGTGCATTCCATGATGATGGATGGATAGACAATTAAAATTGACAAACTGTTCATATGGATAGACTAGACTAGGAGTGGTAGATCTGAAAACATACCCCCCCCCCTTTCCTAATATATATAACAGGCTATAAAACCAAACAAATTAAATTACCATACTAGTACTATTTTCTTACAGTGTTTATATACAAAAGTAATACAGGCTTGATTAATAATTCATAACATAATCAATAGAATATGTATTGGTATTTAAATTGCCTCGAACTACATCAAGTCATACCTTGAAACACAGGTGATAAAATCTGTAGAAATCTATATTTATATACCATTTATAAAAAGGTGTTTATTAAGGTATAATAATAGTTATACCTTAACCAGATTTATTCTGTTGACTTATCAATCATTTATTTTAAATATGGTGATCATTTCGTAATCCCCCAGTATAATTGGATCAATCAATGGCTGACAACTTGAAATGATCAAAATTTAATTTGTTGATATAGACTAATAGACTGGATAAGTGGTCTGTACAAAGGTCATAAAGGTCTCCATGAGCAAGCATTTTTATCTAGCACAAACTGGTTGTGCCAAACCTACTGTTTATTCCCCTTTCCATCAATATTTTTTGATGTGTTGGAAGTAAAAAAATTGCTTTCTGTTCCAATATTTTTTCACTCACCCTGTATTAAGTGAATGTCTTCCAAAATAAAATTTACCTTTAGAACGAGTTGAACCATTAGCCATTTCTATAATAAATTTGTAAACTTCAACCTAGCAGTGTTGGTGTCAGTCTTGGGATTGATCCACAGTATGATTCTATTGGAGTTATTATTGGTCTAAGGAATGCTTCACATAATGATGCTAGCAGTGTCAGTCTTAGGATTGCTTCACATAATGATGCTACCAGTGTCAGTCTTAGGATTGGTCCCCATAATGATGCTAGCAGTGTCAGTCTTAGGATTGCTTCATATAATGATGCTACCAGTGTCAGTCTTAGGATTGCTTCATATAATGATGCTACCAGTGTCAGTCTTAGGATTGCTTCATATAATGATGCTACCAGTGTCAGTCTTAGGATTGCTTCACATAATGATGCTACCAGTGTCAGTCTTAGGATTGGTCCCCATAATGATGCTAGCAGTGTCAGTCTTACGATTGCTTCATATAATGATGCTACCAGTGTCAGTCTTAGGATTGCTTCATATAATGATGCTACCAGTGTCAGTCTTAGGATTGCTTCATATAATGATGCTACCAGTGTCAGTCTTAGGATTGCTTCACATAATGATGCTACCAGTGTCAGTCTTAGGATTGCTTCACATAATGATGCTACCAGTGTCAGTCTTAGGATTGCTTCATATAATGATGCTACCAGTGTCAGTCTTAGGATTGCTTCATATAATGATGCTACCAGTGTCAGTCTTAGGATTGCTTCACATAATGATGCTACCAGTGTCAGTCTTAGGATTGCTTCACATAATGATGCTACCAGTGTCAGTCTTAGGATTGCTTCATATAATGATGCTACCAGTGTCAGTCTTAGGATTGCTTCACATAATGATGCTACCAGTGTCAGTCTTAGGATTGCTTCACATAATGATGCTACCAGTGTCAGTCTTAGGATTGCTTCATATAATGATGCTACCAGTGTTAGTCTTAGGATTGCTTCACATAATGATGCTACCAGTGTCAGTCTTAGGATTGCTTCACATAATGATGCTACCAGTGTCAGTCTTAGGATTGCTTCATATAATGATGCTACCAGTGTCAGTCTTAGGATTGCTTCACATAATGATGCTACCAGTGTCAGTCTTAGGATTGCTTCATATAATGATGCTACTAGTGTCAGTCTTAGGATTGCTTCACATAATGATGCTACCAGTGTCAGTCTTAGGATTGATCCCCCCATAATGATGCTTTGATTATACACTATCAGATCATGGATTACATGAAATAATGGATTTGTATTTCCAGGTCAAGATTACAATTTTACTTTTTGTCAAGATGTCAGCATAATATAAATAATTTCTTCATATTTAAAGTAGAAGGTCACACTTAGGAACTTAAATTTGTAATTAAACTTACTGCATCTCTGCTTGGGGCCTAAAGCATTTATTTATATTTTTAAGACTAAAATCATTTACTATATTGTTATGAATGGAACAAGCAAACAACCTTTGGCTAGCTGTCAAAAATACAGATTACCTTCTGAATGTTTTAATCAAGTCAATGATAATATTATAGAAGGTTTTTTTGGAATAAAATCAAACACTAAAAAGTTTACTTTCTGTTTATCTTTTTAACCCAATGTTTCAAGATATTGTAAATATGTATATATACATCATTTAAGGATTGAATGTAATTTTGAATGTTGTCATTGAGGTATATCACAGAGTGTGTGACACACTGCTGTCATCGAAAAATTAACGCAATGGTTCCAAAGAGATTCAAATAAGGCAATGCATTTGTAATGTAAACATATGACTATCAGTATCAGGATTTATATCCATGATGAATGTCAAAGGGGGGAGACTAATTCTTGACAATTATAAATCTTTGAGCTCAGTCATTTCTGTGATGATAAGGATAGTGATGGTGATGATGATGATAACAATGATGATGATTTACAGGGGAGAGGGTATCAAAGAACTTACTTTTCCTGAAAATCTGAAAAATAAGACTGGTGTCAGGGAAAATCATTAGGGCAATCCACTTTATAAATTTATATTAGTATACATCATGTAGTATGAAATTTTTTGTAAATATAAGAAACTTTGATTAAAGTGTTAACAAACATTTTTATAGAGTGCTTTTATAACATTTTAAAGAATAAACAAATGAGAATTGTTAATTTTGAACAAGCATGGTTTTTCAAATGGGAAATTTTTTTAAAAAAGAAAAGGGAACTGTGTGAAAATGTATATCAAGCTCGGGTTAATCTCAGATCTCAGATTCACTGCCAATCCAAAACAAGCTGTATGACAGTGTTCCAGAACCAGTAAATGATTCATAATACCGGTACTTACATTCAGCACTGGCACAAAATTTTACTGGCATTACCTGTAGAGATTCTTGAGATTCTGCCATTCTTTTCACTTGTTCAAATACTGGTAATTTGCAAGAAATGCACTTGAGAATGAGCTTTAATGTGGAACCTAATGGCATTTTAAAAGTATTGACAACAGACAGAACGTAAAGTAGGAAATATCATGAATACAGTAATGATTGTACAATGTGTATCTGATAAATTGTTGGTTATAATCATTTAGTGACATGTTATCTCTAGATTTTATAACAATAGAATAATGTCAGTGCAAAGGTTTTCTATTTTGCAACCCTTAAAACAAATAAAAATCACTGTTAATTAAAATAAACTTTAGTAACAGTTTGTTGAACTCAAGGACAATCAACAATTGTGTTTGGGTAATGAAATTTTTGTCATAATCATTTGTGACAGATGATTAATGACTTATTTTTAGATAACTGTATTTTTAAACATTTTACGGCTGTGTTTTGGTAATGAAATTTCTGTCATAATGATTTGTAACCAATATTTAATTTTATTACCAGTATGATTGATTACTTATTTGGTTGAAGTTATTAACCACCCAAACTGATTATTTTGATTTAGCGGTACACCAGACAAGGTATTGGGGACAGGGTAGTACAGAGACACACATATATAGTAATTAACACTGCTATTATTATGATTAATAATGACGTTAAAAAGTATATCATATTGTTGTCATAATATATCTTACAGACATATGAACTCAATATACTAAGGTCAAATATGGGCTACAAGGTCTCATATAGATTTTTAAAATTATAAAAAAGAGGGTTCAATAAAGTTCAACAGAGTATAGGACTATATACTACTACCGATTACATATACAGATAAATATGATATACCGGTAGTTACTTGAAAATGCCATGTAGGGTCCAAAAATAAATCATGGTGCAAATTCAAAGCATTACTTTTTCGGATATTCTAGAAAACATACTTCTATATATAAACTAAAAGGCTGTGAAAATTTGGTACCAAGATTGAAAATCTGATACAAAAAAATTATTGTTATTATATGTATACAGTGTAATTATGCAAAGTCTTATGGATGATAACACAAACTTTGTACCTCTACCTACTGTAAGATTGGTCTAATTCTTGATTTCAGAGAAAATTCATCATATTTAGTTGTTTCTCAATAAAATTTAAGAGACAATATGAAGGAACACTATTGAAGGATAATATACTAGTATTTCTATACGAGAATTTAGAAAATAATCTTCAAAACAGAGACAATAAGGACTCTTTCAATAACACACACACACACACACAGATGAGAGAGAGAGAGAGAGAGAGAGAGAGAGAGAGAGAGAGAGAGAGAGAGAGAGAGAGATACCGTAATACGGTATGATTTTCCTTTAATGAACAAAACTGTACAACTAAAGGTACATTTAGCTTTTAGGTTCTAGAAAAACAAAGGATGTTATTGATCATTTGAAATGTTTTTTGTGTGCATGTGCATACCATTACAATTTAACAATAAAACACTAAGATGTTATCTAAATATGGTAAATAAACCATTAAAATGTTTTATCAGGTTACTTAACCATTAAATGTCTTTTCATCTGCTGGAATGTCAAGCATTGATTAATGAGTTGTGAAAATGGATTATATCAGCACTCATATGTAACGTGTCACAACACACTGGCCATAAAACAATAGCTAAACTCCTTCCCTAGAGCACAGATTACTATCATTCATGACTGTACTTAGCTTCCAGATAATAAAAAATGTTGTTTAATATGTGCACCTCACTAACTTGAATTTTTTTACACAAGGATCACAAAATTGACCTTCTGCTAGATGAATTGAAACATTATGTCAACTACATAGTTAATATGTCTAAGTTTCTCTCTCTCTCTCTCTCTTTCTGGAAAATTTGGCAGTTAAATATAACCCCAAGCCTGGTCTTATTGGTTTGGAAAATCCTTTGATAAGAGATAAGATCATATTCATCAATATCCTAGCCTTACTAGGATATTTTATATGGGACAAAAACACAAAGAAACTGTCCGTCTCAATGAACTTTAAATTTAAAAGAAGTTTGACATGAAACACTGGTACATTTCAATTGGTGAAAGTTTAAAAAATGGGCTACCAGAACCACTTCAATCTGTGTAAAGTTTTGAGACATGGCATTTACAAGAAAAAGCACCCTGTGACAGCTAACAACACAAGTGCACTCACTAATATAATGAAGGATTTCAACAGATTGAGCAATAACAAATTTAAAAACAAAATACATGTACAGGTCTTAAGTGAAGTTATCTATATATTTACTTATACTTGTCAAAGATTGTAAATTTAGTAGCTGCTTTTTAAAATCTACACTGAATAACAAGTTATTTTTTTAAAAATCACAAACAGCTATTGTTTCCTACATATGTATTAATTTAACCAGTGTATAGGCTACATAAGCTGGGTATTCAAATACTGTCACATACTTAAAGCTGGGGTTTAATCAAACAATCTGCTTGTAAGATAAGTACCGACACTTGGAAATTGGCCAGACAAATAAATATTTGTGAACTTTAAAGTTTGTTTCCTCTTTCTATTCAGATTATATTTAAAAAAAAAAAAAAAAAAAAAAAAAAAAAACGCAATTGAAATATGTATTTTATGACATAGTAAAAAAAATAAATAAATAAAAAATAAGTACAAATCATTTACAAAATTTAAAAGTTAACAAACTGAGTATTGAATTGAGCATTGACTTGTCTGTCGATACATAATTGAACCTTTTTAAGTGCATGTACATACATTATATTTCCTTATACAAGCATGTGCCATAATCATACAAGATCAGTGGGGTTTGTCATTGTCTTAAATATCTGATATAACAGCAAGGTTTAACTTACATTAATTTCATTACACTAAATTTAATCTCTAAAATTTAGTCTCTAACCGGCATGACACTTGAAAATTATCTTTTTTTTGTAAAATTTACAAAATATAACATGTCTGACTGTCCGACTTTAAACTTAGCAGTCTAAATGAAAAGTTATAGGTCTGGCTGAAAAGTTACTGGCCTGTCCAAGAAGCTATAGGTCTGAATGGAAAGTTATAGGTCTGACTGACAAGGTGCAGGTCTCTCAAAATTAAGTCAAATACTGATCTATAGCTAATGATTCACTTGTTTTAAAAGGGTGGAGATATTAATATTGATGAACTCTTCAATGTTATTGTCAAATTTCCTTAATTGATATTTTTTATTGTCACTTTTTGGAGCATATATATATATATATTAGTATATCTCATCAGTATATTTATACAGGTTTATGGCTTTGCACCCCAGTGTTTACAAATTAGTTACAATTACTCTATACATGGCCCTAGCTTTAATATATGCCAGTACACATTTTATTGAGGACCCACTGTTACCAGAGAGTATTAATCTCTAGGTGTAAGATTATGTCATGTTGATTATTGTTGAATAGTAAAATAAAAGCATTTGTGTCAATTTAAATAACATATATGATGTAAAAGTAATGGGTGTGAATTCATACACCATTAAAGCTCAATTTTGTTTACTGTATGACTCTAGCTATAATATTACATCATCAGTATACTGATCACAGCTGCATCCACTTTAATCACTATATTGTGACAGGGTGGGACATGTATAAGAGTGTGTGTGTTTATAGTATTACAGTAAAACCTTGTTATAATGTCTCTTGATGACTTTGCTAATTTGCTTGTTACTACATTACTTTGAGGTCCTAGAGTCCACTTTTTTCGTTACCAGCCAGGGTACTTTATAGCTGAATCCCTTTATAATGTCAAAATTTGGTGGTGGTGAGTTGAGAATTTACTGTTGTAACTGGGTACATTTGAATTCACAATAAAGATAGTAACAGATAGCTAACCTACTTTTGTGTCATCAATGTAACTTTTCTTTGTATAACATACAAATAATACAGATGAGCATTGGTGTCCTATATTGAAAACTGCCCCCCCCCAATCCCCCAAAAATTTTTTTGCAAAAAGAAAGAAACAAATCTCAATGATTAAACTATCCAAAATGCTCACTTATAGGTCATTTTACAGACTAGATTGTTCTTTAAAACAAAATAAGAAACTTTGACATTTTAGCTGGTATAAATTTTTGCCTTATGACTGACTCTGTTTTCAATAACAAGTATTTAGATTCTAAACTGTAACTACCTTAGAACATTTACAAATAAAAACATAATCACAATACTTACCAATAAACATAATGGCTAAAAATAGATAGCTATTCCCTGCCGCATGAAGAGCTGCTAAAACAATACCAGTCACAACACAGCACACACCTAATAATGATAATATAACCAATATCCAACGAAATGAGGTCGTAGCAGCCAAACATTTATAACAGCTATCTTTACAATGTTCATTATCCGACTGAGAATTACTCCTAGAACGTCGCCTACTTCTGTGATGATGATGGTGGTGATGATGTGACCTATGTCCATCACGATGAGAACGTGGATGATGTCGGACATGACTTTGATGAAGATGACCTCCTCTAGGGTCAACCATTTGACCAGGAGGCCTATGTGGTGTATGTCTTGATGAAGGCACTTGTGAAGGTATCACATGAGAATGAAGAAGATCTGGTAAAGCCTCATGTCTAGAATCCATCCTTGATATCACACCCGCATTTAAGTCCTGGGTTTGAATCGGCCTTGGACTTGATAAGTCTGTATTAGTGGCCGATTGTGTGGGACTAGAACGAGTCCTATTATCAATGCTTCTATAATCAATAGCTGGACTCTCAGATCTCCGGCTTTGATCTATTGGAGTTGTGACAGATTGCTCAAGGTTATTCCTGGTTGTGTCATTTTGTGGTGGACTTGATGACATTCTCCTATCACCTGACTGTTGTACATTCCCTGAGGATGTACTTGAACTATTTCTTTCTCTCATTCTTGCAATATCATTCAATCTGTTGTTAAGCTGTGAAGAATTTAAAACAACTCTATCTATATCCACAATATCAGGAAACTGTCTGGTAATATGACTATTATTTCCTGATATAGTACTAACCACTCCAGTCTCCGGTCCAGGTATTCTGTGTGGGTCAACAATTTCTTTTGATTTCATTAACACATTATTATTTATTCTTTCAGGTATGCTGGCAGTTCCTGCCATGCTATAAAGTTACCCATACATGATTTAAGCATGTATTAGAAACTAGTGTTTAAAATCCTACATGTATATTGATTTTGATGGTGATGGTGTCTTGTACACATACACACACAGTAAAGTTGACAGGTGTTATCATATACTTACATACATATCAACATTACTATATGCTGTCCTTACCTCTCCTCCAGGGTCCTCCTTTCTTACTGTAAACACTTTGCCCACAGCATAAATTCTCTCTATATGACACTAAATACATCCATGTGGTATCTCTGATCAATATACAGACATCTAATCTTTCACTTTTCCTGTTTATTTTGTCATGATTAGAATTTCACCTTCATTAAAAATTCTTTGTGGACAGTTTAAGTATCCCAGGTATATATTGAGATGGTGACATCCTGCTCAAATAAATATATCTTCTATCTCCACAATGGATATAAAGCCAAACTTAATTCTTCCTATGTATACTACATCAAGCCACACTTATAAAACTGTAAATACAAAGAAAAAATATCCAATTATAGACACTGATATAATTTTCTTTGTGTGTGTTCAAGCGTGTGTTACATATACACACAAGGTCAGTCATTGGGTCATTAGGATTCAAGTCTTCTTATCCAATGGACAGTTAATAATAAGACTTAGAATAAAAACATTTTAAATTACAAAAATGCAAATAAAACCCATACAACAACAATGCAGTTATAAATTACCTACATAAAAGATTATAAATGTACTCCTCAAAAGTCCACAGCCATCATTCACGTTATTCTTGCCCGTGTGACTCCTTTTCTAAATATAACTTATAATTAAGACTATTCCATTACTTCATTAAGACAGGATTGACCTAAAGTTTTAAAATATTTTGTTTTAATTTACATTCCTGCAATCTTCTCTAAAATCATGCTATATCCCCAAATTATAATTCCTCACAACAGGTCAACCCGCCAGGTTAAACATGCCAGATTATAACATGTTTAGTTCTTACCTTTTGATTGCAGTAATGGTATAACTAATGATAGATATAACAATAAAACACAGGGCTGGCCATTCAGTACTGAATATATAATTACCTGTTTGTAGATAGATAAAGGGTTTATTAGCCTCCAGACATGTTATACAACATTGTTCAAAATGTTGTCATCAAGACAGAAATCCAATTACATTAAGTATTAAATCACATCATCAAATTATGTTTGATATAACTGTAATATAATTTCCCTTTTTATCAACTTTATAAAACTGTATAATTATCCTATTTATTTTTATGTCCATTTTCTTCATTATGCCTTAACAATTGAACTTTCTGATATTGTAAATTGCATTTTTCTCTATATTCTTTAAAATATGTAAGACATAAAATTCAGTTTCTTGTCAAAAAAAAAAAAATGACAAAATATTTTGATAACCAAGATACAATAAATAAATAAATAAATAAATAAATAAATAAATAAATAAATAAATAAATAAATAAATAAATGAAGAATGATCAAATGAATGAATGAATGAATGAATCAATCAATCAATCAATCAATCAATCAATCAATCAATCAATCAATCAATCAATCAATCAATCAATCAATCAATCAATCAATCAATCAATCAACCAACCAATCAACCAATCAATCAATCAATCAAATAACATAAACTAGTATATAAACATGTATAGAAATTACATGCATTATAGTTAGGGTAGATTATACTTTAAATGTTTACATTTTTTTTAAAATGTGCTCAACAAAAAGTGTACTGCATTTTTTATTATATGTATTACTGTGTTGAAATTTTTAACAATAAATAAATAAATAAATAAATAAATAAATAAATAAATAAATAAACTACTAGACTAACTAATTACAAGAGTATTATACATGAATTTCACATTTTCAAGAAAAACAAAAATTCAGGAAAACTAGAAACGATTCAACAGTCAAAGCTTGATATGACTTTTAAAAATAAATACTAGTAATTGTTTTATTTTCTAACCTAATATCAAACAGCAATATATGAAACCAACACAAGATTTATAACTATTATACTTGAATACTGTAATAAAATTTGTAATTATATGAAGAAATGCTATCATATAACTTTTATCGCTGTCTATCAATATAAAACTGTTCCAAACAACAATTTGTACATGGTGATCAAGTGGGATATCAATGATAGCTACAAGTAAATGTTTCTTAAAGCTTTTTTACAGTTTGTTGTAAAATTGTGCAAATATAGCTTTGAACCAGAATTTTTCAATGTGCATATCTGAGTTCAGATAATGAACTATAATTTTATCTGAATGTAACTATCTGAACAATGTCAAAATTGAACTATGTCACTGTGAGTATGTCCATGAATTATAAACAAAATGAAGAACATACAACTTATATTATTTCATATTAATGATCTACATGTTTTGGTGCCCCAGCAACTTGGTCTGAAAAACCAGTAAACTAAAAAGAAAATCAACATTTAAAGCAGTTGACCCTGTTACTTCTTAATAATATGTCAATGCGTTTGTTGTCTGATCCGTAGCTTACTTTAACACCTTCTCTAAATGCTTTGATATTTCTGATTTTCTTTTGTTTTTTTTAACCAATTCAAATTTTTCAACTAAAACCAAGTTTTGTCGCTTATGATAATTAATTTAAGAATTCTTTCTTCAATTCTTACCATTATAAAACCAAGCTTTTGATCCAGAAATATCTTTTGTTAACAACATATTTCTAGTTCAGTATTATAAAGCATCTTATTTTAATTTAAAATCATTATGAAAACACCAAACAAAATTAAAATACAAAATAAACCTATTTGGAAAAGAAAATTGAAAATTTTAAAATGAATTAAATAGAGTAAAAACATTTTGCTAATAAGAATAAATAACCGAAAAGTATTCACTACTACGTAGGTTGGTCATGATTCTAGGTCGGTTTTAAGTGGTTCCTAAAGGGCACAATGTACCAGTAGTCCAATTAACTATTGTGTTTTCATGGGCATGCAACAAGCTTGATATCACATTGTTTACAAGCTTAACGACTAGTAACAAACCAATATCACATACTTACTGGTGATCAAAATAGAGCTGCATTCTTGGCGGATATAACTTACTGTAACATTTAAAATACATAGAAATTTTTTCCAGTAAACATTGAGAATAGCTCAAATTTTTATATTATCATAATTGCTGACATAATAATTAATATTGGCAATTAACAAAAGATTAATTAACATAACACTAATGATATTTCAACATTCTATTAATTATATTTTAATTAGTTTATTAATATTTTTCTATGATTCATATTACATTATTAAATAAATAAGGGAGTTAAAATTAAAATATTCAATGTAAATATATATACAATGTACTTCCTAAGATGTATGCTGAAAAACACACTGTAATTCTCCTAATAATTTAAACAGAAATCATTGTTTTATATAAAGTGAAATCTTGTCTAAACTGTACACATTCAAGCCCATTTGTTTTTTTTTTATATCTGTAGTTGTACCTGTCAACTGAGTGCTTAAGTTACAAACAGAATTATGTTTAGTTTTGTTGAATTTTAGAAAGGTTCAATAGTTATGGTATGTCAGGGTTTGTTTGTCACTGGTTAAACTGTTGTTCTTGTCCGACAACATTTTAGTTAAACTAAGTTTCAGTTTTCACAAGTTCCAATGCAGTTAACTCTATAGTTTTTATTGCTTTATTTAAAGATCAGTTTAGACACATTTTTTGTTTTAACTCAAAATGTAGTTTAGACATGGTTTACTAAGAGTTAAGACATGTTTTGGTTTGCTCAGCATTCCGTTCAGATAGGTTTTTGGTTTGCTCAGGGTTCGGTTCAGACAGGTTTTTGGTTTGCTCCTCATTCAGTTCAGACAGATTTTTGGTTTGCTCAAAGTTCAGTTCAGACAGGTTTTTGGTTTTCTCAGAGTTCAGCTTAGACAGAGTTTTGGTTTGCTCAGAGTTCAGTTCAGACAGGTTTTTGGTTTGTTCCTCATTCAGTTCAGACAGGTTTTTGGTTTGCTCCTCATTCAGTTCAGACAGGTTTTTGGTTTGCTCCTCATTCAGTTCAGACAGTTTTTGGTTTATTTATGGTTTGATTTCAGACAGGTTTTGGTTTGCTCCTCATTCAGTTCAGACAGGTTTTTGGTTTGCTCCTCATTCAGTTCAGACAGGTTTTTGGTTTATTTATGGTTTGATTTCACAGGTTTCACTACATCAACAAAATATTCTTCTATAGTAGACACTACAATTTGTTTCATTTAGGCTACCATTACATATACATGTATTTTCAAACAAAAGTATTCTATTTCAGTGCCTAAATTCAGATCTATAACAACATTTGCCATACAATGAAGTACTTTATTGCATGTTTAAATTCAATATATCAAATCAAAGAATTATTTTTTACAGATAAAAATCAAAGACATGGATCAGTAATAACTGACAATGATAAACAGAGCTTTAAAGTGTCACTGTTATCTATGTCAAGTATGTCATAAATGGGAGGATGGATGTTAATGTTATCTGACCCAGATGCTAAAGGCAAAATAAAAGTTAATTACCGATTAAACCTTAATTACAATTTCGTGTAAAACAAAATGATTTGCTGATTGCAACTCGATTAATGAAATACTGTAAAAATAGGCAACTGAATTTTTTTCTAGCAAACACTGATATATGATACAAAACATTTTATATGGATGCCCATCTTTAAAGGGTTAATTATATAGAAAAACATATATACATTGATTCTTTGGCAAGCTGAAAACTTGTCAAAACTAAACACTTATTTATCATGGCATGCATAATAATTTAACCTGTGTAAATTGAATACCTGTCTAATCTAAAACAGAATCTTTAATCTAAAGTGTTTGGATTTAGACAGAATTCATTCAATGCAGCATTACATTACTATGAAGGCTGTAATCATGTTATATGCACAGAGGTCAATTTGAATAACTGATTGAACATTCTGCCCAATTAGTTCTCCTTAACCAAAGAAACACTTGACCGATACCTCATGTCCTGTCAGTAATAGTCATTCTGAAACCACAGACACACCTAAGGAGTGCTTTGAGTCTTGCTTTTTCAGTTGGTTTCAAAACTCTTATGAACCTAAGGACTTACCTGACCAATAATTAAAGACCTGCTCAGTCTGTTCAAAACCATAGACACACCTTGTCTTGTGTCCTGCTTTTTCAGTTGGTTTCAAACTTCTAATGAGCCTAGGGACTCACCTGACCAGTACATAATGCACTGCTCAGTTTGCTTGTCCAAAACAGTGGGTTCACCTCATCAGTGCAAAATATATGTCATACTCAGTTTTTCTGTTCCAAGCAATGGGCTCTCCTGACAATTACTTTCCATTCTGCTTAGTTTAGTTGTCCAATCATACAGAAGTCTCACCTGACCAGTGCTGTATATTCTGCCAAGTTAATCTATCCAAAACTAATGGTATGACCTGATAAGTGATTTTTTTCTGATCAACTAGTTTTTCCCAAACCTACAGGCTCACTGACAAGTGTTTATGTCTTACACAGCTAGTCAGTCACAAACTGGGGTGACCTGATTAGTGCATTACAACTTACTCAATTAGTCTGTCAAAAACCAAGGTAACCTGATTAGTGCTTTATGACTCACTCAGTTAGTCTGTCACAAACCAGAACAACATGATTAGTGTTTTAGTTTGTCACAAACTGGGGCAACATGATTAGTGTGTTACATCTTACATTGTCTGTTTTGATCCTGTGGGCTTGGGTAACTTGTGCTTTATTTTCTACTAAGTCTGTCCCGAACTAATGGGCTAACCTGACTATCCTGTTCAGAAAGTCAGTTTTAAACCAACAGTCTCACCTAACTGTGGCTTCATGTTCTGTTCAGATGGTCTGTCCTAAACTCAAAGACTAGACTGATGCCCTCGTCCAGATTCTTTCACTTATATCAAGGTCTTCAATGGTAAATTGGACACCAAAGTATCTGGAGAAAAAGCACCCCACTTTGGCATCAAACTGACAAACTTGTCACACAAGGATCTGCCACTGTTGGGTTTGGACCTAGGCAGTGTTAAGGACTGTATTCTGAAAGTACATGCATTAGACCATTCTGACACAGACTCACCTGATCACTCATTATATCAAACTAATTCAGTCTATGTAAAAGCAACAGGCTCACTTACCAGTGCTTCAGGTTCTGTTTAGTTTAAATTAACAACAGCTTTTGTTTCTATGTGTTCTGGTGACAATTTATGTTCCTAACACTGTAAAGGAAATGTTTTAACAATGGGGCTAAGTGCAAAGACAGTATTAGGCCGAACTTACTGCCTTAACGATGGTAGGGTACATAATGCTATTACTACAATGGTATATGACATGGTGCAAAACATCCAAAATAATTCGCCACCTGTCACTTTGTATATTCTTGGTGGCTGTAGCACATCTGTCAGGTGTTAGTGCCCGTCGAGTTGAAATAATTTATCACACGGACTTATACTACAGTTATAATATATTGATTTACATCGATATAAACAAATGCATAAATTAAATACATAAAATAATGTAAGTACCTTACACATTAACCTTGTTCTGAATTGTTTCCATGCAGGTCCAGCATCAAAGATACAGATTGCTTTGTGTACACGGGCACCTGTCGTTGTGTCAATGGGAATTCACGCTCGTTAAATTCTTCCGCCTCAACCCATAAGACAATACCCATTTAACTTGCACCATTCTTGGCACATTCCATAACCGAGTCTTAATATCAATCAAATGGGTAAAATGAAATGAAATAAAATAATAAAATAAAATAAAATAAAATAAAATAAAATAAATAAATAAAATAAAATAAAATAAAATAAAATAAAATAAAATAAATAAATAAATAAATAAAATAAATAAATAAATAAATAAATAAATAAATAAATAAATAAATAAATAAATAAATAATAAATAAATAAAATAAAATAAATAATAAAATAAAATAAAATAAAATAAAATAAATAAAATAAAATAAAATAATAAAATAAAATAAAATAAAATAAAATAAATAAAATAAAATAAAATAAAATAAAATAAAATAAAATAAAATAAAATAAAATAAAATAAAATAAAATAATAACATTTAATACAGGTAGTGCACTATGTCTGCAGCTGATAAAACTTAGCAATTTGAGACTGACAACTGAATTGTAAATCCCACAAGTTACAAAACAACCTAGAATAACAGTAGGGAAGAAAATGATTCACTATAGTATCTGTTATCGATTAAAGAAGTTTGTCCATTTTTTGTTAATCAGGCATTTAACAAATAATATATTCGCTGCTTTTGCAAAAACTGAAAATCCAGTATAGTTGAAATATACCATACTAAATATCTTTTATTTAGTGCAGATATATCTTGTCAAAATTGAAATTTCTCAGTATTTCACTCAAGATTTTAAGAGTTAAGCACAGCAGACAAACTTATGGAAAAAAATTAATTAGTTTCTGACAGTAACAATTCTTTCAAACTCAATTTAAAAATTAATGAAGGCTTTAAAACAAATATTTATACAAAGATTATGAATAATTTCAAACTAATTACACTTTATTATCATCCACCGACAATGCTAACAAAATGGGGCCCATTAATGAGTACATTTTGCTAGGTATATTTTGACAAAGGTACGATTATAAAAATCAAGGAATTAAAAAATCTGGGTAAAGAAATCACATAGACACCGGTTAACATCTTTAATGGCAGCCTCCACGGAAGGAAGACAGCAACAGAAAACAAAAAGTTTGTTTAAACTCTTACAGATAATGATCACAATGTTTTAGAGAAAACTGTGATCGCCTGAGATAATACCATCTCTACTAATCTGTTTTGTGTGTGGATTGAATTATTTAATGTATTTTTTAAAATAGTGTTTTGATGGATGTGGACACACATTATTACTAGTTTTCATGTTAGAAAATATAGATCCTTACATTGACAAGCCTTTTTTTTACCGGATCGGCTAGTCCGAGAGATCTGACGTCGATTTTATTTTACTTTTCGACTTTTGTAAAATCGACTTTACAAAAGTTGAAAAGTAAAATAAATTCGATGTCAGATCTCTCGGACTACGGATCTGCATGAATTTATCGTATCGACATTGGACCCGTTGCTTTTTCTTTCAAATTTTGTATCTGTTTCTGTACGTTGTAAAATCCAATTATGTTTTTTTTTACAAAGGTAGAGAGGGTGCCAGTTTTTATCAGTGTTGATGTTTTTGTAGGGCTGTCTTAAATCCCTCTACAGTTTTTGCATGCATGACCGAATCTGGTAGATGGTTTCAGTGTATACAAGTGTTGACAAAGAACAAGTTTTGATATTGCAGTGTTCTGCTGCAAGGTATGACTAGTCCTTTGTAGTACTGAAAATGATGACTCTTAAACGGCTTTGCTATATCGATATGTGCTGATACATTGCTGTAACGGCACATGTCCATATAGCAATGCCGTCAAGAGTCATGATTTTCAAGACTAAGTCTTGTGCTGTTGTTACTCATGTGTTTGTTAACTATATTTGTTGTGTGGTAGTCCCTGAAACATCTTGGTTTAATTTGTTGTTTGGGTTGGCACTTGTTATGAATAAATGAGAAGGTGGTGATGGCACCAATCCCTCAACCACTTTGTACATGAGGATGAGTCTCAGGCTCCTTCTTCTTTCCTCAAGGGTGTCAATATCGAGGCTCTTACTGATGTAACTGCTCCCAGATTTCTGCTCTTGTAGTCCTTTTAAATTATTTTATGCTTCTATTTTGTATTTTTTCTAATTTGTCAATATCCCCTTTGAGGTATGGATTCCAGATGGTAGCCCCATATTCCATGATTCTATCGAGGGATATGTATGCAGTTTTTCTGCATTGCTCTGAGACATTTTGGAGATTCTGTCTTAGAAGCCTAAGGTGGTATTTGCTTTCTTACTGATATTATTTATGTGCAAACTCAATTCGAGGTCATTGGAGATTTCAAGTCCAAGGTATGGGTTTTGTACTTCTTGGAGGATGTGGTTGTTTAGTTGGTATAGCTTTGATGTTTTCTGATTTATTGACAAATTGATAAAATTTGTATGTACTCGTAAGATACTTTAGTGTGTAGAAAATATGTTTTAAAAATATTATTATGGCTTATGTGAAATTCAACAAATCTAAATGATTTCTTACCTTTGTAAGAACATCTAATAATGGTGAGAAACTGGTTAGAATTGCTGCTATTCCTATATAGTTGAATAGTCTTTCAAAACATTTTAGGACAGAAAAGTTTTAGTCAATTCAAAAATCTACCATAATGATGGAATGGTTTGTTGTATGCTTGTAATGCTTGTAAATAACAATCACTTTTGTATCGTTAAGGTTGTCAAGATTTGTTACCATAATTTATTTCTAAGATATTCAGAATTTAGGGAGTAATTTTGAAGACTAACTTCAAGCATATAATAGTGGTGTTACTTTTGTTGTTGTTGTATTTCCATAATAGGTTTCTAAAAGTTCAAAAATTAATGTTGAAAAAGATCCAAGTCAAAAATGATTGCAAAACTTTGGCCTAATCTGATAAGCATTTATCGTTTTTTTGAACACTGGTTGCTGGGGAAGTTCACTAATGTGATCATTGTTTTGTTAATATGTTTTTTAGCTCTGAGATATGTAGAAAACAGAATAATATTGATGTTTTTTATGTGATATTAATTTTGTACTTTTAGCTTGGTAATGCAGACAAGCATAGAAGATGTCTGAGGAACTGTTACAGAATGTTACAGATATTTTAGAGAATGCTCACAGTCAGAGAATACAACTCACAGACTTGTTATCTTCTCTGGAGGAGTCTAAAAATCAGGTACTATGCTGTAAAAATGCCTCCTTAATAAAGAAATGCAGGTCATTTCAAATTCGGCCTAGTTTCTGTAATTTTAAAAACATAAATGGTTTCTACATCTTGACCTCTCATGGCCTAAAATTCTGGCTAGTGGATAGATAAAGTTTTACGTGACTTGTTTCTAAATAGAATCACATCATGTGACCTGCAAAAATTTTGATCTTCAGGTACAAAAAACAATTAATATGGTTGGTTACCAGATTGAAAGTTGTCATTAGACACTGAACCATACCCAGGTACATAATCAAAAATTTCAAACAAGATTTACCGGTACATATCTTATGGTTACAAGTTAGGCTATTTTACAATACTTTAACACTGCAGTAGTGTTCATGTAATTTATATGTTTAGTTTTATAGGTGGCTGGGTAGCTCAGTCGGTATTGGTAAGGCCCTGGGTTCAAGTCCTGGTTTGGCTACTGTGTATTTTCTCTTTCCTGTTCCATTTGGGGGCTTGTTAACCCTGGGAGGTGACCGACCAGTGGGTTGGTCCAAGACTAGAACATGGTAGTTTCGATTATAAGTGGTTGAATCAAAAAAAAAAAAAATGTAGCAGACCGGGCTTGATAAAGTGACCAGATTATTAGCTCAGTTGGTAGATCATCCCGCTAGCATTGGGAAGTGCTGGGTTCCAGTTTAGGTTTAGCCACTGCATTTTTTCCCTTTCATATTACATAAGTATATCTGTATGGTGTGTTGCATGTATACAGGTAATTGATATTTTGAAGATGTATGATATTAAAATATATTCATATATTTGTACATTTTATACAAAATTAGTTATAAATTTTAACTTTTACTTTAAAGGTCAAAAAGAGTGCTGAGGAATCAAGATGTAATATTATGGATCATTTTTCTAAGCTAAAAAAGGCTGTGATTGCTGCATTAGATGCTAGAATGGATACATTGATTAAGAATGTGGACAACATTGAGGAGGCAGCCCTTTCTCCATTATGTCAGTGTGAAGATATGATTAACCAGGGCATTATGGCTGCTACACGGGTGATGGAAGATGGTAGGTGACAGTATATTTCATACTGGGCAATTAAGAGAAATTGATAAATACATGTACATATATATGTTATCATCATTCATGACATGTTATACACTTTGATGAGCCAGAATTTCCTACTTATTAATTAAAATTTTTTAGACTTTTTAAAATATATTGTTTTATTATTTTGGAAAAGAAATTTATTTAAAGTGTGGTGACAACGATATTGTGAAGAATTGTAACAAGTTTCTACTGTAATATTATTAAGAGTTCAATAAATAACCAGTATAATAGTTGTAAACAAGCTCATTTTCTTATTAAAAGTATGTACATATCTATTATAATAGATTAATTATAACAACTTGTAAAGTAAAACTTGATGATTAACTGCTTCTATATAAAGACCACCTGCTCATTAACACTAGTGTTTAAAAGGTTTCTTCATAGATTAACCAATAGTTAAAGACTATTTGTCAAGTCCATATTAAAATACTTTAAAGTTCTTTATTTGTTGGGTCACATGGATAGTCTTTGACACTTCATATACTGGGTTTGGTTTACTGATCTTTCCTGAACTATTTCTGAAGTATTTTAGTATTATAATGTTTATATGAATTTACCATTTCATTATACCTTTACAATTTTTTATTTATATGTCTACTAGTATTTAGAATAAATTTTATTTTAGGTAAGAAAATCATAAAAATTGACCCAAAAGATAATGTAGAAGAATTAGTAAAGTTTAGAGATAACACTGATTCTAGACATTTAGACAGGTAAGAAAAAGCTGTTGGTAAATATCATATCATACACTTATAAACCCTTTTTACAGTCGATGTAACACAGTTATTGACTATATGTGGTAAATACAAGAGTTTATCAATCCAGCAACTTTATGTTATATACAGTATGTCACTAGGTGTAATCCTGAGGCGTGTTCAAGTCACTGGTTGCTGGCCACTACACTCACGCATACAATTTTTATGTCTATTGAACAGACGCGAGTACTCGCGTTGCATTCAAAATGGCGACCATCGGTGAAGAAGAGACTAATAATGTTAAATAAATTGTGATTGACCAGCCAAGTATTGATTTATCCTTGACTTCCACATCATATTTAGACGACGAAAAACAAGTCGTTTCGTTTTTAGCTCAACTGGCTAAAGCCAGATGAGCTTATGGCATGATGCGCGCGTGCGTGCGTGAGTGCGTGCGTGCGTCCGTTAACAGCAAAAACTCAGAAACTACTGGGCCAATTTTAGCAAAACTTTGCAGGAATGATCCCTAGAAGGAGTAGATGAAAATTTGTACAATTGGTTTCCATGGCAACCAAAAGTAGGTCACAGTGACCTAGAATGTAAAAAACCTAAAATAAGCTTCTTCTCTGAAACCATAGGTTATATTCAAAATCTGATGTGATATTTAGCTTCTAGAAACCCTTAAACATGTAGGTTGTACATTTCGTGAAATTCTGTCAAAAACTAGGTTACTCGTTTTTAGCGTTTTTCTGTCATACTTCGTAAAAAGTGAAAATAAGGCTTATAATGAGATATCAACTTTGAAAATCTTCTTCTCTGAAACCATGAAGCCTTAAGCTTTCATATTTGGCAGTTAATATCAGCTTGAGCCCCTTTACCAAGTTTTTACAAATGGTGGCCCCCGTTCTATTTTTGGCCCCACCTCAGGGGTCCATATATCTGCATATGCAAATATGGCTTATAATGGAAAATCAACTTTGAAAATCTTCTTCTCTGAAACCATGAACCCTTCAGCTTTCATATTTGGCAGTTAATATCAGCTTGAGCCCCTTTACCAAGTTTGTACAAATGGTGGCCCCCGGTCTATTTTTGGCCCCACCCCAGGGGTCCATATATCTGCATATGCAAATATGGCTTATAATGGAAAATCAACTTTGAAAATCTTCTTCTCTGAAACCATGAAGCCTTCAGCTTTCATATTTGGCAGTTAATATCAGCTTGAGCCCCTTTACCAAGTTTTTACAAATGGTGGCCCCCGGTCTATTTTTGGCCCCACCCCAGGGGTCCATATATCTGCATATGCATATATAGCTTATAATGGAAAATCAACTTTGAAAATCTTCTTCTCTAAAACCATGAAGCCTTAAGCTTTCATATTTGGGAGTTAATATATCAGCTTGAGGCCCTTTACCAAGTTTGTACAAATGGTGGACCCCGGTCTATTTTTTGCCCCACCCCAGGGGTCCATATATCTGCATATGCATATATGGCTTATAATGGCAAATCAACTTTGAAAATCTTCTTCTCTAAAACCATGAAGCCTTAAGCTTTCATATTTGGCAGTTAATATCAGCTTGAGCCCCTTTACCAAGTTTGTACAAATGGTGGCCCCCGGTCCATTTTTGGCCCCATCCAGGGGTCCATATATCTGCATATGTATATATTGGAAATCAAATTAAAAAATTTTCTTCTCTGAAACTGTAAGGCATAATGCTTTTATATTTGGCATTTAACATCAGCTCAAGTCCCTTTACTAGGTTTGTACAAATGGTGGCCCCTGGGCCATTTTTGGTCCCACCCTAAAGGCCAATATATCTACATATGCATATATGGGAAATCAACTTTAAAAATCTTCTTCTCTGAAACTGTAAGGCTTAAAGCTTTCATTATCAGCTCAAGTCCCTTTACCAGGTTTGTACAAATAAAGGCCCCTGGGCCATTTTTTTCCCACCAAGGGGCACATATATCTACATATACTTATATGGGAAGTCAAATTTAAAAATATTCTTCTCTGAAACTGTAAGGCCTATAGCTTTTATATTTAGCATTTAACGTCAGCTCAAGTCCCTGTACCGAGTTTATATAAATGAAGGCACAAGAACCATTTTTGTCAGTTGAGCTCCACAGGCCCTTTTGGGCCTCTTGTTTATTGATAATACAGGGTATGTTGAATAGTTCTATCATTTTTTTTAAAAAATGGTCATTTAATTTTGGGTTCTGATATACCCGTGGTCAGACACCGATAAAATCCCCCCAAAAAACTTAAAAACATACTCATATCATGCATCTTCACAAATGTTTGAAATAATTCTAACGTTAATACCTTTATTTAAACGATTTAACACACTTTGACATAAAAACAATACTGCAGGTTTTTTTCCAGAATTCACTAAGATCATTTCCTTAATGTTTGACAGTACGACGCCATCTTGAATCTAAGGCGAACAACCTTAAAATATTGATAGCTTTCGCACGCTTGCGCTTGCGCATACAACCATTCCTGAACGGTTAGAAGTCAATGCCATCGCGTATATACGCACTCTTGAACAGGCCTCTTGTGTATTATTTGCCATTTTCACAGTTGCTAAGAGACCACAAATACCCATAGTGTACAGTAATCTGATTGGTTTGTTTGTCAAAAAGTAGTTATCAGTAAAATAAAGAAAACCACTTATAGACCTTTGAGAGATTAAAGAAGAAATAATGCCAGATTTAATAAAGTTTTAATAGAACATTTTAAAACAAGTGTTTTGTGTTTTTCCCCAAAATCTTTAAAACATTACTCTTATTCTGAAGATTTAGGAACTTCATTGACTGAGTGGTCTAACATCTGTTACTTAACAAATTACAGGGCTTCTGTCACTGTCTCACACTTCCTCTCTCACTGTCTCACTGCCTCTATCAGCTTCACTGCCTATCATTGCCTCTCTCACTGTCTCTCACAGCTTCTCTGCCTCTCTCACTGTCTATCTGCCTCTCACAGCTTCACTGCCTTTCACAACTTCACTGCTTCTTGCTGTCTTTCAATGGCTTTTTCGCAGCTTCACTGCCTCTCTCACTGTCACACTGCTTCTTTCACAGCTTTACTTCTCTCTTACAGCTTCATTGCCTATCTCACAGCTTCACTGCATCTCTTACAGCTTCATTGCCTCTCTCACAGCTTTACGGTTTATCTCACTGTCTCTCACTGTCTCTCACTGCCTATCTCACAGCTTCACTGCATCTCTTACAGCTTCATTGCCTCTCTCACAGCTTTACTGCTTATCTCACTGTCTCTCACTGTCTGTCACTGCCTCTCTCACAGCTTCACTGCCTCTCACTACTTAAGTTAGAATCACACTGACAGATATGGGCAAAATGATTTCCAACAATATCTCTTGACTGACCTGTTCAATGTAAGTGAATGAATCTTGAATGGGGTGTAAAAGATTTTTCCACTCCACTCTTTTTTTTTTAGATATGTGACCAAGTGGTTAAGATCTTCACTGAACTTTGAATACTGGTAAGCATGAGCTTGATCAGTCTATATACACAGTACACAGCTCAGGGCAGATTGTAATTTCAACATAACTTATACATGTTGTCTTCTCTTTGATCATTAACTGAAAAGTTACTGTATTTAAAATAAGATATCCATCTTTAAGAAATATCATTTATACGTTTATTTAATTTTTATTTCATTTTCCAGTTTACCTGAAGTGCCATCTCTATATGACGTGCCATACATATCTTTAGAATTAACTAAAGGTCTAGATGACAAATTATCAGAATTGATTAATGAAGAAGGCAAGATTCTTGAAAGGGCACCTGTACAGATAACAGATATAGAGGAGGGACCAGGGAGCCTGACTATCAGATGGTCAGAGGTAATTGTCTAGTTCTAAAATATTCCACTGACCCAAGGTTGGAATTTTCCAGAATTCTTTTTCGCATTAAATTTTTCTTTATAATTATGTATTTTTGCGAAGTTTCTGTTAATCTGAGATATCAAATGGCAAGTTAAGAAATAAAAACCATCTTGCATTGATGCTAGTGTAAAGTAGATTTTTTTGAACATTTATGTTAAAAGAATCATCCCAGGCATGTCTGTTAGAGTTTTAGATCATTTTGTCAACACACAGATTCATAAAAACCAATCCCACACAAAAAGCAATACATGTAAAAGGTTCTTTTTTCTCACTACAAGTTTAATGGAAAATGTCAGAACAAGGCCATTTCTGATGCACTGTACTGTGAAAGGGAGACTACTCAAGGTAAACATGCAAGATGAGGTCATTTGATTGTTAATATTTAAAGCAATACCCATGTATAGGATAACATTTTACATAAACAAATTAACCAGCAATCAATCTCTAAATTAACTCATCCATTTCTTATAACATCTGACATTAAAACAAAATGATTTAAAATAATGAAATGTGCGAGTTTATGCTAATTCTTTTAAAACTTGTTTTTCTCCAAATAATCACTCCACCCTTGAGGGTTTGAGAGGACTGTTTGTTGGAGGTACAGATTACTTTGTGTGAGAATGCAGAATTTTTCTAATCATCCGAGTTTAGGGAGATTATGATAACATAAAGTGAAATTAAAAAAAATTCTACTCCAAACAAGCGCATGAAAATGAACAGAATAAAAGAATCATATACTGTTGACAGCCTGAGATAAAAGATATTTCAGATGAGCTTCAAAGATATTTCAGATGAGTTTCAAAGATATCTCAGGTGAGGTGAAAACTCCTTTATCAGAACAATCTTTGACATACATGTATATGTATCTCTATTTTACTATGTTGTCAGTAAAGGGTTATTCTTCTAACTCATTTGCAACACAATAAACCATTTGCATTAAATATTCAGTTTTACTGTCATTATTAGTGACTCTTTAATATATTTTATGTGAAATGATTTTGATATCATCAGTTTAATTGGTGTAAATAATTGTTATTTGATAAATGGTAAAAGTAATCTCACCTAAGTGTGTAAAAAGACCCACATTGAAAAATTGTCTGTAATGACGTGAATAAAATATTTGGATAAAAATCCTTGTTTGATATGTCTCGGATACTAACTGTTCTTGTGCCACTTTGTATTTTATTTAGAACAATAGATTTAAATAGTTAAAGGTATTGACCAGTGTGACAAAAAGAAGTTTTTCTAACCCAAATAATTCATTTATAGGTAAAAGACAACCATGCTTGTAATATTCATGAAAAACATTTTTACTGCCTGAAAGCTTAAGATGCTGAGTGGTAAAGTGTTGGACTTCAAACTAAAGATGTCCATGTTGTGGGTTTAACCCTGGTCAACCAGCTCACAAGAACAATAAAATGAGATTTTTTCAGATATTATTTTAAAAAAAAAACTCATTCTTGGGTTAATGTATGTGTTCAGAGGAGGAACATAAAGAGTAAAAAATAAATCTTGATCTCTATCTTATTATGACAGAGTTGTAGAAAATCACTGATTCACAGGTCATTATGGTTCTGATGGCCTACATTACAATCCTACTCAGGCAGATTTTGGTGTGTGACTTGTCAGATCACCTTCTGAAATCAGTGGTTTACTACATTGGTTTCAGAACTGGTGGAAGAGTGGTCTGCTTATAAAACACGTCTTCTCATTGCTTAGGTTTAAATTACATATTGGTAAATAATAGTGTAAAAAAGTTTGTCAATTAGCTAAAAGTTGTTGGTTTTCTTTATAAATACTCAAGTTTGTCAATTAGCTAAAAGTTGTTGGTTTTCTCTATAAATACTCAAGTTTGTCAATTAGCTAAAAGTTGTTGGTTTTCTTTATAAATAATCAAGTTTGTCAATTGGCTAAAAGTTGTTGGTTTTCTTTATAAATACTCAAGTTTGTCAATTAGCTAAAAGTTGTTGGTTTTCTTTATAAATACTCAAGTTTGTCAATTAGCTAAAAGTTGTTGGTTTTCTTTATAAATACTCAAGTTTGTCAATTAGCTAAAGGTTGTTGGTTTTCTCTATAAATACTCAAGTTTGTCAATTGGCTAAAAGTTGTTGGTTTTCTTTATAAATACTCAAGTTTGTCAATTAGCTAAAAGTTGTTGGTTTTCTTTATAAATACTCAAGTTTGTCAATTAGCTAAAAGTTGTTGTTTTTCTCTATAAATACTCAAGTTTTCTTCACCTTCTTAGAATAAACCACCTCTGCATTAGTAAAAAATATCTTTTTGCTACCATGAAAGTTTCCAACCAAACAAAAAACCAAGTATTTTTTATGTGTATATTTCTTTATATTGACAGTTGTCTTACACTGCCATGAAGGTTGAGATGGCAAGACATATGATTCTGAGTAATTCTTCTTTTGTATTTTGACAGGTGGATGATGACATAGAAGTCTGTGATTTCCGATTACAGTTTTGTAGTGGTAGTGTTAACTCCAATCAAACTAAGTGTATTTTCCATAATGCCTACACAGGACCATTAACATCATATCGTCTTACACAACTCCGTACAAACGCACCATATTCATTCAGAGTTTGTCACCGTAGCGACAGTTGTGGTGAATGGAGTACATGGAGCATTCCAAGGGTTGCTATGACTACAATTCCACATTATCGTAAGTGCATACATTTCTTTTACAGTCAGTTCGGTTTTGGTTGATGATAAATCATACAAACTACACCATCTATTTAAACCTCTTATTGTGTGTGGGGAATGCCAGTTATTAATAACCTTATAGGATGATATTGAGTATTTTATATCATATTCTGACAAGAAAATAAGAAGAATATAATGTTACTGTCTACTTTTGGTAACATATTGTCAATATTCATTAAAATCCCCATATATATATATTTAGGTGATGATAGTAAGGGTTTAATAAAACTTAAAGAACATCTGTAGATTACCTGTTTAAACAGATAAGCTTAAATAATTAACACTAAAATGTTTCGGAATTTAAGCTTTTTTGATTGAGAAATTATGTGTGTGTGTGTGTGTGTGTGTGTGTATGTGTGTGTGTGTGTGTGTGTGTGTGTGTGTGTGTGTTTGTGTGTGTGTGTGTGATAAATTAAATGTGTCTTACAGCCATTGTTTCAATATTTGTAATATTTAGGTCAGAGCCATGTAATTTACAGATGAATGAATTATACTGTTTTATTTTTACCTGTAGAATGGTGTATTAGTAATGAAGGATATTCTACAAGTAATGATGATAGGATTTTAACTCGACTGGACTGTGAGGACACATTTATTCATTATTCCAAAGAGGCTGTATACACCACAGGACATCCAATCAAATTCAAGATCATAGATGCCGGAGAAGGTTCGCCAATGGATGGAATTGGTTTGGCCATAGATAACACTGATGTATTTACATTTCAGAGGAACAATGCCATATTTATAAATTCATCAGGTATGGCAATAGAAATTTCTTTTTGAATGAAAATTCAAAATGTGACACTGAAAAGAACATTAATAAATGGCTGAACTGGGATAATACACACGTGTTTTGTGGTCAGGAAGGAACATTGTTTTACCTCAGTATTTCTGATGTTTACAAATTGAAATCTGGCCTCATCCCTGTCTTTTTGTCTCAGTTTGTTCTATAGGTACAGTACATGTATAGTACATTAAAAATCTTTTTTTCAGGCTGCTGTAGATTTTAGTCAAATTTTAAACACTTTGATATATTAAAATCTTCCCTGATGATTTGTTTTGTTTAAAACATTTGTAGATTGAATTACAAAAAATGAAATAAATTTTTTCTTTCATTATTGAAAATGAGAGAATTGCACATTTTGCATGCATAATTGGCTATGCAAATTGTTCATTTAGTAAAATTTTCAATTTTTTCATGTTTGAAAATGGTTTTATTTCTATATTTAAAAATAATCATTTTTAATTGTTTATTTCTCAGGTGCAGTTTTTGTTGATGGAAATGAAATGAAAACAAGGTTACCTCCCTCTGTCAAAGGATGCGCCGATCACATTTCATACTGAGCTCTTATCCAATGGCAAAGTACGAGTAAGTGTTGAAGTGAAAGAAAAAGAAGTGACATTTGATTGGACAATTGATTCTTCTGACACAGATATTTCAGCTTCTTTTGGTGCATTTTTGAGTATGTCGTCTTGCAAGAGGTTTTATTTTGGTGCTAGATTTAGTCACGAAGGTTGGAAAATTACTGTTGAATAACAATTTTATTATAAGTTTGATGAAACATGATATTGTATTTAAAAAGTTAGCAGTATTCAGGACAAAAAAGTGAAATGCCGTCCTAACTCAAACTAAAAAGAGCCCTTGCTGCCATTGGTCCTGCAATGATGATCCCCCCTCCCCCCTCTCTCTCTCTCTCTCTCTCTCTCTCTCTCTCTCTCCCCATAATGTCTTTTGGACAATTAACCATGGCCTGATCTAATTAGTCGTAGTTGAGTTTTGCATATATCTTATTCTGTCTCTTTCTGATATATACATTATTTTTTCTTTGATGCAATATTGATGTAATTACATCAACCTAATTTTTGAAAACAGGGTCATTGTTTTTTCTAGGCCTAGAAATTACTCCATCAACCACAATTCTGGATTTAACTCTGTCAAACAATGTTTTATTGACCATCTACTTGTTGTCCTGTTGGGATTTCTAAATACAGAAGGGATTTAGTAACATATCTTTTTTGTGAAAACCATGAATAACTTGATATGAAAACATAAAAAAAATGTGAAATTGTACCAAAATAATGGTTAAGACCTAATTGAAGCCTCTTGACTCTTTAGAGCTGAGCAGAACATATATTTCCAAAGAATTCATGTTTTAGGAATTGTTAAATGATGCATACATGCAAATCTAAAATCAATTTTGACCCCACCAAGCATAGTGGCTAGGTATATTATGTGATAATCTCTGAATTTACTGACATGTGTCCATCTGTCTGTCTATTTGCTTGTCGCTAGTGGTTTCAAGATTATAACTAAAGAACAGATAATTAATTTTTTTGCACAATTGTTTGACCAAAAAAAAAAAAAAAAAAAAAAAAAAAAAAAAAAAAAAAAAAAAAAAAAAGAATCTGGTTCAAGTGTCAGCACAATACCATTTTGTATTTTTTAAAAATAATCACCTGTGTTATAATAAAGTGGTGGGTGGAAAGATTACAGGTAAATAAAGTACAGATCATTTGTAAACCTGTAAACCATTTAATTAGAATCAGATAATTTGTGTTTTGTAAGTTATTTTAAAATAATTAAAAATAGATGCATTAAAAATAAAAATGAAATGGTTGTATGTTATCAACTAATGATGATTTGTATTTTACTTAGATAGCAACTTATTTTACATTTGCAAAGCAAAATAGAAGTTAAAAACTGGGGGAAAAAAGTTCAGTTTTCTTGTGTGTACTTTTCTAAATTTTTTCAAAAACTATTTTAGGAATTTTTTATTTTGTTTCAACTTCCCATTAGATCAGTATTTTTGAGAGATATTTAGATCAATTTATGCTATGTTTACTAGTATTACTGGTAAATAGGTGGTTTTTTTGTCCGACCTGTCCCATCCAAGGGAGCCAGTAAATTTTTCTTCCATGAGCAGGTTGCTGATATACTGCAATTAAACCTTATTAACTTTCATTTCTGACCAACATTTTTTTTCACTGATTTCCAACATTCAAAAGACTTTATGCAGACCACCAGGTCAAAGGTCAAACTACATATGATTTAGCTATGTAAATTGTTTTGTTTTTTGCAGTATAAGATAATACAAGCAAGGAACACCAACTGTGATTTTGTTTTTGTTTGTTAAAAAATATTACATACTATCAAATACTCAGAATTTTGGTCTTTCCAGAATGTTTAAAATTGTTCTTGTTTTTGTTAATTAATGCATATTGGTTAAAGAAACTAACAGTTATATTTTACATTGTTCAACTTTAACCTTGGATCTCTCTCCCTCTCTCTATTCTCTATCCCTCTCTAATATGAGTAAAATACAAGTTTTTTAGCCCGAAATTCAATATCTCAAATTTTGCAAATTTTTTATTCAGACCTGTTTTTGACTTTACATGTTAATTCTTGTTTCAGTGTATTTTTACATAAAACTTGATTTTGCTTATTGAATTTGTTTTTATGCACAAAGTAATCATTAAAATGGCATTTTTTCCCATTAAATAATTCTATACTATATTTAATTTTTTACATTTTATGAGGAATGTTTATTTCATAATGTGTTGATTGAAGCTTTAACATATATGTTTGTTGAAATTAAATAAATTATTTTTGTATAGAATAAATGATTTTTGCTATCAGTCTCACCTGAGATTATCATGATATTTGTAAAAGTTATTGCTTATTGTGTTTATATTTTTCTCTCTACTAAAATTTACTTGTATGCTTTCTCCATATTTGATAGGGATGTCTAGTTCCTTGCTATGGTCTTCATTGAAGATATCACAGTGACTGACAAATAAATAATATGAATTCTAAATTGAATTATATGTATCATATGGTTCTATTCCATCAGACACATTTAGAACTTTTTGAATTCATCCCATGTATTAACATTTTTGTTCAGTAAAATTATAAAAGAAAATTAATTTGTTACAGTTCCATTATAAAATTCTTGAATCACTGGGCTAGTAGCTTAAAATTTATTATTAAATAATGGTGCAGTTAAAAACACTTAACTTTTAAATTTATCAATGATTAAAAATGAGTATAAGATGTGTAATTTTATTTATAAGTAACAACACTGAACCAACCATATCATTAAATACATGTACTTATGATTAATTACTTTCGGGACCAAAATCAGTATTAATATCAGATGACCATATTGTATTAGAGCTTCATAAATCTAAAATTTTGAATCATTGGAAAAACAAGTATATGTTGTTTGGAATTAGGCAAGAAATCTCATTACTTTACAAGCATTGTTATATTTTTGTTAAGGTTTTTTATGTTTTGCAGCATGTTGTGTTTTTTGTTATAAAATGGTATATTAGTATTATAGTAACCATCAATTATAACATTTCATGCTTGGTGATGCTTTTCTTGCCTTTAAGTTGATATCCTGATTAATTGCAACAGTCCAGTTCGTATTGATTGGATACAGCCTTTCAGGTAAAATACATTTAATGTAAGTTACCGCAAGCTTAAACAATTCATCAGTTGGTTACCATGAGGCAGTTATTTTATGTACGCCAATAATTTTCAGCATGTTTTCAGTGAGGTAGTAGCTGTGTTATAATTTCTGTCAAGTCTGATTAGGTAGTGGATTAGACTAATTGAAATTGTTTTTTTGCTGGGTAGATGTTTTTTATTATTGATTTCATTATAGTTTCATATAGGTAGTATTTTTTGTTTTAGCATTATTTACATATTTACAGTTGAGCTTTATGGTTCTTTTTTCATGATTTTATTCATCTGCTTTGTGTCAATTTTTTATTCTGTCTTGAAACAGATTTTGCCTATATCAATTTCCATAATGTCTTCAATTAGGTAGTAGCTTTCACTTTTGGTTTGACCATTGTGCCTTTTTATGTAGCAACTTTGGTTGATGGCAATTCTCATCATGTCTTCCACCAAGGTGAAGCTTTAATTCATTGTGATTTTGTCATGTCTTCAAATAGGTAGTACTATTGTCTTATTGTGATTTCTATCATGTCTTCTATTAGGTAGTAGCTCTGATTTAATGACACATCTCTTTGTTAGACAACAGTCTTTAAGTTTAACCATCAAGGCATTTTAGCATAATATTTGATTTATTATGCATTTTGTCATTTTGTTTTCTTGTTTTATGTAAGAGTATATTTGGGAAAACAATATCAAACTTCGTAGTGAAAGGCAAAATAATTGACCTTACACATATGCCAAAAGAAATTTTTTAGAATGAATAGACAAGTTTCATTTAAACAGTAAAGATATTATAGTATGTACATCCAATACAATAAAAATATTGTTTTAAGCTTGTTGGCATGGTGCTTTACATCATATATTGTTTTGTTATAAGTGGCAGGATTAGTCCATAGGTTTTTTTTTTTTTTTTTTTTTTTTTTTTTTTTTTTTTTTTTTTGATGATGATGATGATGATGAATGAAGTGATTTATACAAAAGTGTGATAGGAAAGTTTTTTCTTTATATATAACTTATATATACATCATATATCACATTTATACCAGGCTGTTATTGAATTACCTGTATCAAATTGTTATGCAATCTCTTAAAATGTACAATAAAAAAAATAAAAACATTAATCAAAAATGTTTATCATGTGTGGCATATGAGGAGGTAACTCCACCTACTTTTACAGTTATGGCCCTTTAACTATAAAACACTTTCTTCCGTATTATCTTGAAACAGCATTCGGTATCCTGGTTTACTTAATTTTTTTTCTATATGGGTTGACCAAGTTACAAACACAAACCACAATGATGATAAGCGATTTCAAGTGCTATTCATTTCAGCACTGGAACATTGTGAAAAAAAATTTTCTTGACTATTTAGGTGGATAAATGTAATTCTAAATCTAAAGGATTCTAAATCGCCACCAGCTTGTTACCAGTTATTTTTGCTATCGTGCATATGATTAGAGGTATGATTATAGTAATGCCTACAAACCTTGTCTTCACGTTGTTACTATATTTAGATATCTGGGCGCTTTTTGCCCCTTTTGCCACTAAAAATGTCATCTACAAAGTATTAAGACACTGAACTGCATTTATATTGAGACATCGTGGAGATGAAATTTGTACCTAATACAACTATTAGTAATAGTGGTTATCATCTCTAAATTTATCTTAAAACACGTGCTTCATTACTGACGAATGTTCGTAAAATGATTTTTTTTAAAATACCGACCTAAAGCGGGGGAGCGTCTTTTTACTCAAATACACTCAAATATACTCAAATACACTCAAATACACATAGATATCGACTAATATGTAGACATATGGCTTAAAACTGTTAAAATATAGCTTAATTATTTATTCAAGTGTTGATTAATTTGTTAAAAAATTATTTAAAATGAAATATGCCTATTCTGACGAAGTCCATTAAGCCATCCCCTGGACATTGTTATAACCGAACTCTACTGTAATTATTTTCCATTCTCAAAATTATCTTGCCTTTTTTATTTTATAATCTTTTAAATAAATCTGTGGAAACTCTGCTTAATTGGGTTTTATGAGATTTAGGAGGAAAAAAACTAAAAAACAAAAACTTTTTTGAAAACCAAGGGCACAAGATAATATTTAGTTTGTAATTGAAATCTTTTCAGACCAAAGAATACCCCTTTCCCTCACACGAACATACATACTGAAAATATATCAGTATATAATTGTTTAAAGAAGAAATATGTTAATTTTGAGTAAGGAAGTTTCCCCAAATTAAAAAAAAAATTCTTGAAACTGGTGATTTTTGTCACAGAAAAATTCCTCCATTTTCCTTTGATATACAATTTCTTTTCCAACTGCCTTAAAATATGGCAGACAATTTTGCAATTTTTCTCTATACTGGTATTTGTGAAATGGGGGATATTTTTGTTTAAACTAAACCATACAAAAGTTATAAATCACAGAATCCTACATAAAGCTTGTGGTAAAGTTTACCAAACAGCACAAAAACAAATGTTTCAATTCATTTATCAAAAACATAATGTCAAGGGACTGTTGTAAAATATGCATTGCAGATAAAGCACAATGTTCTGTTATATTGTCCAAATACACCAAAAGGTGCCTATGGCCTAAAATTTTAATAAACTTTAATAAACTGAGCATTTCTTTTTAAAATAGAGTACCCATATGTATCTTGATATTTACGTGGGGACGAGATTGAAAGAGTTGTTTTCCTTGTCTTGGCATAGTAATGCCTATCGCTTCACTTTCTTTTCCCATTGCTAATGCTTCAATGTATGGTCGATTTATTTATTAAAGAACGTAAGACCTAGGAAAAGATTTACAACCAATGCTTTTCGATTAGTGTTTCAGTGAGGTAACATTTATCGTCGTATGTGCTGCATGCCCGGATGTCGGTCATTCTACGGTCTTCTGAATGCCTGGTAAAGGCTGTATGTCCAATATTCGGACTGGAAACGGGAAAATTCTAGATATTACATCAACAATACGTGTCTGAAGAGTTATTCTAACATAAATCATCCATTTTTGACTGTACATTTGAATGTATTTGAGTGTATTTGAGTATATTTGAGTGTATTTCAGTAAATTTGAGTGTATTTCAGCATATTTGAGTGTATTTGAGTAAAAAGACGCTCCGCCTAAAGCGGTCCACCGGTAAATGGCTACATTGTATTTGTGAATGGAAGGACCCAGAGAGGGTTTAACCCACTCTCTTTTTTATAACGTTAAATACAGATATTTTTAGCATTTTTCATGAATTCAATTTGCTAATACAGACTGTAATAACATGTTTTTCAGTCTTAACCATTCTTATAAAATGGTAATGGAGTGTGATCTAACTATGTTTTTTTTCGGACTTCATTGAATTGAACCATTTTACGGTAATGTATGAGGCGCCGTTTCTATATTTATTCACTATTTTAGCATATGCATAATTCATTTATGGATATCCATAAATCGAATTTAACATATGTAAAATTATTTTAAGATATCCAAAAATAATTTTGCATATGTAAAATTCGATTTATGGATATCCATAAATCGATTTTTGCATATGCATAAATACATTTTTAGATATGTTAAAATGCTGGCTATTTTTGCATATGCAAAAATACATTTTTACATATGCATAAATCGATTTTTGGATATCCATAAATCGATTTTTGGATATCCATAAATCAATTTTTGCATATGCAAAAATAGTCGGTATTTTTGCATATGTAAAAATAGATTTTAACATATCCATAAATCGCGATTGTGAAATGATTTCTCCCCAGCTATTTAGTGCGGGTCTATTTCGTGTTTATTATTACGTATGAGGCGCCGTTTCTATATTTATTCACTATTTTAGCATATGCATAATTCATTTATGGATATCCATAAATCGAATTTAACATATGTAAAATTATTTAAAGATATCCAAAAATAATTTTGCATATGTAAAATTCGATTTATGGATATCCATAAATCGATTTTTGCATATGCATAAATACATTTTTACATATGTTAAAATGCTGGCTATTTTTGCATATGCAAAAATACATTTTTACATATGCATAAATCGATTTTTGGATATCCATAAATCGATTTTTGCATATGCAAAAATAGTCAGTATTTTTGCATATGTAAAAATCGATTTTAACATATCCATAAATCGCGAGTGTGAAATGATTTCTCCCCAACTATTTAGTGCGGGTCTATTTCGTGTTCATTATTACGTCGGTTTGTAACATGGCAACTAACTCAATTTCTGATATGATATCGACAGCTTTGTCGTCAACATGCCGATCATCAATTTCCAAACACCTCAATGATATACTCCTCTGATATTCGTTCTTTCCTTTTATTATTTCTAGCAGCCATGTTGGATTTTGTAGGGCGAACCGTCGCGTGGTAATGTAACGAATCGTAATGTAATAAACACTTTTGTTTTTAAAATGCGTAGGCTAATATTTTTGCACTTATTTTGAAAGTGCATTTATTAACCATAAAGAAAATTAACGATTTTTATTTGTTACAAGAGAAAAATATTACTCTCACAATATACCGGAAAGTATTTACTTCGGGATTGAGAATTGGGGAGAACTCAGTATTTTCAAATTTTACAAATTTATTTTTGGATATCCATAAATCGATTTTTGCATATGCAAAAATGCCAAATATTTTTACATATGCATAAATCGATTTTTGGATATCCATAAATCGGTTTTTGGATATCCATAATTCGATTTTTACATATGCAAAAATACCGACTATTTTTGCATATGCAAAAATCGATTTATGGATATCCAAAAATCGATTTATGCATATGTTAAAATACTGAATAAATATAGAAACGGCGCCTCATAATTACGTCGGTTTGTAACATGGCAGCTAACTCAGTATCTGATATGATATTGACAGCTTTGTCGTAAATGCAACAAGCCGATCTTCAATTTCCAAACACCTCAATGCGTTTGATATACTCCTCTAATATTTGTTCCTTCCGTTTATTATTTCTAGCCGCCATGTTGGATTTTGTAGCGCGAAGCGTCGCGTGGTAATGTAATGAATCGTAATGTAATAAACACTTTAGTTTTTATAAATGCGTAGGCTTATATTTTTTCACTAATATTGAAAGTGTATTAATTAACCATAAAGAAAATTAACGATTTTTATTTGTTACAAGAGAAAAATATTACTCTCACAATATACCAGAAAGTATTTACTTCGGGATTGATAATTGGGGAGAACTCAGTATTTTCAAATTTCACAAATTTATTTTTGGATATCCATAAATCGATTTTTGCATATGCAAAAATAGTCGGTATTTTTACATATGCATAAATCGATTTTTGGATATCCATAAATCGATTTTTGGATATCCATAATTCGATTTTTACATATGCAAAAATACCGACTATTTTTGCATATGCAAAAATCGATTTATGGATATCAAAAAATCGATTTATGCATATGTTAAAATACTGAATAAATATAGAAACGGCGCCTCATAGTAATGTATGTCTGGTTAAAAGTCACACATGTATGAGGCGTCGTTTCTATATTTATTCAGTATTTTAACATATGCATAAATGGATTTTTGGATATCCATAAATCGATTTTTGTCTATGCAAAAATACCGACGATTTTTGCATATGTAAAAATCGATTTATGGATATCCAAAAATCCATTTATGGATATCCAAAAATCGATTTATGCATATGTAAAAATATTTGGCATTTTTGCATATGCAAAAATCGATTTATGGATATCCAAAAATAAATTTGTGAAATTTGAAAATACTGAGTTCTCCCCAATTATCAATCCCGAAGTAAATACTTTCCGGTATATTGTGAGAGTAATATTTTTCTCTTGTAACAAATAAAAATCGTTATTTTCTATATGGTTAATACTGAATGCACTTTCAATATTAGTGAAATAATATAAGCCTACGCATTTTTAAAAACTAAAGTGTTTATTACATTACGATTCAATACATTGCGCTGACGCGACGCTTCGCGCTACAAAATTCAACATGGCTGCTAGAAATAATAAACGGAAAGAACGAATATCAGAGGAGTATATCAAATGCATTGAGGTGTTTGGAAATTGAAGATCGACATGTTGACGACAAAGCTGTCGATATCATATCAGATATTGAGTTAGTTGCCATGTTACAAACCGACGTAATAATAAACACGAAGTAGACCCGCACTAAATAGTTGGGGAGAAATCATTTCACACTCGCGATTTATGGATATGTTAAAATGCATTTTTACATATAAAAAAATACCTATTTTGCATATGCAAAAATCGATTTATGGATATCCAAAAATCGATTTATGCATATGTAAAAATGTATTTATGCATATGCAAAAATCGATTTATGGATATCCATAAATCGAATTTTACATATGCAAAATTATTTTTGGATATCTTAAAATAATTTTACATATGTTAAATTCGATTTATGGATATCCATAAATGAATTATGCACATGCTAAAATAGTGAATAAATATAGAAACGGCGCCTCATACACATGTGGCCAATGCGTTCGTTATCAATGCGCTGCACCGCAATGTATTATAACAAGGGAATCAATTTAAGAACAAATTCACCTAGAAGAGAATATTTTAATAGGTTAAAATTTTTGGTTAAAAGAAATACCGTTATTCACGTACCATTCAGTATTATTAACTATGTTTGAAATTATTTCCTGGACATTGTAATTACGGTTTAGGAAAAATCGTAATAATAATAATAATATTGTAGTACTTAGTTGACGGCGTATAATCATATAACTTGAATGATACAGCATCCAGCTAAATCACGGCGCGTTTGACCAAAAACATTTTTCAAACTAAGTTTCCAGAACTATATTAAAGAACCCTGAATTTCGCCTGTGAAGTGTGAACATCCCAGAAAATCAAACGTCTAATACACTTGTACAAAAAAATAAATGAATAAATAAAAATAAAATAAATAAATAAATAAAAAACCACAACACTATAATTCTTTTGCATTATTTTACAAATGACCGAAGCTCAAATTCAACACGAATATTTGTTTTACTAAAGGTGTGTATATAACATCAATGTTATCTATGTTTGGATTTCGCCATGAATTACTTGGGTTATAGGTTAAAAATAACTAGGACGTTATCGAGATAAGAGCATGGAAATAAGATTCGACGGTAAAAGAGCTCTGGTCACTGGTGCAGGAAAAGGTATTAAACTCGTGCATTCTTTTTTCAGTAATTAATACCATAAAAATAACATAAACCCGCGATCGCAGCATCGGATCGCTAATGAACACACATTAACACTATACAAACCACGAATTGGTACGTAAGAGTTGTCTCCCGTAGTATATATTTATTTATAAATCATTGCTTCAATGTCAGATGTTGTATTAAAGGTAATCGTGAATGATGCCAAACTGTAATTAATGCTAAAATAGCATGATCAAGCTCTGTTTCAAGACAACATAAATTTGGTAAAGACAAAGTGCAAACGCACGGCAAAAATCAATTTAAAAACATATGCTGCTGAGACATTCGGCCAAATGCAAGTAACAACTTACATTCAAGTAAAGGATATACAATATTAACTGCAGAAAAAAGATCTTGAAGTCGGTATAATGTTTGATCAAAAATTGGAATTCCAGCAACTACACATAATCGACAATTTCACATAGGGCAAACTATGAACAATCTTTAGGATATTTTCTTGTCTAGGCAAGTTTATGTTTATTATTGTCTCTTTATATAAATCTTTTGTCAGATATTATTTAAAATGTGACTGCAACATCTGGATACCTTTACTAAAAAGATAAAATATCAATAAAACATGTGCATAGAGTAAACTCTATATGTACTATGTTCTATATAGAGTGGTTACTTGAATTGTTCTGCCTTTCATCACTAGAGTACATAAGAGTGGAGTCGGAGTAATGGTGTTTTACGCCCCAGTCGAGATTCTTTTACTTATCTCGAGGCTGCCAGTTCTGGGATGGTGGAGGAAACCGGAATGCCCGGAGAAAACCACCGACCTTCGACAAGCGAACTGACAAACTTTCCCACACTGAGATCTGTCCCGAGTGAGATTCGAACCCAGGTGATGAGAGGCACTGTGATCCGTAAGCGCGCGCTTTAGACCACTCGGCCACCGAGGACCCATAGAGTACAGAATAATATACGTTCGAAGTGTATAAATAATTAAGGGAATTGATTTGATCACACTTTATCGACAATCATTACAACAAGAGGATATTCCCTCTAACTAATTAAGAAGCAGTCGAGATTAGGTACAACGCAAAACTACTTTGGAAACAAAATGATTGACCAACATAAAAAAGACATAGAATCTGACAATGTTTACATGATCAAGAGTAGACTAGACCAGAGCTGGTAATATCATCCTTTTAAATTTTTGCCATTAGGTTATTGTAAGCCACGGCCGAACTCAACTAATAATCAAGCTTCAGACGTTAAAATTAGCTGTTAGCATTGCCCTTATTACGCCGTCCCTTGTCCCAAAGATTCAGGTGCAAAACACATTGTACTGTACAGTACAATTTGTTCAGTTATTTCGGAGGAGATTGGACATGCAGTGACCCCAACAATATGGACACTATTTCTTCGATTCGATCGGTATTTAGAAAAAAAAGTTACATAAAGCTTGCTTGTCGCCCAGAATGTTCAATTCACTTTTATGTAATGGCACTAGTGTAGTAGCGTCTAGTGTTGACAGAACATTTAGTTATATGCGTATGTTTTTGGCGTACTAAATGTTTATGATCAGAAAAATAACTTTTATACGTTTTAGGGTCGAATTTAAATTAAAATCAAAAGTGTTTATTTATTGATTTGCGGGTTTTCTGTTTTAGGTATTGGGAGGGACATCGTCAAAAGGCTAGTTGAATATGGAGCTGAAACTATAGCACTTAGTCGCACCCAGACAGACCTCGACAGTTTAAAGGCGGAGGTAATTTACACTGTCGAAACAAAATAATGTAAAATAGATCCAGAACCCCACGATCTAAGTTACAAAGATGCGTGATGTCAATAAACATTTGATTTTTCCCACTTTTTATTGATAACGGTAAGGGTATTAATTATAAGCGATCAATTCATTATAAGGACTTTTTACAGATATAAAATTCAATATAGAAAGTGCATCTATGTACTGTAATAGAAATTGTCGTAAAATAAAACCATGTTGATTAAAAAAAATTATATTTGTCTTGAATATACACAAGATAAGTTTTTTTTTTACTTAATGATTAAAACTAGTTTTAAAGGATGTAAAAATTAAACATTGAGTTCGGAGAGAGAGAGAGAGAGAGAGAGAGAGAGAGAGAAATAATTTTTTCAATTTTAATTCCATTAGGTACCTGGAATTATACCTGTGCAGGTAGATTTAGGAGACTGGGAGAACACTAGAGTTACTTTACAAAAACTTGGTCCAGTTGATTTACTTGTCAATAATGCTGGTGTTTCAAGACTTGATAAATTTCTGGAGGCTAAAAAAGAAGATCTTGAATTGTAAGTAATTGTTGTGTCCGTTTGCTAAAAATGTTAAATAGAAGGTTGGTTTGCTGAAAATGTTTTACTTCGCATTAAGAAGTATAATGTGTTTGCAACGAGACAAATTTTCATATTAATTTCAATGATTAATCTAAACCCAAGTTCTTGAGATGTGTGAGTTTTGTGCATGTATTTCTAATCTGGTTGGTTCTAATTTACAAAAAATTTCACAATAGTATCCATCCTAAGTTGAACTCGATAGTAAGTGAAAAACCCTGTGGTCCAGTGTCTGCCACCCGAGACTCACTAATCCTGGCCACTCGAGGCTCACTAATCCTAGCCAACCGAGGCTCGCTAATCCTGACCACCCGAGGCTCACTACTCTTGGCCACCCGAGGCTAACTAATCCTGAAAGGTTAAATGACGTAAAATGTCAGTCCTGAATATACTGCACGAGTATCTTAAAAATTTGTGCAGGAGGATATTCTTCAAAACATAAACATTTGTAATGTTAACAGAGTGTTAGATATAAAAACATAACCACTAATTTCAGTCTTTTGATAACGTTTTTTGAGATAAAAGTGGCTACAACAATTAAGAATTAGAAAAAATCAACACACGTTTTGACATTACAAAAAATAAAAATCGCTATCAAAGTAAAACAAACTGTTCTTAACAGATATATATTTTCTTGATTGGATCTTTTGTATTTGATTGCCATTTTGATACAGGCCTAGTTCAGTTTTAGTATTCTTTTAGGTGTTTGAAAGATAACCAACAAAGCCAAGACTGGGTAGTTTACGTGTTCTTATCATGGCCGGGTTTAATGCGATATATTTTTAATATTTTTAATTATTATATTTCAGTGTCCATAATATTAATTTCAAAGCAGTATTTAACGTATCTCAGGTATGTAATTTACATGTTCAGTATATTTCTGACCATTATTGTTTAAAAACAAAATTGCGGCCGAAACGGTTTTGTGCGATGTTGCGCCATTGTTTTTGGCATTAATGAATGGATTAACGAAAAGGTAATTAAATATTTGCATGTCCCTGACTCGCCTAGCTGCTGTCGCGATCAACACTAATGCAAATGTTTGGGTTAAAGATTATTTAAAATGTATTTATTGTCAGGAAAGTGAAACTTGAAATATACTTGCTATAAACATTTTACTGAGGATGTTGAACAGATATCTCACATGGCATTAATATATTGAACAGTACATGTATTTTAATAATTCACTCCGAGCGTTAGGAGAGTAAATTCAGAATTATTACAGAGTATATCTTGTCTTTCTGAAACTGAAATTGGATATTTCTGTCAGTCGAAAATAAAAAAAAATAGAAATAAAAATTTTAAAAATCAAGTCACCCACTCACCGAGATAAAGAACAGGATAATTACACTATACTGACTTTTTTCGTTTTGTTTTAGGTGATAGCTAAAGGTATGGTAGAGAGAGGACAGGGTGGTGCTATTGTCAACATTTCTAGTCTTGCGTCATCACTGGCTTTAGAAGACCATGCGGCCTACTGCTCATCTAAAGGCGCTTTAGATATGTTAACTAAAGTCATGGCATTAGAACTAGGGCCTCACAAGGTAGGGTGTTTTAGGAGAATATATCAAAATATTAAAACAGAAAGAATATGTTTATGACATTGCATATTGGTGTATAAAATTACCAATATATTTGGCCATAAGGTAAGCCCACGCTATTGTCAAAATAATTGTATCTTCATGTTTTTCACAGCCTAAAGATCACTTGGAGTTCAAATCATTATCATTTTTTAGATGACTTCAATGAAACATTTCTTATTACAATTTTACAATTTAGTATAATTCAAAACACAATTTGAGTTCCGGATTATCATTTATGAAGATAAAAAGGGATGCATCCCATGTCATGGTTCATTTTGATCTGTAAGAACTATTGAAAAGTGCCTGAATATTTTGCATGATTAAAGTTTACCATGTATAACAAGCCTAGTTAAATTGTATATGCTTTATGATATTACTTGACTGTAGATTTTAATTAATCTATGGATTAATTCGCAAGTCTTATTTAAGACACTTGTACCATGGATTATGTAAGTAATTGCATTATATCTTCCAAAATGCCTCCAATCGTCTTTATGTAGACTTTGTTGATTGAATAGATTATCATTACAGTATGTCACAAAATTGTTTGCAAATTCATCGAATTCAACAATTTATCTTGTTTTTCAACATCCTTTTCAAAGATTTTTCAACAAAAGATCAACGCTATTCAGTTTTAAGGCATAAATATGTTTAAAACTACATCTTCATAAATATGTAATGAAGTTTGACCAAAAGTCAAACGAACAAAAGATTCACTGTAACTCCTGGATAGACAAGTTATACATGAATCCACCAATATAAAACCTATAGAAAGCCAAAAATAAGCTTAAGAGTTTGCCATCATTGATTTGTTGTTAGCAACACTAGGTTGATTTATGTCATTATTAGAGAAAAACTTTGTCATTGTTTTTCAATCCATACTGATGGATGTAAAGTGAAGGCCGGGTATCCACTGTTGCCGACATTGGTGGGAAAGAAACGTCAAGTTTACAAGTGTTCAGTCTTTCTGTTTATTGTTGAGGCTAAAGCAATTATACTCGCTCATATCTCTTCAAAAATGATTTTACTTTCCCATCCGCTGTATGTCCTTCGCGCAATGTATAGCGGAAAGCTGGATATTGCAGTAATCCACCAAATATGCAATTTCTCGAATTCAAAGTAAAAAAAAAACTGCTCAGAAGTCTTGACGTGTTAGGAAAGGGTAACAAAAAAGTCGATCCAGTCGCCAAAGCTAAATAATACTCCATTTTTAGCTCACCTGGCCAAAGGCCATGGTGAGCTTTTGCTATCACGTCGTCGTCCGTCGTCTGTCGTCCATCGTCCGTCGTCCGTCCGTAAACTTTTCACATTTTGACTCTCTCCTTTGAAACCACTGGACCAATTTGAAGCATACTTTACAGGAATGATGTATGGATGGTCCTTTACTAAGTTTGCCGAAATTTCCCAGATCAACCAAAAAACATGGCTGCCAGCGCAGGACATAATTTAACATTGGACCCTATGGGAAAAAGCATATATTGGCTATCTCCTCTGAAACTACTGAAGCAAATTGAATCCAACTTTGCAGGAATGATGTGTGGATAGTCATTTACTAAGATTGCCGAAATTTCCCGCATCCACCAAAAAACATGGCTGCCAGTGCAGGACATAGTTTAACATTAGACCCTATTGGAAAAGCATATATTTGCTATCTCCTCTGAAACTACTGAAGCAAATTGAATCCAACTTTGCAGGAATGATGTATGGATGGTCCTTTACTAAGATTCCCGAAATTTCCCGGATCCACCAAAAAAAAACATGGCTGCCAGCACAGGACATAGTTTAACATAGGACGCTATGGGAAAAAGCATATATTTGCTATCTCCTCTGAAACTACTGAAGCAAATTGAATCCAACTTTGCAGGAATGATGTATGGATGGTCCTTTACTAAGATTGCCGAAATTTTCCGAATCCACCAAAAAACATGGCTGCCAGTGCAGGACATAGTTTAACATTGGACCCTATGGGAAAAGCATATATTTGCCATCTCCTCTGAAACTACTGAAGCAAATTGAATCAAACTTTGCAGGAATGATGTATGGATGGTCCTTTACTAAGATTGCTGAAATTTCCTGGATCCACCAAAAAACATGGCTGCCAGCGCAGGACATAGTTTAACATTGGACCCTATGGGAAAAAGCATATATTGGCCATCTCCTCTGAAGGTACTTAAGCCAATTGAATCAAACTTAGCATGAATGATGTATGGATGGTCCTTTACTAAGATAGCCGAAATTTTCCGGATCTGCCAAAAAACATGGCCACTAGCATTAGACATAGTTTAACATTGGACTCTATTGGAAAAGCATATATTGGCTATCTCCTCTGAAGCTACTGAAGCAAATTGAATCAAACTTTGCAGGAATGATGTGTGGATGGTTGTTTACCAGGATAGCCAAAATTTTCCGGATATGCCAAAAAAAAAACATGGCCACCAGCGCAGGACATAGTCTAACATTGGACCCTATGAGAAGCATATATTGGCTATCTTCTCTGAAACTACTGAAGCCAATTAAACCAAACTTTACAGGAATGATGTATGAAAGGTCCTTTCCATACATTGCCGAAATTTTTTTTTGAATTTGCCAAAAAACTTCGACACCAGCATAGGATATTGTTTAACATTGGACCCTATTGGATAAACATATTTTGACTATCTCCCCTGAAGCTACTGGTTTAAATTAAACCAAACTTTACAGGAATGATTTAAACATCTTCTACTAAGATTACCTGGCACAGGTGAGCGATACAGGCTCAGCCTTCTGAGCCTCTGGTTTAATTAAAACAATTTCTATATGAATAGTATATTATTGTATTTATTTGAAGTATTTAGTGCTTGTGTTTGTTTTTGAATTGTTGCGGTTTTTATATTTTTGATATCTGCTTTATAGGTTGTAATACAAGTATGGATGTGACGTCACAAACAATCTCTTACCCATGAGTTGGTCGTTGATGTGGTCGTTAATATTATTTAATATAATTTTTAATTATCCACTTGTATCATATATATATATATTGTAGATACGGGTAAATAGCATCAATCCAACAGTGGTATGGACAAAAATGGCAGAATACGCATGGAGCGACCCCGTTAAAGCAAAACCTTTACTTTCTAGAATTCCTATGGGAAAATTTGTTGGTATGAACAATTTAATCAAATGTTTTTGTGGATAATGGTTAAAGGTCATTCATCCTGGCCAAATCATTTTAGAAAGGCAAATTAATCGCAGCCGACCCTCCATTTTTCCTACTTCCCATAAAACTTTGACTCATTCTTATATTTTGTCGATATTTTTCTCTTTACATAAGTTTCATATTTTAGAGATAATTCCAGTTCAATCAAAAACTTTCAAGAGTTGAAATATTCCGATTGCATTATGAACCATGCTATACTTGTAAATAAATCATATACATGTACATGTATTTTTTCATTCTTAAAAAGATAAGGTCTATCATTTATAAAACGTGATTTGAAATTAACTAAAATATCCAGCTTAAAATATTGTCATTTAAATGGCGCATTTTCAAGTAAAAGTACACAGACAAAATTTGTGTTTTAATTCAAGAAAATGGCTGTTAACTTTTTTTACCGACACCTTTAAGTTCATTAATCAGCGAAATCGCCAGCAGTATTAGTGAACTAATCAACTTAATTAGACACATGGAAACTAAACCAGCTTCATTCAAACACTTAATTTCAACTTAATTATTTAATTTGTCAAGATTTAGAAATTTGAGAGTTTTGAAACAAAGCTTTAAACCTTATGACGTGAAGGATTGCATAACTTATCGTGCTCATTTTAGATAAAACAATGTTTGTGTTTTTGTTACAGAAGTGGAAGATGTGGTGAATTCTGTTATGTTTTTGTTAAGTGACAAAGCAAACATGATAGTTGGACACCAGTTACTATTAGAAGGCGGCCTGTCAATTCACTGAATGATCTTTTACAAATGTGACCTTGATCCATTTATGATAGTATTCTTCATAATTGAACTAAATGTCAATCATAACTTTGAAAAAGATATTAGAAATATTAAACGAATACCTGATTTTTTTTTTCGCGAAAAATAGACCTAGAACAACTTGAGGTCAAAGAAACAATTTAGTTGAAATATTTCTTAATATTTGAAAATAGACTCGGGTGCAATTTTTACTACAATAGCAACATGACATGTAATGCTTTCAAAAACTAATTAAATCATTATGATTAACTTGTGAAATTGATAAGTATTAATTATACAATATGGGTGAATTGTATAAACTGTTACTTGGAAACTGAATTTATTGATTGTCAAACAGCAAGGATAAAATTTGTATTAACATCCAGGGCAAATTGGTCACAATTAATAAAGTGAAATCGATTTGTATGTCAATCAAAGATGATTAACTTGTATTAAGAAACTGATTTGTTTTTATTGTCAAACCGTGGCTCGGATTTTCACACTGAAATTGTCATTTGCATAATTTAAAATAAATTTCTTTTTTAAAACTCAAGATTCTGTACATGACATAATGAGTATTTAATTAAATATATGATCATATAACCCAGTTGTTTATATTGTGTTTTGATAGAGTAACCTATAGTTTAAGGATAAATAAAGGGATTTGAAATTTTAAAAGGCAAACTGTAAGAAATGTTTACACTCGCCTCTCATTCAAAAGAATACAATTATTGACATTAATTTTACTTAAAATTTTACTTATAACTGAATGTAGGAACAATTTAAGTCTTTTCAAAGGTTGTTTCCAATTGCAATCTTGACAAGATTTGTGGTTTTTGACCATGACATACAATATATAGTTACCAATTTTATCGTTTTTGTATTTTTCCCGGTTTATATATATAACACCAGGAATTCATTAATTTTCAATGCAGATGATGCCAAAGAATATATATATATATATATATATATATATATATATATATATATATATATATATATATATATATATATATATATATATATATATATATTCTTTGGCATCATCTACATTAGAAATTAATGAATCCACTGCCACACCGAAACAATTTTTTTTCACGATATCAAATTTTCCACCCACAACATACATAGTTCAAAGATGCCGATACAAGGAACTGTTTTGACAATATTACTGGATGTACTGATAGTACTAGTTAGGACAAGTAGCGATCTAATTTTTTTCAGTAACGATTAGTTCAAATACAAATAAAAAAGGGACAATCGATCTTTATGTATAAAATGGTTGACTAAACCCTTGCCACCTTGAAGCATCAGCCGGGTAATTCCAGAAACTTAGTCACACAGAAAGAGATAAATAAAAACAAAATAAATTAATTAAAATGAATGTTTTATTATAATATTTTTGATATTTTTATAGTTTGAATTACTGGAAAAATAAAGAATTATAAAAAATCTTTTCATTATAATAAGAATTTTTACATAATGCATCATTTGAAACAATCAATAGCTCATTTGATATTCACACATTAAAAGACGATTCTGTAATTCTGTGCGATTGCGCTTATCAAGTAATATACATAGCTGTCTTAACCGCTACGTTGGTCCAAACCATAAAATTGATAAATAGGACAGTCATCGTAAAATTAAGTGTAAATGATAGAATTAAAAGTAATATTTGTTTACTGATGAAATAAAGTAAAAATTAGAAATAGTTGCTGTAATTATCGGTAATTTTGGGCAGGTGTACGCGGCTCATTATTTTTTTTGTTATTCAACATTCTAACTTTGTTGTAACTACGTCAACACACGAATGCAACACGGTAGAGGTGAGAAGATTATTATGTTGTCATGGATAACAGAAAACATTGTGCCAGCAAAGATATTAGTTTTTCAGCAAAATAGTAAAGATCTTTAACCAACTTCTTAAAAGTCAAGAGACTTCATTTATATTTCGAATGGAAGGAAAAATCTCTTTGTAAATAACGGTAAGATATTATAAAGTAATTAAATTACATTTTTAAATATATGTTTCTCTCCGTGACTGCTCCAACAATGTGAGCGGGCATTTCTGGACTTCATGGTACTTTGAACTCTATGGAATCTTCGAGCCTTTATATGAATTTATCGAATAGAGAAAAATTTTTACAAAATGAAAAACTTTTAACATTTTTGCACATAACAATTAGCATTTTAATGTACATAAAATTTGATTTTAATTTCTTTGTAACAATTAAAAAATTGCACATGTCTGAATTAGAATGCGATCGTTTTTAAGCACGAAGCTTAAACCCACAAAAAGAATGCATAAATAAATTTTCGTGACGAGTTAAGATTTACTTTAACTCTAAAACGTTGTTCCGAAGCCCGATTTTATACACCTTTTTCTTTTTCTCCTTAGGTACACACGTCTTTTTTTTTTAGTTTCTTTACGGCTATTGATTTTACACGACTTTTTCTTGCTTTTATATAAGTATGCTTCATGCAGTTTTTTATTTATAAGGTTTTAAATATATTTACGAATCGCTTGACGGTTTGGATCCTATAAATGCAATTAAACGAAACTATTAGATATACAATTTTTATCATGCCCTGTGCCAGTCGGAGTTATTACTTTTTTAAAAAGAGACATTTGTTTATAATATTTTTTCTTATTTCATTTGATTCTTTATGTCGTGTTGTAAGATGTTTTTATGATTGTTGAGGGCCATTTGTTTTTGTTTTATTTTTGTGTACGCAATAATTTTTGTAATCATTTAAGGTGAGCGTAGACCCGTTTTGCATATGAAATGCAGTCTTCATTTCAAACGGCTATTATCAGCATAACGAACTTTGAGTCAATGACTCCGTTTGTGTACAAACTTTAGTCTTCTTTGAAGATCAATTTTAACTAAATTTGGTGTAGAAGGTCCTTAGATAGAGTAAATATGCAACCTTCCCGCGGAATCCAAGATGGCTGTAGTTACTACAAAAAACAAAATCTGATAAATAGTTGGTGTCACTATATTTAATGGTCGGTTTTATTCAAATGAACAAAGTAGAAAAAAACATTAAATAATGTAATTAATCAATTACTTTGAAAAAGTAAACAAAACTCCTAATGCTCCTAATAATTTCAGGAAAACCAGTCAAAAACGACAATAAAGATGACACACTTCAAGAAACCCTCTAATATTATTCACCCGAGTAATGAGGACGACATGAGTTCACAGGGGTCAATGACCCAATCTCAACTTAATCTTGCAATTACAGAAATGTTAGAAATTCCTCCTCATCGAAACAAGTGTGATGTACTTTGTAAAGGTAGGTGACTTGGGGAAAACCCATCAGATAACAGCTTGACTTTGTTGACATCAATAGAATACACCGCGTACCTGTATGATAGTGGATTATCCTGGTCACAGTACCAATACTTTCTTGAAAGTTTTTTTTTTCGAAAATGAAAAGACTTATTAGTTTCATTCTCCGTGTTATTAACTTGTTTTATCTCGCAGCACTTTGTTGGTTTCTTAAAGAACAAAAGAATGCTCTTTTTTTAATTTGTCAACATAATGAATTCATAATGTAAGTTTACCCATTCAAGTATAATGGGTTTATTTAAAGCAACAAATATTTGCAAAACTTTTCACGAAGAAAAATGCTGTTTTTCTTTTCTTTTTTTTAATTGTTTTGCATTATCGTTTGCATTGACTTTACAATATTTAAGTTAAATTTTCTTACTTTGTTTTTTAAATGATCAGAGCAATGTTTAAGCGTGTCAAGCTTCTAGAAAAGTTTAATATACATTTAAATATTTGTTATTTTGATCTACAGGAAACCCCCTCACTGACGAGGGTAAACGTAAACAGATGCTTAAGATGTTGGCGGTTGTACTCATACCTTTGATGGTTCTGACAGCCATGACTGCTAATACTTTAATAATAGCTGTAAAAGGGTATATAAATTCAGCTAATATTAGACGAACAATCTTTTTTGGTACTGAGGTAGGTACCCTGCTCCAATCTTTACAAAAAGAGCGGGATATGAGTACCCTGTACGTTAGTAATCTCGGACCCAAAACGAAACAGTACCTGCTTCAGAGGTACCCCGACACAGACGAACGACTGGCTAATTTATCAGCATGGCCAGTGACCCGGGGAGAAACAAGACCTCAATTTCAAAGCAAAGAAATATTCATCAGTCATCTTAACAGACATAGATACGAATTAGATTTGAACCAGCCGACAACAAAAGAAGAGATTTTATTTTATACAGAGGCAATTGACGTTTTCATAACATGGATATATGAAGCAATTTCAGAGGCCCAGTCTGGAGTAATTTGGAGAAGTTTAGTAGCTTATCAAGAGGTTGTTGTGACAAGTGAATATATAGGCAGGGAAAGAGGAGTTGGTGTTATATTTTACGCAAAAGGACAGTTTGAGACTAGGGACGACTACCTCCTTTTTGCAGAAAGCCAGGATGTTGCAAACAGTACATATTCTTCTGCTAAGCGTTATTCCAACATTGTTACAGAAGTATATGATGGTCAATTCCGAGGCAATGATACATTTTTGAGGACTATAAGTGATATGCGGACTGAAATTCGTTCAAGTTTAGCTTCATTAGGGCCATCAGTCGAACGAGCCAACTGGTGGTTTAGTAATATGTCATTGTACCAAGATGTTGTAAGGGTGACTCAACAAAAAATTGGAGCAGAAATCATATCAATCCTTAAGGACCAATCAGACACCGATTTAAAAACAATCGTCCTGATTGGTGGGATATTTTGTGGCGTCTGCATTATATCTCCATTGGTCGTGTTTGCAGTTTATTCTTTGACGTCACAAATTCAAAAGTATTCAGTGTCCATTGCTAATAGGTTAGTATTTTTAAAACGCAAGTTGGTTAATTTTTATAAATTCAAACAATATTTTTCTATATAGTCATATTTATAGCAGACTTAATACAATGAGTTCAATAATCTCTTTGTAATCGACTTCTGTTCAAGTGAAGAAAAATAATTAAAAATACAAGATAAGATATGCGATTGTAATAATTTTTAGACTTTGGACAGACAATGCGTGTAATAACAATATGGCATCTAGTAGTATGGTTCAAGTACAATGTACAATGTACTTTATAGGTCCCAAAATACTAGTTTTCTATAAATGGCAAATTAAAAAAATAACAGTTTCCAAATACAGTAAAACAAAACAAAACACAACTGAAACTTCATAACAATCTATTAAAGGTTCAACCATGGATATATTTTTTCTGGTTCCAATCTATGCATAAATATACTTTCTGGTTCCGTTCTTTGCATAAGTATGCTTTCTAATTACTTCCGGTCTATTAAAGTTCCGGTTTATCTACAAGTATGCATTTTAGTTCTGGTCAAAAAAAAATTGAAACGTGCATTAACTTTTAAGAAATAAATTGGTAAAACAAATTAAAGTTCCTTTATTCATGCTTTATTACAGGACAAGAGCACTTAACAAAGAAAAGAAGCGTACCGATGCATTACTACACCTAATGTTACCTATATCAGTCGCTGAACGACTGAAGAAGAATGAACGTGTAGATGCCGAACATTTTACCGAGGCCACTATATTTTTCAGTGATATTGTTGGCTTTACCCGTATATCGTCTCTAAGTTCCCCATTACAAGTCGTAGATATGCTGAACAGTCTATACTCGTTGTTCGATGAGAAGATTAACTGTTTTGATGTATATAAAGTAGAGACTATAGGAGATGCGTACATGGTTGTTTCAGGTAAGGACTGTATTTGAATTATGTTTTTATTAATCAACTATAAACATAGTAAAAATAATGAAAGATAAATCTGACTTCATGGTAAAAACCTATAGCAAACTTAAAAATAAAATGTATGAAGACAACTTATTATACAACATGGATACTGGTAACAACAGAACAATGTCTGTTTCTTTTTTCTTATTCAAAAAGTTTCAATGTACAAAGGTTTCATTGCTATAGAAAACTTATTTTACGTCGTTAGATATACAGCGCATGCGTTCTATATATTTTTTTTCGGTACGACAAACTCCACAAATACCTTGCACACAAACCTGTAAATCGCTCTTGATGTTTCGACAACCTTTTTCGTAAAGTTCAACAAAGGAAAAAAAGATTCAGTCCAACCTATGATGTAGTGACGCGTTATTAACTATTAAGTGCACTACATTTTCGAAGTATAGACATTATCGTGAAAACAAGAAATTAATTTCTAAAAATGTTTGTACACAGGTATACCATGTAGAATTGGTAAGAGGCACGCATCAGAAATCGCTTCCATGGCTTTAGAGTTACTGAAGCATGTTAACCAGATAGAAATTCCTCACCTACCCGGTACCTCGTTACGACTTCGCATAGGAATACATTCAGGTAAGTGTAAATGCAGAATTCATTGTTTCGTTTGATACCCTTGGTGTGCTTTACAATGTTTCACATGAGATCTAATAAAAGTATGTGTAGAAGTGTCGTTAATCTTATTAAGTATCGTAAGTGCAACTTTATTGTCACAGGAAAACCAGGGTTTTGTTGGTTCCCCAATCGAAACAACGGTATGACAACGGTAACATTAAACAATTAACGTAAAATGTTTCTATTAAAATCAAGAGATTATTGAATCGGTATACAACGTTTGACATAATTCCGTCAATCGGAACATCGCTCGACCTTTTACGTAGTATCTCACAAAAATTCTCGGATGTTGGCTGTAGTCGCATGAATACTCACAGAATGCGTAGGATCAGTGATAAGGTTTCCGGCAGATGACAAGTTGACGCAATAAAAAAATTCCTCAGGAATATTATATCTAGTAGTGAAATAAGGAACATTTAAATATCTATTGCTATATTCAACAAAACTGTTAAAAAAAAGATTTGTCGATTTTTGCAGCGATTCACTAAAATAACTTTTTTCTTTGGCCTTGTCATGCTAATTCAAGATGGCGACTACCTTGTTCGAGTGTGATTTGGAACAGGCAATGATGAATTTCAGCATAGATTTCGACTTGAAGCAAAAACAAACAAATGCCTTGATTTCCCTCTATAGTATGAGAGAGATATCCTTGCTATATTAGCCACTGGCTATGTCATTTCGTAAGTAAGCATTAGCGCCGTCATTTTGTTACACCGCATGGTCAAAAGTAGTTTAAAATGAAGTACGATTACAACCGGGTCATTTAAACACGGATTTACAAAACGGTGAAATTAAACACAGAATTTCTTTAAATTTGTCATTTGTGACTTTGTAAGGAATAAATAACACTTTTGCGAATACATTTGGATATTAATGACAGACAATAAATGCAATTTGTCTGGTTCACCCCTTGATTCAGTCGACTCTGTATATCAGTTCGCATGCTCCAAGTTTATAACAATCATCATAAACAGTTGACCAAGCCGTAAGGGAATTTCGTTTATTTAAAGTTAATAGGAATGAAATTTTACAAAATGAACCTCACTGATCGTGATTAGAAGTTATCTATTTGAACAAGATATATTTTTAGAAGAAAAAAAAAGCATTTACATTTGTTGACAGGTCCTGCAGTAGCTGGTGTTGTTGGTGTAAAAATGCCAAAGTATTGTCTTTTTGGAGAAACTGTTACTATTGCATCAAAGATGGAAGCTCTGGGAAGAGGTAAATGAATATATAACCAAAACATCAAACCAGTTTTTCATATCCTAATTTATTCATATTTTAGAAATACGGTCTGTCCATATCGAATAAGATTGAGTCAATGAGCGGAGAGAAGAGTTACGTAACGGGGTTTTACACCCAAATCTGGATTTTTTATTAACTTGCACTGAGGCGGTTAGTCCAGGGATGGAAGAGAAGACTGGAAAGTCCAGAGACGACTAGGGAGTCCAGAGAAATATACCTATTTACGACAAGCGAACGGACAATTTTTCACTCTAGAATCTTTTCCGAATGGATTTTAACCTAAGAAGTGAGCGTTGCTATAAACCGTAGAAGCGCATTAGACCATTCGGCTACCTAAAGTCTCTGGAACACACTATGAAATAGATAACAAACCAGCAGTTGGCCGTGTTGATACTATTTTTTATTTATACCAATATAAACGTACATTAAAATGTAAATTTTAACACCGTAGTGATATTAAAAGCTGTTAGGCCTCCGTTTCTTAATAATACTGCCATGTGCTTCTTTAGAACTTTAAATGAAATAGTATCACATGACAAAATTTCAAAAGTAGTGCATATAACTTACATTAGCTGATTAATTAAATCCGTGCCAAAAAAAACAACACATATATTGATATATTGAAAATTATAAAAATGACGTCGTCATGTTATCAAGAATGAATTAATACATGGGCATGTCGAAATTATATTTATGTTGACCGAAATTATCTCGGTGTCAAAAATAAGCCGTCCTCATTTTTATACTGGAATATGATAAAATATTATTTTATGATTTTAGCTGGACGGATACATATTAGTGAAACTACAAATGATTTACTAAAGATACTAGGTGGATTTGAGATGGAAGAAAATGTAGATAATGACAGGATTAAGGTAAATAGTTAATCCATATGTAGATGTAGGTATAAAAATTACACATCAAGAATAACCACATGATCATGATCATCATCAATAAAAAATAAATAAATAAATAAATAAATAATAATTAATTAACAAATAAATAAATGAATAACAAATAAATAATTAAATTGATTAATTAATGAAGTAAAATAAATCCACAAAAGACCAGTTACAATCGGTAATACACAAATGGACAGATTGACCACTAGTTTTTTAAATTGACCTTTAGTTATTTACAAGTCCATATGATATATGACCGATCATCAGATATATTTTTTCTTTAATAACTGCTCTCTAACCATAGCAGAAACTTAAAAAAGTGTGTATCGATTTGTATGCTTTGCATTTGTTCCTGTGCTAGAGTGAAATTTGTGATCTTTACGGTTCGAAAAGGAAATTTTCTTATCAATTTGCAACTTGAGTTTACGTTTAATTTTCGTGTTAATTCGCAATCTGAACTAAAGTAAAATTTTCTTGTTAATTCGCAATCTGGGATAGAGTATTTTAGTATTTTTAGTGTAAATTCGAAATCTGAACTAAAGTATGATTTTTTGTGTATTCGCGATCCGAGATAGAGTGTAATTTTCGTGTTAATTCGCGATCTGATCTGTAGTGTAATTTCGTGTTAATTCGCGATCTGAGATAGAGAGTATTCGTGTTAATTCGCAATCTTATCTGGAGTGTAATTTTCGTGTTAATTCGCGATCTTATCTGGAGTGTAATTTTTGTGTTAATTCGCGATCTGAGATAGAGCGTAAATTTCGTGTTAATTCGCGATCAAGCTAGGGCGTAATTTTCTTGTTAATTCGCAATCTGAACCAAAGTATAATTTTCGTGTTAATTCGCGATCCGAGATAGAGTGTAATTTTCGTGCTAATTCGCGATCTTATCTGGAGTGTTATTTCGTGTTAATTCGCGATCTGAGATAGAGCGTAAATTTCGTGTTAATTCGCGAACTTATCTGGAGTGTAATTTTCGTGTTAATTCGCGATCTTATCTGGACTGTAATTTCGTATTAATTCGCGATCTTATCTGGAGTGTAATTTTGTGTTAATTCGCGATCTGAGAAAGAGAGTAATTTTAGTGTTAATTCGCGATCTGAAATAAAGTGTAATTTTCCTGTTAATTAGCGATCCGAGATAGAGTTTAATTTTCGTGTTAATTTGCGATCTTATCTGGAGTATAATTTGCGTGTTAATTCGCGATCTTATCTGGAGTGTAATTTCGTGTTAATTCGCGATCTTATCTGGAGTGTAATTTTCGTGTTAATTCGCGATCTTATCTGGAGTGTAATTTCGTGTTAATTCGCGATCTGAGATAGAGCGTAATTTTCGTGTTAATTCGCGATCTGAAATAAAGCGTAATTTTCGTGTTAATTAGCGATCTGAGATAGAGTTTAATTTTCTTGTTAATTCGCGATCTTATCTGGAGTGTAATTTTTTGTGTTAATTCGCGATCTTATCTGGAGTGTAATTTTCGTGTTAATTCGCGATCTTATCTGGAGTGTAATTTCGTGTTAATTTGCGATCTGAGATAGAGCGTTAATTTCGTGTTAATTCGCGATCTGAGATAGAGTAATTTTCTTGCTTATTCGCGATCTGAGATAGAGTGTAATTTTCATGTTAATTCTCGATCTTATCTTGAGTGTAATTTTCGTGTTAATTCGCGATCTGAGATAGAGCGTAAATTTCGTGTTAATTCGCGATCTGAGATAGAGTAATTTTCGTGCTGATTTGTGATCTGAGATAGAGCGTAAATTTCGTGTTAAATCGCGATCAAGCTAGGACGTTATTTTCGGGTTAATTGGCGATCTGAGATAGAGTGTATTTTTTACATTTATGTTATGTGCAACATTTTTTTAGTGTTATTTTCGTTTTTATTTGCGATCTGACACAATCTCAAACGAAATATTCTTATCTAATTAAGTTATTTGCCAAACAAAAAAATGAAACTAGAGTTTCAATTTTGCGAATAATTCATCATCATAAGTGTCACACGAAAAGAAATTTTATCAATAAAAATCATACATTGTCAATATAACATTATTTCTCTATGATAGAAAATTTCCCGACTTTTGAGGATTCTTAAACATTTTATCTAGGCATACCTTATATTGTATAATTTTAGAAGGACCAGGATCTTTTGGCGTGTTTCCGGGGAATTATCCGAACATACTGGCTGATTCCGAAAGGTGGCCTTGACAGAAGAACAAGTAGAACATCTGACGATCAGGACTTTCTTGATTGTATGGTTCAGAAACATGACCAAGCCGGCGATGATGGTCCAATTGAAAGTGAGTCGGGTTTCCTTTCGCATATGTTCACACCAACAAAAGGTGCAATACTTTCAGCTAACAGTATTCATTAGGTAAATTTCGTTGTTTAAACATTTAATAGTCCACGGCCCAGTGGTGCAAAAGGTAATTATATATCAATTTGAATTAAGGCATAACTAGGGAAGCTATTTGCAAAAGGTCCTTTATCAGAAAGCTTGTCGGCCAGTAGTAAATCTAAAGAAACCATATTATTATTTTTTTTTCAGTATAAAAAGATGTTAGTGTAATAATTTCTAAAAAAAAATAGATATGTTTCTTTGAAACAGATGTGTAGCCTGACACTGCATAAAAATCAATCAAAGGGAAATAATTCAAAAACGGAACAAGATAGAGTTGTGGTTCTTGTGCACTGCACTTCGAGTCATTGCCAGAAACATGTACACCAAGTTTGGAGTCATTTGAACACTACACCAAAGTTATGCTCCGGACAAGAAATGCCCTATAAAAATCAATCAAAGGGAAATAATTCAAAAACGGAAAAAGATAGAGTTGCGGTTCTTGTGCACTGCACTTCGAGTCATTGCCAGAAACATGTACACCAAGTTTGGAGTCATTTGAACACTACACCAATGTTATGCTCCGGACAAGAAATGCTCTATAAAAATCAATCAAAGGGAAATAATTCAAAAACGGAAAAAGATAGAGTTGCGGTTCTTGTAGCACTGCACTTCGAATCATTGCCAGAAACATGCACACCAAGTTTGGAGTCATTTGAACGTACAACACCAATGTTGTGCTCCGGGCAAGGAAATCCGGACGCCGCAGACGCCGACGACGACGCCGCCGACGAAAGTAATCCCTATATGTCGCCTAGTCAGGCGACACAAAAAGGATAATTGTAATAATTTCTTAAAAGAAGTGGATAATGGCAAACTGCCAAACTCTTATCATATGGAGAGTAACGACCCCTGATCCGCTAAAGAGCAACTACTTCCTGGGACTTTGCCAAGTTTTAGAGATAGAGTTACCGAACATGCTCATTGTTTTAGCTTTCATATGATCGTTATTTGCTATATCCTTTCTTGTTAAGTTTGAAAAAAAAATTAGAAAAACTTTGGAATTATGTAGAATGAGAAAAGGAAATCTTTGGAAACTAAGCCATCATTCATTAATTATCCATGTATATTTAACAATATTTATGATAGGTTTAAAGTAGTTATTTTTGTGAATTTGAGTGTAAAATAATCTTGATTAGAGTTCAAGTTTCTCGAAGTTATTTATAATTTGAGAGTAAATTCAGTAATGATCCCTGTTTAGAAGCTATAACTTTAATATAAAACCTTGACATACATTAGATAAGACGTCTTACATCGTGGTTCTCGTGGGAAAATTTTACAAATATGAAAGGGAGAGTTTAAAATTTTTAAAAAAATTCACAGCATGTCAAAGTAATTGCCTTCTTTAGTTTTACTTTTAAGACAAAAACTTGATATACATTCCAATAAGTGATAAGATCTTGATACATTTACAAAAGTAATAAGATCTTGATACATTTACAAGTTAAGAGTATCTATATTGCCAAAAATTTAACATCATTTAAAGGACTTGTTTATTTTAAAATCTCATTGCACAATTCAATTAAATGAATTAGGGAAAAAATCTCTTATAATGGACTTTAATGTTGATATCATAGACTGTACTTGTATATCACTTTAACTTTACGAATATTTTTTTCGATTGTGAAATGAAATCGGTTAATTGTGGTTTAAGCCTATGACAAGAATCTTTCACTTGTATACCGGTGGTCATTTTAAGAATGATGGAGGAAATAAAAGTACCCATTAAAAACCACTGACCTTCGGCAAGGAAACTGACCAATATTCTCTGTGGTACGAAAACCAGCGATTTAGACCGCTCAGGCACCGAGGCCACGCGATTGTGTTGATGATCAGCATCTCTATTTTTCACGGCGCTCTCAAGATTTACATTTACTTCATTGCAGCTTATATTTCAAAAATAAACTACTTGTGAATAAATTATGCGCAATATTTTGGTTAACTTTTAATAAATTTAGTTTAAACAATATTTTATTAATTTGTAAATTACAAACAAAGGGACAAAACAAACTCAACTGGTTTCAGGAACAAGCGAAACTTATATTAACCCGTCTCCAGAATAACTGTATGAAACCTCAGGGTTGTCCAAATTATTACTGAGATTTTATAGTTTGTTGAATATTTATATTTATTCATCTGTTATAAATTCCAACAAGATAACAAGGATCATACATATAAGACATCAACCGTGGAATCGGCTCAATTAATAAAGCCTACAAATATAAATGTAACCAACGTTTAGAAATTAATCACGATCGAAGTCAAGCAAATAAGTTAAACAAAATTATTTATGGGATTCATAAAATACATAAAAGGAATATATTAAATACATAAATTACACATACCAGTGTTGATGTACAACTATGTAGCTGTAACCAGGACAGGCGATATTTTGTGACTCTCTAGAAAATCAGCTTCGCTGTGAGCGCTGGTGAAATTAGTGGCGGTAAAATTATTATTGTTATAATATTTTGCCCATCATGCAATGTCGGGTCGGTCCGTCATTACGTCACAAGGTCCGAGTCATTTAAATAGTCCAGGTAAACATGTAAACAAAGACACGTGGATGGACGTAAACATGGACATAGTATTTACAAAACATACACACAGATACATTTACACGCAAAATATACCGGTTACACATTCCCCCTGCTGGAGAAATGGCTCCTGACATTTAGACAATGGTAATGGTGATGTGATAACACACCCAATGTGAAACCAAAATATAATACATACCTTATGACAGAAATAATATATAATTTCTGTTATACACTGTTACAAATTTATGCCTTCACAGCAATCCCCTGGTTGGGTCAATCCCTACCAACTGGGTTCTGTGATCACTTACACAAGCTAAGATATACAAATTAAATATTTGGTTATAGCACTTCAGCATTTCAAATTACAAAATAACATGTAAGATTTATGGTAAAATTATTATCAATTGCAAGATATATTTATACTTACCATTTAGTCAATGTTTTCTATGCGATTGGGTCAGTCCCTACCAGCATGTAACATATGACTAATTGCTGAAAACAAAACCTACTATACGTATTAATTACTAGACATATTGATATATCTTAAACAAATATCTCTTCCTGCTCTGGGCATGTTGTTGAGCAAACACCCACTCTCTCTGGTTGTTTCCTAGCCCTGCTAGACACTCTAATAACTGGTGTTTTCGGACTAGTATGATGTTTCGGACTGGTCTGTTGTTTTGGACTAGAGCTATTGTTGTACAAGCTAGTACGTAGTCCAGTTTCAGTTGATTCATTTCCGGTGCTATGAGCATAACTGCGATTAACCGAGTCCTGTTGACTTTTTGTAAAATCCAGACTACTCTGGGGAATGATACTACACTGTTAGTTAACCCCATCTAAATCAAGGCGTTACTATAAGCACTGTCACGCTATAAAATTATGGTTAACAGTTAACTAATAAAACCTGTTTCACAGTGATTCAACATGTAATAGCCGTACCTGAGAAAAAATGCAATAGTTCAATATATATTTGTTCACCAAATTCACTATTTATAGCTTTTAGTATTGCACAAATTACTGGCCCAAAACGTCCTGACGTCTCTCGATAAATATGGGTGAATTAAATAAATACCGACCATTATATACCCATACATTATTTTGAAAATTAATAAAGTACTTTCTACTAATTGCAAGTAAGTTTTATCTTTTTAAATCAAAAACCGACTTATTCACTCTTTATTTGAAAACTTACGACTAAGAGAATGAATGACAGCAAAGCGAATTTTAATAACACTCACATTTTGATAAACTTTGAAACAATTTTTAATACTTAACTTCTGCTTGATTGTCCAGATAATCACCTTCCGGTTGAATTTAGAATAAAATTTATTTTTGTTTTAATACACTTAATATTTCGATTTTGCCATTGGCAACGTATCAACTTATAATTTGATTTTTATGATTTTTTTTTCTATTTTTCAGCCGGAAAAGCGCCATTTCAGTTTTGAGATAAGTTATGCTATGGTTTTACAAAAGATTATAGACTTCTTTAGTATGTGTATAGTTGGATGATATATTTTACTTGAAAGAAACATTTGCATGTTTTTTACATTTTCAAACATATTACTCATAACAAGTTTCAGTATTTGATATTTATTGAGTACTTGGGTTAACATTACTGACATTAATGGAGTACTTCGGGTAACATTACTGACATTAATGGAGTACTTCGGGTGACATTACTGACATTAATGGAGTACTTCGGGTGACATTACTGACATTATTAATGGAGTACTTAGGGTAACATTACTAACATTAATGGAGTACTTCGGGAGACATTACTGACATAATTAATGGAGTACTTAGGGTAACATTACTGGCATAATGAATGGAGTACTTAGGGTAACATTACTGGCATTAATGGAGTACTTGGGGTAACATTACTGACATTAACGGAGTACTTGGGGTAACATTACTGACATTAACGGAGTACTTTGGGTAACATTACTGACATTAATAGAGTACTTGGGATAACATTTCCGATATTAATGGAGTACTTGGGGTAACATTACTGACATTAACAGAGTACTTGGGGTAACATTACTGACATTAATTGAGTACTTGGGATAACATTACTGACATTAACGGAGTACTTGGGGTAACATTACTGACATTAACGGAGTACTTTGGATAACATTTTTGACATTAATGGAGTACTTGGGGTAACATTACTGACATTAATGGAGTACTTGGGGTAACATTACTGACATTAACGGAGTACCTGGGGTACCATAACTGACATTAACGGAGTACTTGGGGTAACATTTCTGACATTAACGGAGTACTTGGGGTAACATTACTGACATTAATGGAGTACTTGGGGTAACATAACTGACATTAACGGAGTACTTGGGGTAACATTACTAACATTAATGGAGTACTTGGGGTAACATTACTGACATTAACGGAGTACCTGGGGTACCATAACTGACATTAACGGAGTACTTGGGGTAACATTACTGATAATGGAGTACTTGGGGTAACATTACTGATAATGGAGTACTTGGGGCAACATTACTGATATTAAAGGAGTACTTGGGATAACATAACTAACATTATGGAGTACTTGGGGTAACATTACTGACATTTATGGAGTACTTGGGGTAACATTACTAACATTGATGGAGTACTTGGTGTAACATTACAAAAAATGCAATATGTTGAGCAAATAAAAACACTTTTTCGTCTCCATGCCTAAATCATGTTTTCTGTTAGAGTATCAATTATTATTAAGATCTGAAAAAATGGCGAAAAGTACCCGACAAAAAACGTCAAAGATTTCGTTTTATTAATTTAATACAATTAATATAAATGCAATGTTTGTTAGAGTAATACTGGTACTGATAACAATTTTATATCGATTTTGTGTGACATAAAACTTTCAGTTCTTTTTATGTTTGCTTTAATGGATTAATGAATTATACTTCTTTAAATATGTAATGATTCCATATATATATATATTCATGTGTATATTTCCTTAATAAAACTATGTTTAAAACAATTTTTGTTTATTTGTTTTTGTCCTTCCAAGATATTAGGAGCCAGTAGCCATGTGATGATGTTGATGTCGGGTGTTGCTGTGAAGCAGATTTTTGATCGACGGATTTTTAAAAAAAAATTTTACACACACACACACACACACACACACACACACACACACATATATAACGACAACATTTTACTTTTAAATCAAAAGTTGGAATCCGGGTTCTCACTATTTGTGTTTTTTAGATTACTTATTCTGGTTGACCCAGTTACCTTTTAACGACCTCTCTGAATTTTTATAAGCCGTACCAGGAATTCTTCAAGTTGTCCAGACAAGAAAACATTGAACTGAGCCATAAACCACCTACAACGTAAATGACTGTTTTTGTTTTGAAATGCGGTATTACAGATGTCAGTCATAGGAACCAACGCATACCGGGGTTTCATTTTATGTGTAACACTTCATATATTTATTATCCCCCGCTCCAACGAAGTTGGCGGGGGATATAGAAATAGGTTACGTCTGTTTGTCCGTTCGTCCGTCATAAGTACAATGTTAAGTTTTTCAATTAAAGTTTTTCAAACAGTTAAAATTCTTCAGAATTTTTCATTCTGATTTAAAGAAATCATTATCCTAATTTATTTTTAAACACGTGTATATGTTTTTACATAATTTATTGCCCAGAAAACCCATCTAGAACACAATGTTAACCTTTTGTGTGAAACTTTGCTACATGTTTTCATATTATGATTTAAGAATAGTAAGTTAATAATAATAAATTCATACCAAAAAGAAATAGTGCTATTACTTCGAAAGTTTTCACATATTTCTCTTCAACATTTTAATACACCTGCAATTTAGTGTTTCTTAGTAAAAAAAAAATGCATATTTTATATGAAAAATGTACATTTTGTGAAAATGAGTTTTCTTATTAATGTTATAGGATTTTCTGTAGAAACTGTAGATATCATGTAAATTATTAAAAGAAGTTTAACATATATACATGGTTTTTTAAGTGGTTCAGTATTTTTGGGGTAAATATGTCAATTTTAAAAAGAAAACACTGATTTTGAGAAAATTCCTTTTTTGTTGCTATTATTAATTTATTGTTATCTTTGATGGAGTTCTTTATATTGGGTGGGTATTTTGGTGTAGGATTTTATTTTTCTGAAAAAAATATACATGTATTATTTATCAAACAAATATTTTAAAAAAGGGATGATGATTATAATGCTACTGCTGCTGATGGTAATGTTGATGATCTATGCTGCTGATGATGTTGAATTTATGCTAGTGATGATGTTGAATTTTCTTAATGATGATGATGATGATGATGAAAACTTGTTCTTGATGATTTCCATACAGTGGGACATACTTGTAATGAATATCATGCTTTTAGTAAGCAAATTTTGTGATATATAATAATAATTATTACATTGCCATATATATATATTTTTTCATTAATCAGCAGCATAGATCATCAAGCAAATTTAGTGATATATAATAGTAATTATTACATTGTCATATATATATTTTTTTTCATTAATAGCATATTACATGTGGAATTTTCAAACAAAACTTGATGATGATGATGATGAACAAATTTTCTTTTTTGATTATTTCCTGTTTTTCAGAATAATGTTATATATTTTAACATATGCATTTATATCTTAATAGCTTATAATCACTTTTGTTTTCTATGGATACAACAACATCAACAACAAAAATTGAAGAAAAAAAAAACATAAAAAAAACAATCAAGTTCTATCTATATGTTACTGATATTGATTGTTTACTACTTATGGATACTGTTGTTATTTTGATAAAAAAATATGAAATGTCCTTTTAAAACATCATAGTTTGCCAGACATTGTTAACATAACAAAAGACTCTATAAGTTTAACATGATATTGAATAGAAGTTATTATTATTATTATTATTATTATTATTATTATTATTATTATTATTATTATTATTATATATATATATATATATATTGCAAAATTATATATATATTCCTGAAAAACTGCGTCTTTCTGCATATTGTCCAGAATAGATTAATGTATAGTAACCTGGGGTTTATGACGACAATAGTAAGAGAACCGTGATAACACGTTTCTTCACTTACACACAACATATAGGTACATCGGGCGTATCATGAAGTTTCCCAATATAGTACATATTTTTTCATGCAATATGTGTAACCTTTTATAGCCATTTAACAACAAAAATCTCAGAAAAGAAAACAATAAATCTTCACACAAGTTACATTGCAAAGTGACAGATATTTATTAAAAGGCCTCACTTTGGCTTTCTCATTTGGCGGAGAAATATTGTCATGAAGGTCGCCACCAAACCGAAATGTGGAGCGATAGCTCCTTTTGTTCTGTTTGTAAGCGCGTTCTGCATGGCTCTCACAATGACAGCAGTGTATAAGAAAATGCACATGCTTAACAACATGGAGATATTAATGGACCGCAGACTGAGGAATATTGAAATGATAGAAGGAAGAATAGGTCGGCTTCATAGCGAGTTAAGCTCATTAGTAAGTACTACTTAATATTACTATATTGTGACCAATATACTTTTACACGGTTTGTTTCCCTTAAATTAAAAAATAAATATTGTTTACGTCCCAAATCAATCTTATTTTGCTTATATCGAAGAGTTCTGATAACATATGGTAGAAAAAGACAAAAAATGGTGAAATGTTAAAGTAGGTCTGATTACATATGGTAAAAAAGACAAATATTGGTGAAATGTTAAATTAGTGATTAAGTTATCTGTATATATTTTCCTGTAGCTTATAAATTTCCCATTTCATCTTGTCTTTTAATTAAAAAGATAAAACAGAATTATTTATTTTCTTTTTTCTCAATACACTTTCAGGTTTTAACTTTTTAAAATATTCAAAATATCTATTTCATATTATAAATTTAGACAAAGGGAAAGGGAGTGATAAAGATTTATTATCTGTTAAAACTTTCGAATGAACTGAATTTTTGGGAAAGGTATAAAATACGGTAAATTATATACATAATATTTCCATTTGCCTTGGCTGCAAGCTTGAGAGCCGTTGCGTTCATTAATGACAATGAACGCCAAAGATTTTGTCACTCCGTGTATGAATACATATAAAATGCAATATACATACCGGAAAAATTACCATTGGTAAACAAACATGGCTATCACGTCACTTTTGTTTATATTCGAGACAAGCTTGAAAAACGCATTTTCGAAATTTTACAAAGTAAAATCAAAGAAATTAATCAAATAAAATTTTAATAACATATATAGGCACCTTGCTGATATTCATCGTAATATTGATATTGAGAGAGACAGAGTTTAAAAAATCAAATGGTGTTTTTGATGGCCTGTTGAAAGAACAGACAACAACTGATTTTAAAAAATAAATATTGTTTACGTCCCAAATCAATCTTATTTTGCTTATATCGAAGAGTTCTGATAACATATGGTAGAAAAAGACAAAAAATGGTGAAATGTTAAAGTAGGTCTGATTACATATGGTAAAAAAAACAAATATTGGTGAAATGTTAAATTAGTGATTAAGTTATCTGTATATATTTTCCTGTAGCTTATAAATTTCCCATTTCATCTTGTCTTTTAATTAAAAAGATAAAACAGAATTATTTATTTTCTTTTTTCTCAATACACTTTCAGGTTTTAACTTTTTAAAATATTCAAAATATCTATTTCATATTATAAATTTAGACAAAGGGAAAGGGAGTGATAAAGATTTATTATCTGTTAAAACTTTCGAATGAACTGAATTTTTGGGAAAGGTATAAAATACGGTAAATTATATACATAATATTTCCATTTGCCTTGGCTGCAAGCTTGAGAGCCGTTGCGTTCATTAATGACAATGAACACCAAAGATTATACTAGGGATACAATAGGAACTCATCAAAACTATAATACATAGTTTAAGTACTACAAAACTCCTTGCTAAACTTAAAACGATCATTTTCTAAACTTTGAGAGAAATTTGCATCGCATCAGGTGTAGAGAATACTCCTTATTGCTTCGCTGTGTAACATTTAAACCATACCGACTATGAAGCTCGGCACATAATGTTTGAGTGAATCTCAACCTAAAAATATCGACAATCCACAAAAATCTCTCGGTAAATTCCTGTCCGGCGCAGATTCGAAACCCACATGCTTGGTCATTGAAAAATCATCCCTCTGCTACAGTTTCCTCCGTTTCAGATTCACAGATTTCACTTCCGACATATAGCCAGTAATCTTTCAATGCAAATAAAACTTCTTTTCAAATTCTTCCATAATTGAAATGGCGCCACACGGGTGCACCTGATTTTCGACGGAATATAGTTCACAAACAACAACACATTTATTGTTGATATTCAATTTTTTATTTATATTTATTTATATCCAATATTCTCAACAGTACATTATGTTAATGAAAAATCGAGAAAATACCATCAAAATACTTGATAACACTATTATTTTACAACCCCCCCCCCCCCGTTGCTACCCCACACCAAAAATAGTGCGGATTAACAATGTGTTGTTCTCGGTCTAAAATTCAGCTGTTGCATCTACTGGACTCCCCCCGATGTGCATGTCTTAAAGATGCGAATTTTTTATACTTAAAATCATTGAACAATTTTAAAAAAAAATATATTTAACGAAAATATAACAGTCGAACTGTTTTAAAATGATCTTCATTGTCAGTATGAAGGCAACAACTAGCGCGCGTTATTTTGTTTGCTTGCAAAGTTGTTGCCTTGACAAAATTTGCGATATCCAAGTTAAGGAAATAGTTAGTTAAGAAATGATTGTGAAACTGGGGTCAGTTTTCTTAAAAAAACAGAAATAAAAAAACATTGACTTACCTTAAGCTAATTGCCTATAGATCTAGCCCGATTCGCAATATCATGACAAAATATTTATGAGTACACGACTACAAATATATCAAAAACAACTTATCCAACAATATTTTAACTCGATAGGTAAAACATAGACACAGTTTCGCAAACTGCACCTTAAATCCGATGAAACTTCAATTACACAAAATATTGTTCTTTTAATTTTTAGAAAAGAAAAAGAAGGGATATGAGTTCTGAAAACAAAACTACACATGCCCCAGGAAAAGGAGATCCAGCCGATAGCTCTGATGAAGCGGATGATTTTCAAAATGTGGAGAAATACGACAAAACAACGTATAATTACGCTATGGATAATTTCTTTCAAAGTACTATGGACACCCCAACAGACAGACATTCGGACAATAGTGATGAAACAACGGATAACCAAAATACAGGTTACAGAATTTATATATAAATATATATTGCTTCTTTGTCAAATCTATTAGTAGTTAACTGCAAAGTAGTGTGGTTCTAGACAAAAAGGTTTAACAATAATTAATAGGAAAAAACTGGTTTAAAGGAATTGTTGTATAAAAATTAAGTATAAAATGGAATGTTGAAACATGAAAACTTATATATGTTCGTGTAAGTATAAAATAATCTTTTTCAGAAAAATCGTGTTTTGAAAAATGTATTATCAAAGATCTATTATCTAATTTAATTACAGCCGAGTATAGAAAAAAAGAACGACACTCGTGTCCTGACTGTGACCAGCATCGAGGTGGCGCTATTTACACACGCTGGGGAAGAACCACGTGTGGTAACGATTCAGAACTCGTTTATGAAGGTAACAGTTTTTATAATTATTTAAACATGTGACATGACAGAGTAGTGTCTTACATAAAAATTGAAGTTAGTGGAAATTGTTTTGGTTGACGAAAGCTGAAGACAGCTAGCGCGAGTTAAAACAATATGCGAATATACCAGCTATCCGACTATCCGTATTTTGTGTCAGGGATTTAAACTTTTAAAGATACTTCAACAACTTTTTGTCATTATATTCAGTACTGTTTAAAATCCCGAGTTTCATGAGTAACTTTTCATTATACTTTTATCTTTTTTTTGTTTTAACTTGTTATAAGTTGCTTTGATTACCTTTTTTGTCCAGATACATGTATTCTTGTATCAAATTCAGCACGGCGTTTGAAGATATTTGGTTAAAACAATGATGTTCTAATTTTGGTTATTATTGCGAAATCTGTTTAACATAAATCAAACTCACGATATGTCACTTAAATGTTATGTGAAGATATATATGTTGCTTTGTAAATTTTCTTTTTTGGTTCCAAGGAGTTGTTGGAGGTTCTCATTATACACATACTGGAGGAGCAGTCAATCCACTCTGTCTGCCAAGACAACCTGCCTGGGGAAAATACGAGGAGGGTGTACAAGGGTATGCGCATATTTATGGAACAGAATACGAGAGACTTTCAGATTCTTTATTTGATAAAAAAAATGCTAGAAAATTGTTTGACGAGAACATGCCGTGTGCAGTCTGTAGAAGTCCAACTCGGCAAAGTGCATTAATGATACCAGCCCGTGATCTTTGTGTACTGGGATGGCACTCGGAATACCAAGGATATCTTATGGCAGGTCATATATCGCACAATAAAGGCTCAAAATATATCTGTGTTGACCAGTCCCCGGAAACAACGGACTCTGGCTATAGAGACGAAGACGGACAACTGTTTTATACTGTAGAAGCACATTGTGGATCGCTTCCATGTCCAGATTATGTCCAAGGGAGAGAACTAACATGTGTAGTATGCACAAAATAGATTTTAACACCAATTATATCGATTCCGTTAAATATTGCCTTTTCTGCTGAAAATACATTTTGATTTCAGTTCTAAGAGGTATATAGGGATCTGGATTTAAAAGAATTTTTTAAGTCATTATTTCTTTTGTTATGAACGAAAATCTTAAACGTTCTAGCAATCAATTTTTCCAATGCACTAATTAACAATCACCCAATATAACATTTTCTAGGATTGGAAAGTCAATGAAGTGTTATATCAAATCAAAATCAATGTATAAGGTGATTATTAAGAATATAACGGTACAAAACTGCAAAAATGTTGAGAAAAAATTCCGTGCAACATGTAAATTTATTTTTAAAATAAATGCTTTTGTTACAAGTATGTAATTATTGTGATAATTCAATTTTATTAAACTTTTGCTATACATCTTGTAAATTATTTATTGATTTCTTATTTTTGAAATTTTGTACTGAATGGTACTTGGAATTTATTTGTACAACTTCCGGTTTGAGATGCAAATTGTTTATGCCATTTTCTTATTTTCATATGTGCACATATGACACATCAAAATTTTTCAGGTATTTCTTATATATTTACATCTTAAAAACAACAAAACCACCACCACCACCAACAACAACAACAACAATAACATATACAATAAAACTATTAATACCAAATTGCAACAACAACGGACAACTGATAAAATTATGCATAATATAAGCTTAGTAATTAAAGTCATCTGATTTTAAGCTTTGGACCTACTAGTATTGTTTTAGACAGGATTTAAACTTTGGACCAATTATCTCATATAGGATCTGATGAAAACTTCTGAACAGCACCAAACAATAAAACGATATCCATTTAAGTAGTCATTGATTGAATTGTCCTTGTAGGAGAATCTTATTTTTTACAGCTGCATTATAAATACACGCATTTAAAATCAATTAAAACAGTCCTGATTTTACTGAAGAGTTAAGCAACGATTCGAAATATATTCATGTTTATAATCAATAAATTTGAAAAAAAGAAAGTAAGAAACAGGTAAATAAAAACAATCAACACAAATAGAAAAGACAAAAACATATTAGGAACATTCCTGATAAATATCCTTAATGTGGATGGAAACTAAAGTATATGCCAATTGATAGTGAAGATTATCTGGCGATCTTATTGTCTCATACAGGATTTGATTTTTTAACGTATTGTCAGAGACAGGATTGGAAATTTGGACTTATTTTCCATGGCATGATTCGAACTTTGGACCTTTAAGTAGCAAGGTGACAATAGGCAAATTCATAAACATTTATTTAATATAAATCTTCATCTATCTTCACCACAACATATTTTTATCATGCAACGAGTAAATATGACTTCAGTTTTAGTCTAAAAGTTTCTAAAATATGAGAGACCACAGAAAACGTTGGAATCGCGTCATTTAAGTTGCCAGTACACAAATGCCGTAAATAATATACTCATGGTATTTCTTCATTTTAAGTTCTATGATTACAGTTTTATAAATATGTCAAAACCAAACAATTAAATTTTTACAAACTTAAAACATAAACGCGCAATCAAGCATTTATTCTCTTTATTCTGCATGCTTGCGGCATCACATTAAAACGCATTACTTTTTAAAAATATTGAAAGGGAAATAAATTAGAATTAATAAACAGATAACACGAGAAACCAGAAATCAAACTTTGTCATCGTATTTATTCATAAAACTACATTTCAAACAGATGATTCACATATATATAGTTCATATTCTCTGTTTGCAGATGTTTAATTTTATGTGCACTCAAGTCCTTAGGCAGGTACGAAATATTCAAGCAAGTAAAAGCAATTACTACAGTATGACAACACTTCTTTCAAGTACAAGACTCCCTGATGTGTTAAGCTCAAGAAGGAAGTGCTTTTGGATGCATGAATATGTTTAACGATGCAAACAACAATTTTTCAGCTTTTGGCGACAAGGCAATTATTGTTACTAATCCTAACGGTTAATTTAATCACGCGTAAAAGTGATTCTTGAGTTTTCGCAAGTGTTTCTAGTCCCTTGCCCACACATACATACATTGCAGACCACTCCGTCTGTTCTACCGAGCCAACCAGTAACGACAAAGAAAATGTCATTTCTCACTGTCGACAAGGCTGGAACCCACAGCAATGGGTCGGCTCTGAGTTTTGAATGCTACCGCCTCAACAAACTGACCATTTGCGCTCCTAACTGAATGCGTATAAAAATGGAAACATACTCTCTCTCTCTCTCTCTCTCTCTCTCTCTCTCTCTCTCTCTCTCTCTCTTACTTTCCAATTTGAAAATTTAGCTTATATTGATATATACAACGCGTAAAATAGATAAATTAAAAATACCACGTATCGCTAAGAGAATATTGTGCGTGATAAATATAATTAATATCAAATTTCGAGCTGTTATTTATTCTGTAGTAAATTTAAGTTCATTATTTCACTAAGTTCCCTCATTGGTATAAAGATAGTTTAGCTTTTTGGTCATATGACACATGTCGAGAAGCAATTTAAATTTTCAAAATATCAAAAAGATTAGACATTAATAGCCGTATTCGACTGGTCGTTTTCCGTTTAGCAAGAGGCTCTTCCATTAAACGATATTTTCCCACCTTTATTTTTGACCAATCAGATCACAGAATATAGTTTTGTATTTGTCATTCGACTGGTAAGTTGTTCTCAACTCGACCTCCGTGAACAACAGTGTTTTTAGAAGTGAAAAGTGTGTTGAGCACTTTACCAGTCGAATGACAAATACAAAACTATATCCTGTGATCTTATTGGTCAAAAATAAAGGTGGGAAAATATCGTTTAATGGAAGAGCCTCTTGCTAAACGGAAAACTACCAGTCGAATACGGCTATTGTAAAACCGAAAACATATCTATTGCAAATGTAATGCTGAACACATGATTTGTCATGTTTGTTGGATAACATCAAATCTGATAAACATTTGGAATATAGATCAATATCAAAATATTTATATATAATTTTTTCCTTTAAATCTGAGATGTTTATGGTAAATACCATTATGCTTGACCAAATTAAAAGGATATTTTTAAAATTTAAAAGTTTCTTTTTTTCCTAAATTTTCTAAATTAGAAGTTTATTAAATTAGATTAATACTCTTTGTCTAGCTTTTAAAATAATAATAATAATTATTATTATTATTATTATTATTATTATTATTATTATTATTATATTTTATTTTGTTATTTACTGTGATGTATCGAAGACCAATGCTGCCATAGAAACGATGTAAACAACAATCAGTTGCGGTACATTTACGTCATTGGGTTAAATAAATGATGATGATGATTATTCATTTCATGGATTGATTTGTTTTAAATTGAGTAATAATATAAGTAAATGAAGTGATAAATAGATAAAATCTATACAAAGTGATAAGATTTCTGCTTTATTTGGTTGTTTATACTGTCAAATATCTTATCTTTGCGTCATATGTGAAAATGTCTAGTGTAACCTGTTTGAACTTGTGTTTTTACATAGGGTACAACATGGCATTACCGGGTTCTGAAGCACTAGGACATCAAACGCACTAAAATCCAAACTAACGGGATTAATCAGTTATGTCCAAACTTAATAAGGTTATTTTACAACAATATCAACAACAATAATTACAGTTATATAACTTGTTACCTAATCGTTGTAAATATTGACTTGATGACATTATTTAGTAAATTATAGTCAGAAAGTTGATTTACAAGACACCTGTTACATCTGACAACAGGTCCAGTGTTTTATAAGCTTAGTTAACAAATTATGATATCTAGTGCTTTCTTGTTCTGTCAGACTTGTGATCTCTCCAAATGTCTTCAACCATCAAAAATAAGAGGAGTGGAAATCGGCCAACTCGGCTATATCATAGGGTACAGATTAATTTCTATTTTGAAATATAATAAAACCAACTAAAGCGAGAAAAAGTTTAGTGATGTAGGTACTCGAATATACATATTTGATTTCACATTATTTAGATTTAAAAAAACATAACATAAAATTGATATTTGACTTTTAAAATTATTGTACATCGAGTAAAACACCATTACTCCACTCCACAATCTACAAAATAAACATTTTAATAAAAAAGGGTCTTGCTTAGGGTGTAAAACACTGTCATATACCACTTTTTGAATGTATTTTTTGATTAAATTAAAAAAGTAGTATATGACAACACCATTACTCCACTCCACAATATACGAAATGGAAATTTTAATTGAAGAAAATGTTTTGCACTATTCAAAAACTGGCCATCTTGTTGTAAGTAAATAAATCTTAACTGAGGCATTAAACGCCATTAATCCCTCCACCATCCCTTGATATAAGTGAAAGTTCCTTGACTGAGCATGAAACATAATTTTTTTTCTGCCCACCATTCCAGAACAGGCTGTATAAATGTAAATTAAAATAATCTTAGTTTTACAGATAATTGCTGTTTCAAATACTGCAGCTGTTCATAAACAATATCTTTAGTGAACATGTGAAAAGTTTGAGATAAACTAGACGATTGATAAATGTAGACAGGATAAAATCCTCCAACATTATATTGTATACCAGTATTAGGCAAAGTTGCTACAAACCTCCAGGAAGTTTTAAATATTTGTTTTCATTTTTTACTTGCAGTTGGTATTAAAATTGATAGTATAGGAAGATTTCATTGACATTTGAATGTCCACCAATAAAGCTTATGAGTTACTGAATTTATAGCTTTTAGAACTAATATTGAAATAAAAATAAAATATACCCCCTCCCAAAAGAAGAAATCTTATACTAAGGCAAGATAAGCTCTTTCTCTCTGGTACACATATTTAATAAAAATTATCCGAAAATCGGACTATATTCCATTTATCTTTATTTATGTTTTTATTTGATATACCACTGATATGCATTGACTTACAAAAAGTAGTGATGGTTTTGTATTTCTTGTTTTGCTTGGCAGATAGATTTAACGCGCACCTGATTTATGAGGAATATTATAACAGACACTTATATCATGGTTTTAAGTGTATGTTATAAATAAGGTCATGACATTGACTTAAAATTTTGTTTAATGAAGAAAAATAATTCTTTATAATAATAATTATATTAAAAATTAACGGCTAGATTGATAATTCTAAAATAGCTGAAATAATAACATAACTTCAAAGGTCAAACTTTTTGACATGAATTGGAATTTGACCTTGACTTTGTTTAGAAGGTCATTTCAAGAAAAAAAAAACAAAACTCATGTCAATATCTGTTGAAATAGTCAATTTATAACAATTTAAAACCATTTTATGAAATTTACTATTTTTCGACCGATTTTCACGATTCGTACAAACTACAATAATTCTTCATGAAAGATCGTTTGTATAAAAAATTAATAAAACTCAATCCTTATTTACTAAATGTATAAATAAACACAACATAACTAACTTTTTAAAGATGTTTTTATGCTATTTACGATATTATTATTTTTCTTCAGGGTCGCAAATATGTCGTGAACAAAAACCTTCTTTATAAAAACATCTAAAACGTCTATAGTATATGTTTTAGCACCTATGGGTGGTTACTATAAACAAGTTTTACCGTTTAATATTCAGGATATGTTGTTCATTGGTGCAGTTTTTGTTTATCCCTCCTTTTGTGATCAGAGAAATGTCTCTTAACAATTAAATCTTAAGGAAAGTGTAATATCATTATATCAGACCACAAATGGGTCTTCTGTAAAAGTACCAGTGTCTCTGTCGGTCAACCCCTTTGGACGAATCTGCTTCCCCGAGATCCTGAAGAGGTGGTTCTCCACACAGGCCTACTAGAAATCACAATCATAGACATTAATTTCAACGAGGAAAGCCATCATACATGCAATGATGAAATATTCTTTACTATGGTAAACATTTCTGTTATGTCTAAAACTGACAGGAATGTAAAACAAAGTGATGTATCAAACCATTGGTGTATCAGACCATACACTTTTACCTATCATGTTATAAAATCACACATTGCTAATTACATGTTAAGTCCACCTTAAACAACCTATAAAGTGGATCTCCAACTCCCATGTGTACCGATCTCTTCCTTTTTTCGCCATCAATACCTGCGGTGTCCTTGTGGTTAAGGTTCTTTACTTCAGATGTATAACCACTTTTTCCTCTTTGACCGCATCTGGGAGTCACAGGCATCTACTGTTTTAATTGTCTGCAATGATAGATAAAGCACTCTCACATATCCATTGCATAAGAGTACTCTAGGAGAAAAAAGCAGATGAAAAAAAGATGCATAAAACTTACGCACAAAATGAGCTTGTGTCTAGATCAACCAGTGAGATAAATATCACAGTCTACTAGTTGCAAAAAGTTGAAAAATCGCAGACGTGACATAATTTTCTGTAAAACAGTTTTAAACTAAGCCTCCCATCAAATTATTAATTGCATACAACCTAACCTTATATCTTTTTCTTGCTGAAAGATCGTGTTGGCATTCACATTCAAACATAAATTAAATATGTTTTACACTAGAAAAAGTTTGACAAACCAACATGTTTAGCCATAAACAAGTAAGTTTTTATTTAGTACAAAAAGCCGACTTTTTTAAAATTCAAATATTTATATATACGAGTATGACTCTGTGGCATTGCACAAACATGTTTTGTCTGTATGTCGTTTTAAAACAAACATATGGTTATAATTTTAGTTTCAATTTTTTCCGTTCAAGTCTTGACATAAAATTTAGTGCACATAAAACGGAGTTATCAGAGAGTGTTTCGTACAAGTTTGTTACGCACCAATTGCAGAATTTAACCAGTAGAGTAACAAGAATTTTAACAATTTAACAAGGATGAAGACGAATTCTAAACTCAAGTTTACATCTTCCCTCATCTTAATGGTCAGTTGTGTTATTTTTGGGGCTGTATTGACCGTTCTTACTTCAAAAATAAAGACACTGAACAAAATAGAGACGGCTTTGAACAGTAAAATCAAAGATATGGAGTCCATGGAAATAAAGATAAACAGGTTATCACAGTCTTTTGTAAGTAATGGTTTGAAGATTTTAAATTTATATTTATTTAAAATTCTTATTTAGATTTCTGAATGAATTTACTAATTTGCGGCATGTTTAAAATTTTTGACGTTTATAGTAAAACGTTGATAACTAAATGATGTTTAATTTCTTATAAAACTGCCTTTTGAATTAGTTGTTATTTAATAAAGATTTAACATTTCTTGCTTTTTTCATAGTCTCTTGTATTTTCCCGAAGCAAGATGACATATTGTTGGTTATAATAATTTTTTCAAAACTTGACGGATTGATGAGAAACTCGTACATGACTCGGGACTCTGTAATCACTAATTAGTAAGCATTTTTTTTTTTTTTTTTTTTTTTTTTTTTTTTTTTTTGGATTTGCAAGTTTTATTACCATCAATTTTTTAAAGTTCATTCATATATTTGAAATCATAAGAATTAAATTTTAATGAGTTTAAATGCGGAAAAGAAACCATATTCCATGCATAATTTACTTTGTAAAGTTTTAGACTGCTGTAAGTTATTCCAACGGTCATAAAATGAAAAATTAAATGCTGTTTTAAGCTTTTTTTCCTAGTCTCAAAGGAAAAACTACTTTATTGTGAATAATCTCTTGCAACTGCACAATGTGTCAATCTTTTTCAATCAAAAGAAAATCGTGTGCCTTTATATTTAGGTAATAATAATAATAATAACGATAATAAACCAGAACAAGTCTTAAAGCATTTGATTTCTTATTTCCTTTTTACAGAAACGTAAACGAAGGGAGGCAAGACACGGCATAAATGATACAAATGACGGTCATCTAAATGATATCCAACTTGATAGAAATAATGGTACATGTAATTATTCTTTGATAGTCACATGTGGTTTAAAGCACTTATTTGCGGATGACAGTAACACTCACGGCCTAAGTTCGAATCCCATTCGGAGCAGATCTTAGTGTGTGAAAGATTGTTTGTTTGCGTTCCGAAGGTCAGAGGTTTTTAACGGACACTCCGGTTGTCTCGGCTATTCTAAAATTGGCAATCTGATAAAACTCACGTGGGCGTTAACCACCTTTTACCTTAAAGGGTGCGATAGACAAATAGACAAGTGGTTAAATCGATAGGCCTTATACCAAAAATGCCATACCGTTGTGGGTTCGGTAACGATTGGCAGTTTTTGATAAGCATCTCGACTTAGCGCGGGCATCTACTATTTGCCTCGTTGCTAGGTCTAATACAATGTGGCGGTAAAATTACTAGTACACGTGCCCTAAAATTTCGCATAAGTTCACAAAAGGTCAGTTAAAAAAAGTTAAAAAAAAAAAAAAACCTAATAGAGTATGATGTTATTTCGCTGTTTATGATAGATTTTATCACTTTACTTCCTGTCACAGATCATACCTTGATGGCCGATTAGAACGATACGACTAGGCCTATCCTTTTATCAAAAGTCATACAATCAGTCTTTATTTGTCAAGAATAAAATTCTTATATCTTTTTCTTTTCAAGAGCTAAAACATATATATTGTACATGTGTTTTTTTTTCTTGAAATCAATCTAAAGTAGAAAAAGTTAAAACCCATTCTAAGTTAATAAAATATTTATACAGCATTGGTAAACTTTTTACATTCAACAAATCATCGACAGAATGTGTCAGAGAGGTTCATATATATAGTGATAACTTGAATTGTATTATTATCAAAGAAAAGTATTTTGATTTTAAAATATATGATTTAGTTTGGTTTGATTGAAGTATGTTGTAGTTTGAATGTCGAATTATATGCATTAAATAACTAATTAACACTCCTAGTCTTGTAAGTAAATTTTAATTGTTAGGAGAAAAAATACGAATGCCTTAGACACTTTTTAAATAAAAATTGCATATATGCTTCAAACTTGAGAGAGAGAGAGAGAGAGAGAGAGAGAGAGAGAGAGAGAGAGAGAGAGATATGTTAAAGTTCTAATTCTTTGGGTTATTCTTTTGTAGACCGGTCGACTTGCACTACTAAGTGTAGCCAATATGGCGGAGCAACATATATTAGATGGGGTAGGAAGAATTGCAGTGATGAATCGGAAACAATTTATGAAGGTTAATTTATATAATGAAAATATTTTCTTTTATTAGATTATAAGATTACTAGAATAATAGAACACATAGTTTCTATTACCCATACATAATACATAGCCTGCAGCTTTCTTGAAAATTGGTATTTATTTTTCATCATTTAAATTTGAAAGTTACATGGCAAAAACATCTATTTTTCCTATTTATATGTTAAGAGCAGGTAAAACTGTACTCTATATTGTGATTGTATAATATATAATATTAATATAATATTAAATTATTAATTTCCTTTTGATTTGCAATTTTTTGAAAATATTTAACTGTTAAACAATTTCATATATTTTTTGCCCAATTATTATGTGACATCAGTTCAAAATCTAAGTCATTACTGTATAATGACACAGCAATGTTTGAGAGCTATATAATCTTTTAGAAATGGCTGGGGCAATTGTTGTCCTAATTCCGATGGATTTATGAAAAACATTACTGGTTTGAAAATATATGACAAAATATATTGATCTCTGAAAGATTAAAACAATAAGACAATTATTTAAGGAAAAATAAATACAATAGAAAGTACTGAATCAAATTCTTTGTACGGATTTGGTTCATTTTTATCAGTACCACAAACAGCTTATTAAAAATTAAACGAGGTCTTGTTTTGAAACAGGTGTAGTCGGTGGATCGTTATCTAACCATGAAGGAGGGGCAGTTGATTCATTATGCCTGCCTAAATTTCCACTGTGGAATCGATATATAGACGGATATCAAGACCAATCTCTTCTTTATGGATCCGAATATCAAGGACAATCGGACTCGTTGTTTTCTCTTACGAACAGTCGGAAGTTAACTAACGAAAATATGCCCTGTGCAGTATGTCGAAGTAAGAAGCGTCAAAGTGTCATTATGTTACCAGCAAGAAATGTATGTTACCAAGGATGGACCCTTGAATATCATGGTTACTTAATGGCAGGAATATTCTCACAAAAGAAAGGTTCAATGTTTATTTGTGTAGACGAGGCCCCAGAAGTCACAGAATCTGGTTACAGAAGTGAAGGCGGAAATTATTTTTATGCAGTAGAGGGTCGCTGTGGGTCTCTTCCGTGCCCCGAATACATAGCAGGAAGAGAAATAACTTGTGCTGTGTGTACAAAATAATGTATAATGTATTTTTATTTTTTTTAAAAAAAACCCAATGTAATGTTTATTCTAAGAATTAACATATAACCGTCTACGTCAGTTTACTGAGCTGGCTGATTTAAAGGTAATTGAGTCCAGGAAGACGTTATTTCAATGAACCAATATGACAAAAATAAATCATGTATTGCCATAAAAAATTTTAATCAAAGGAAACATACAAAGAATTCCTATGCTTTTTGGTTAACGTTTTCTAAACATTACGGTTTACATATAAACAAATTTATTATATGACTGAATCTTTCTTTTCGTCTATTGGTCGTCATACTGTCACGTGTCATTAAATATTTCGTGTATTGCTTGTCTAAATGCACGTGCGGTCAATAATATGAGGTCCGGACTGGTTCAGACCCCGTTTAATGACGTCACAACAAAATTATCCAATTATTTTCTTTTTTTACTCCGTTGAGTTGCTCAGTCATGATGGAGGAGACGGCATTTTGTGTATTGTTTGTATTGCCTGGAATCTACTTAAAATAGGCAAATAGTTATTTGTCATATAATAAAACAATTATAGTCTTTGAATTCGGTCAATACATGGTTCTATGGACTTGATGCAACCAATATTCACCTCGGCCTTCGGCATAAGACAATAATTGTATAATATTACTTTCAAAAACATTAAATTTTACTCAGTTGCATACTCCAGTAAAGCTATTTGTTTGGACTTTTTGCTTTCGGTGTGTTATCCAAATTAAGTTTTATCGTACAGTGTTTGTCATATTTCTCAATTGTGCTGATATCTTCAGATCTTGTTGACCTCTTGTTGCATAAAATATTTTTTGAACTAGCATTTCTAAGTACTATATAATATTTTTCTTCCATATCTGCTCATGTGAGATAGGGTTTTCCCCTATGTGAGAAATATGTTTATCATATGTTTACTAATAATATCACTATTTTTGTATGTGTGATAACTCGAATTTACACAAGTTGATATCAGCCCGAGTGATATCACACCCCTAGAAAAGTGATATCACACCCCTAGAAAAGTGATATCGCACCCCTCATAAAATTCCGATAATGGCGGATTTTTAGTGTCGCTTCAGTTTGATACTGACTGTTTATGGTTAACACGATGAGCATGTGTGCAGTACATTCATGTATCAGTTGTATTTAAATTAATTTTAAACAGAGTTTCGGAATTTGCAAACATACAAACACATCGGAGAGGTACAACTAGTTTACACTGATTGTGCACGACGGCACTTGAAAATATAAACGATGCTGGCTTCAAGCTGAGACAAGTATGTCAAGACAAAAATGAGACATCAGTTCGGAGCGGAACTGTTCACCAGTGGCGTAGCTGCATTTACGTCAAAACGCACGTGCGTACACATTAAAATGACAAAAAAAAAGAACTGATGGCAGTAAATTTTTTTCGGTAGGGGCATTTCAAGTGGGTCGGGCGGTCAACGGCATACAAAGTTAATTTTATTTTAGGCCTTATAAATATTTTTGAGTAATTACTGTGAATTTTCTGGATAACCATGTGTCGTACTGTCTGTCTTATAGATTTGATAATAAAGACAGAAATCAGCAATATTACGTTTATGTTTTTATGTTGTCTGTACATTACCATTTTCTTTAAACTCCTGAGCTTCCGGGGGGGGGGGGAGGGCTTCGCCCCTGGGCTCCCGACTAGGGCGCTGCCCTGGACCTGCTGGAGACCTTAAGCGGTCCCTGGACCCCTCGCCGGGAGTACACATTTATCTCACTTAGCTACGCGACTGTTCACCCGTACAAAAATATCAATTAATAATATGTTGTCATCACTATCATCAATAAATAAACTTACAGAAGCCAAAAATTAAATAATTTCAGCTAGTAGCCAATTTGTTCCTGTATTTGTGCGGTGACGTTTCCCTGTCATCAGTGTAACATATCCAAAATATGATGCACCTGCCGGTTCAAAAACTCAGATTCCCTGTTGTCATCACGATCATGATTAATGACTGCATGACTGCAGATCTTAAAAGTAATTTGAACAACCTTCACTTTTTAATGAAAAAAAACAAATGCCTCTGCCTATGGCGACTGACTGACTGACCTAGTTGTTGGAAGATCGACGTCAGCGGTTGCTTAGGGTAACATTGACGTATGACGTATGCGGTAAAAAATTATTTATGAGATCATGATAGATATAAAAAATAAAACCTGCTGACCATGGGCGCCGCACCCTTTACGCACAATACGCACGTGCGTATACTTTAAAACCCCGAACAGCAGATACATTAATATTGTTATGATATAATATAATCTTTATTGCACTACGCACACTTACAAACCAGGGGCGTAGACCTGTAGGATAAAATGATGTGCACGCACGGTCGTCGAAGACGACCGTTGAAGGTCGACGAAGGGGGGTCCGGGGGCATGCTCCCCGGGGAAATTTTTAAATTTTAGACCTTAAATCCCGAGATTTGAGACCAAAAAAAGCCACCAGAAACACCAAAGGGCTGTTGTTGAAACAGGCAAATTTTGGCTCAAAAATATATCAGAGAAGGAAGTTTCCGAAAACATTAATGATTGACCAGAATAATCCATCCATATAAAAGCTAAAGCTGATCATCTCTGGTTTGTTTAGAAATGTGCATCTGGTCGGTTCTATGACTAACGGTCAGGATATACAGATGCATGCCAAAAGTGAAGATAATTTTTGAAATTTATATTCTTTGTAAAATCTTTTATAATATTTTTTAAAAAAATGTCCCGATTTCATTTCTTAACATTTTGATAAATTTTGTACCGTTAAATAAAAGATTATTTGCAGATTTTTCTCATATTTTTGACACTTTTGTCTGATTTTCTATTTCAGAAAAATCACAATTTGAACATGGTTCAAAAATTTTGTGAACTATTTATTATATAATTATGCTGAAAATGTACCGTAAAATATTTCAGCTGCGCTCAAACTTTTGATTTTTCTGAAACAGCAAAGCGAACAAAACATTTAAAATTATCAAAAGTAGGGGTAATTTATCATGAATCTAATGGTCAAAATGAAATAAATTCAGTATCAAGAAACAAATTCAGTACAATTTTTAGAAAATACATAGGAAATTAAAAAAATTATCTTCACTTTTCAGTTTTGACACACATCTGTAGCTCAGTGGTGAGTTGAGCCGATTTCTATACACCAAATTTAAACTATTACACAAAGTTCAAACATTAAATTTTGTAATCTTCAATTGTAGTCCAATACATGTTGCTGGTTTTAGTATCCAAAATCAATACGCCTAGTTTTCTTTGTTGCAAATACAAAAGCGACTCTTTCTTTATCAATTGCAATATTTCTGTGGATGTGCATTAAAGCTAATGCAGACAGTCTGTCATTACGCATTGTGGATCTGACGTATGTCTTTAAATACCGTAATGTGCTAAAGGACCTTTCAGCAGATGCACTTGCGACTGGCATGGTTAGTAAAATGCTAAAAATGACAAATATGGAAGGGTATAAGGCCTCATTGGTCACATCCAAACATTCGCATAATGTATTCGGTATAGCATCATGTTGACACACTGCCCATCTCATTTTCCATCTTAGGATCTCTGCTTTGAATACATCCAATGATACATTCATGTCATCTTTATACGTTTCATATATTGCAACAATCTGTTCCTGAGTGATGTTGTTGACCACACGTGGCAAAAGATATTGACCATTAAACCTGTGTTCTGGTGATAGCAGTCGAGATTCTAGTTCCTGTATCATATGGTCAATGAAAGGCAGATATGTAGCAACTCTCCAGTACTGTTAAGGCGTATCCACTGGGTGATTATCTCGATGACACTGGCGCCCCACCCTTCGGGGCATACTTTCCTGTATATTAAGAGGTTGACCAATATCAACAGCACTCTGATATAGCTCATCCCAAACAGATTCGTCAGCTCTCTCTTGAGGCAGTACGTCGACGACAACTTTGCACTCCTTCATGGCTTCGACCAAATCACACTCTTTCCCTTGCAAAAAAACAGACAAATACACAGTACTTTTCATGATGTGTTCAGCAATAACCAATGAGATTATGAAATCGAATTTCATGATCGCAGATAAATATTGCTTTGCTTTCTGGTCTCCGTCATCTTCTAACTGCTCCAATGCATGAATGACAACTGGGAACGCAGTCTTAAACGTGTAAAGAGAATCAGCTCTGCTTGTCCACCGAGTTTCACATAATGTGCGCAATTTTGTTCTGCTTTCCATCTCTTGTTTGGTTGGAACATCAGCCTGAAGCTCGTTGTGAAATGCCAATAATCGTTTTGCCGAATAATCAAACGCAAACGCAATTTCTTGGACCGTTGACATCACATGTTTAATGTTAGTATCTTTACAACTGTGTGCCACTGCGAGATTTAGACAGTGGGACTTACAGTGTACATATACAGCTCCTGGTATCAACTGTCTTATCCTTGTTTGTACACCTCTGATTTTCCCCGACATATTTGCAGCACCATCGTAACCTTGTGCCCTCATTTTCGAAATATCGACACCTGCATTTGTTAGAGAATTTATAAGCAATTGAGATAATTCTTCAGCACTTTCAGCAACTACAAAGTCTAGGAAATCTTCTCTAACAACTGATACTATTCTATTATGTGTGTTTGGCTCCCGCGTTACGTAACGTAAGCAAATAGATACCTGTTCCTTTACGGACTTATCAGTTGTTTCATCTGCGATAAGAGCGAAACATCTACTGGAATTACACTTATCCACGATGGTTTGACGTATTTGATCTCCCATAATGTTGATTATTTCGTTCTGTATGTCGGGCGATGTGTATTTCTCGCGTTTAGACGAATTTAGGTGTTCTGTGAGAACATCATCATCACTTGCTTTAAAATTCAAAATCTCAACAAAATTACTTCTCTCAGGAAGATTACCCCTTATAGGGATATTCTGCCTCCCACATAAAAGTAGCACTTCAATAATTTTTAGAAGAACGTGTTTATTGGCTATTACATCATTCTTTCTGCTCTCAGAAATTTTAACGTCGATGGACTCATCTACACCGTTTCTCACGCGTAAAAAATCTTCAGCCATTCCGTGATATATATAATGTGGAGATTCCGATTTCAAATGTCTTTTAACAAAGCACGACAAATTTGACCAGTCATTTACAGGGTTGATGAAAAGTTTTTCTTTCGCGTCTTTGCGTCCAAACAAAAAACACGGCCAACAGTATACAGCATCCTCATGCAAGGAGTATCGCATCCACTGATTATCTACCAACACATTTTTAGAAAGCTTACGCTTTATTCCTGACATTTCCCTGGACAAACAAAAAGAACACCCAACATTAGAATGATCAAAGCTGAAGTCGGTACAAGACTGTCTGTACAATATTATCCCATCGATCATCTATTACACATTTTCCATTCACGACGAAAACAATCATCTATTTTTCTTTTTTTTTCATGTGGACTGTTGGTTGTACACAGACATCTCCGATGCTACCGTAACTGACGGTGTTTGGTGCAATTGTAGGAGCTCAGTTGGCACTCGCCTATAGTAGTGCGGGGGGGGGGGGGGTTCCCGGGTCCGATCCCCGGTCCGACCCAGCATTTTGATATGCCTTTTACTAGCGTGCAATCAGGGCCTCTTTAAAGGTACTAGATTACTGAGATAGCAGTCGCAGAACATAAAGCCATATTCCACCCGACTGTGGCGGCCTATTATACTGATAACGGGTAAGACAGATGAAACGTTATAGAGTTAGTTCAAGGATATATAGTGATGTTTTAGTATATTTAAAAGACTACATCAATATAAATATAAAGACTTCAAATGAATACTTGAAAAGTTAACATCAAAACACTCTGGGACAGAACAGAAGATGGATGGCTTCACATACATTCTTTTGAATTTTTATGCTAATTTTTGAATTACTTATTTTATAAAAATTCAAAATTAGCCCGTGACAATTCTATAGTCTAGATACCATGATATGAATGTACCACAAACTAGGTCCTGTTTTACAGGTATATACTGGGTCAAAGCTGTGTCTAATGCTCATTTGGGTTACGTATTTCACACAGATAACGGATATTGGTAACTTTTTATATGTATAAGATCGTCATTTTGGGTGAAATGGACTGACTGTTTTTTATTTCATTTAGACCTACGGGTCCTTTGTAGTTGGCACAAGTGTATCCCAAATGATAGTGAAGACCCCCTTCCTCTGTTCTGGTACCCATGCAGTGTTGAAGTAGCGAAAATGTTGATAGAACTGCAAGTACCTGTATGGGAATGTAAATTTATGGACATTATCCCAAGTGCCTTCTAAAATACTCTGTTTAGTACTGTCATCAATAAAGGACTTGGTTTTAATACAGGCAATGTCTGGATAAGTTGGTCCAGCTCCAGCTCCAGCTTTACATAAGTTTTCTTCTGCATTATTCGACTCTGGTTTAAATTCTGGGACTTGTATTTGTGGCTGTGATAACTTCGGCGTGGCCGTTTGAGCACTTCTACCGACCAAAAACCGGTCAATAATGTTTTTGTTTCGGTACATAGCACTTGATATTTACCGCCTAGCTAAACAGGATGACGCTAAACCCATGTAATATCAGATTAGAAAAACGGTACGGATCATAGTTTACGGAAGATGACATGTATTTAACGGAAATTCGAATATCCATTTGAAGTATTTTTTTTCTAATGAGTTTAATATGTATAACAAAGACTAAAACAATTTTGAGGAAAATAGTTGATTCTTCTTCATTTTGTACCCAAACCTATTTTGGATTTCTGATGTGCACGCATGTGCGTATTTGCGTATAGGCAGCTACGCTTCTGCAAACAATATTTGACTCCAGTATCATACTAATGTTAATACTCAGATTTTATAATAAATAACTTTTTCTTCAAGTTTATACATTGATGTATAAACCAAAATTAAGTATAGTCATACCGATGGTCATATTTATTTTTATATAGAATGTTGAATAACAGAGTTAGATTTTTCAAACATGGCGCCCATGGATATGTAAATCATATTTGAAGCAAAAAATTGACATTAAAATGGAAGAAAAAGAATCCATTATGAGTTTATCCATGTAGGATAGGAAAATATCACCCTCGGGGTTGAATATTTCTGTCAGAGACTCGGCAAGCCTCGTCTCTGACTGAAATATTCAACCCCTCGGGTGAGATTTCCCTATCCTACATGGATACTCATAATGGATTCTTATAATCTCAATCGCATGTTTAATCGCCCAATCCATTTTATCTCATGCAATGCACAACGTAAATTAATGCAAGTATTCTTGCGTTATTCTGATTTTTTGCATCGTGTTTCTATTTCAATTGACACGTTTGGACTTAAAACAAATATTTGTGATTTAGTTTAGTAAGATGGTGTTTTTTAATCGTCGTAAACTTTTCATGTGACTTTATATTACTGCTTTAATGTTACGTTGTCACTTAAGAAGTCTGTTGTAAATTATCAAGTGTTTTAATCGATGATAGAGTGTAACCTTCTAAAGCACTGCGTTTCATTTTGTAAATAAAAAATATATTTCCTTTTAGTCGTATTTGCTCATGGTATATTCTTAGATTTCCCAGGGTGTAAAAGCTTGGAAGCCAATTAAGATGACACATGTTCTTCTTCTTCTTTGTTTTTGTAGCTAAAAAACTGATCTTTGTCACAAGAACAAGAATTAAAATATTTATTTTTTTCTCTAAATAAGACAATGTAAATTTCTTATTAGGGTGCCTAATAGGTAAACGTCTTTAGCCATTTTTGGCACTCTTTTTTGGATTACATGAGGTTGAATAGTTACAATTTCTATAATCTGCGGACCATTTTTTCACCCTAACCGACCGGCCATCAATTTTTTTTTCTCTTATTCTTTCTTATCTTTAAACAGTTCCGAAGAAGTGTCATCGCTGTTCTAAAAAAGGTGCTTAACATCTTTAAAAGTATATTAATATTAATATATTAAAAATTGTTTTAGGCGTGAGTGAATAAGATAAGAGATGACAATTAACGCTTCACTTAATGTTCTCTCACTCATATTTAGGAGGTTAGTTCTAGAATAATGTAGGAAACGGAATACCTAGGGGGTAAGAGACAATTATACCTGTAAGCACAAGCTTAAACAACTTGACCCTCGTTTTGATGAAACGTTACTTTAAACAATGCTTTACATCGTGACCTTTGCTTAAGACAATTCACAATTAACAATAAAATGGAAGGAAAGTTTCATTACTCAACGGTATTTATTGAATAATGTTTGGAGTAACACACGGCTTACTATTTTATGTTTCGTCCAAAACTATTTTCAATTAAATAAATTTGATTACATATCTGCATCTTGTCGATAACTTTCAAATAAGTTTGATATATAAAAATAACTTTGTTAATATATTTATAAAACATGTCAGTTTACTGTCTGGCAAAACGGTTATGAAAATACAAATAATAATAATAATAATAATAATAATAATAGAATGGAATGAAATATATTATTATTATTATTATTATTATTGCACAACTTTTTAGCAGTTATGTTGTATCCAACTGTATTTTCCTGAAGGTCAGTGACTGGTCACCAAAGTTGCCACTTCCTTTTTTTTCTCCGACAGGTTACAAAATAAAAAGTTGATTTTGCAACAAATAATAAAAATAATAATAATAATATTAATAATAAAATAAGTGGTAATTGTATCATGTGCTACTTTTGAATTTTTATGAAATAATACATTCAAAAGTAGCATTGTTAACAGAAGAAGAAGAAGAAGAAAAAGAAGAAGAAACGCAGCAAAACCAATATGTACCCCAACTTCGTTACTAACAACAACAATAATAAAAATGATAATAATTATGATAATAATAATGTCAATTCTTTAAAAGCGAAAAATAGGTTTCCTCCATGAGATTATAGTTCGAACGTTTCATAAAAAAACTTAATGGAATAAAAATATTGGAAAGGGACCCAGTACTTCACAAGCGCACCGGTACAATCCAATACCCAAAAAAGTTTGTATGAAAGTCATATTTACAATGAATTGGGGGTTTGTTTAACAGAAGACTATGTGCGTCTTAGAATCCCGACGTAAATATCACCTAAACGTCCAGTATTTATATAAACGTTTATTCGCATTGATCGCGTACTAAGGTGGCGAACCCAACACAGATTAAGATAATAGACATTTTTGTGCAAACATATTCATAAATCTTGAAACATGACATGGCATGTTCACGTGGTAATCATAATAATTTTGACTTTCAGAAATATTTTTAGTGTTATTTGCATTAAAAAACTTGGAAAATAATAACAATAATAATAATAATAATAATAATAATAATAATAATAATAATAATAATAACAACATATCCAAAGATTTTCTCTCGCAATTAAAAATAAACACCGAGGGAATATTGCAATAGTCACTAATGTAGCTTGTTGAACTAAAGTGATGTCGTTGCTATAGTGATAAAGCACAAACAAATCAAATACCGTATCCCTAGACACGATTTATTTGTCCTTACATGTTTGATAGCCTCTATTAGTTAGACAATTGCTTTAAATGAATAATACAAAAAAGTAGTTGATGTGGATTGATTTTAATTTTTTATTTAAACACGTTTACTGTATAGATTCTGTTGCTTATTTACATATATTAAATATTTAATAATAATGCAATTATGAAACAGTGTTGTTGTTGGAGTAAGTAAAATTTTATGCTTAATAAGGTGATAACGAGACGGACCAGATGTGAGGAAACATGCCAGGCGTAGACTGATGCATTTGTAATGAAGATTTAGATGTTAAAGTAATTTGGCGAGAATCATTTCATGAAGAATTTCATATACCCGGAAATTAAAAAATTTAAAAACAGATCTTAATTTCTTAGAAGTAAGTCTCTCTCTCTCTCTCTCTCTCTCTCTCTCTCTCTCTCTCTCTCTCTCTCTCTCTCTCTCTCTCTCTCTCTCTCTCGTTCACACACATCGTCGAGCGCGCGTTTGTGATGATCTTCATTATGCTATTTTGCATATGCTCGATCAGGAATTATTTTGCTGTTTCAGTATAGTATGCACAATTCAGTCTTTTTTTTTTTTTTTTTTTTTTGTTTCAGTTTGACCACAAGTATGTCGGTTTACTTTTTGAAACGGAATAATTCCGTTCATCCGACATCAAAGACGGGCTCATGCGGATCCAACGATTCAATAACTGAATCACAGTTGAATTTAGCCATCTTAGACATGCTGGATTTAAATCGCAAGACAAATTTGTGTTCATCATTTTGTAGAGGTAAGCGATACCCTCCTTGTTCACATTTTTTAAATAATTCAAGAATAGCTATTTGTTTTAATCGCATATTACGAAATATCTCATCTTTTTCTAAAGTATTTCGATAACCGTAGTATTTTAAGAGAGTATGGCAAGCCAGAAATGACAATGATTGTAGTGATATAAGTGTTTACTGGCAATTTCTCTTTGTTTTTATTTATTATTTAAAAAGTCGCTTAAAATAGTTGAAGTGAGAACTGGCTAGATCTGGCTTTGATAAGTCGTTATTAACAAAGGTAACAAGTTGTATTTAAAATTGGACCTTATTAGTTCTTAAATATATAACAAAAATACCTGTTTAATTTTGATGTGCCATAATGCACATTAAGGAAATTCATTCCTCATCAGTGAAGTTATTCCTCATCATTAAGTTATTCATAAGTCATTAAAATTAATTGCAAGGTCTACTTTTTAACACGTTAAAGCATTCATTTTGCTATTTATTAGTAATAATTTTTTTTTTGCTTATCTAAAGGTTTTTAGAATTCAATGCGTATTTTATTACTCTAAGGTCCATTATCAATTTTTTAGAATCTGTTTTAGATTTTTTTAGAATCTAAAATTTAAAAAAAATAGGTCATTTTTAAAAGATTTATCTCATAGTTACAATAGTTGTTTCAAAGTTATTAATTATCTACAAATAAAGTTGCGAAAGTCATTTACATTACTGAGTCCTCACTACAAATACTACATGTTACTTTTTACCATTGAAGTAGTTACCTTTGTTGATAATGACTTATTAGACCAAGGGCTAGCCAGTTCTCACTTAATATACTAGTGGACCAATACTAGATGTAGAATACCAAATTACTCAGATGAGATGCTCAGATGAGCCGTTGTGACCCAATTTTCGTTCGGCATGCGTAAACTTAAAAGATCAAGGTCATAACAGTTTAACGATACTAAAATTGTTAATTATCTAAAAAAAAAAAAAACAAACATTTTATGCAGACATATATTTAAGAACATTGTGGGTATTAATATTATGCTCATTTTGTTGCGAGGTTCAAGGTGATAGGTTCAAAGGTCAAGGATATAGCTGAATTAGAAAGCTGAAATAGCTAATTATTTAAAGACTATTAAGTTTTTGTATAGGCCAGTATATGAAACTATTGAAGGTATAAATATGATGATCATTTTGATACAAGGTGCAAGGTGAAAGGATCAAAGGTCAAGGATATAGCTGAATTAGAAAGATTAAATAGCTAATTATTTTAAAAAAACTATTAAGTTTTTGTAAAGGCAAGTATATAAGAATATTGTAGTTATTTAAATAATGAACATTTTGATATATGGTTCTAGGTCATGATTCAGAGGTCAAGGTCACAGCTTAATAAAAATACTGGAATGGTTAATCATCTGCAAATTATCCTTTGTGTTTAGCTACTTAATGCATTTTATCTATTCTTTAATGAATTGTAAATGAACCTTGAATATTTCTAATTGAGAATTGTGGCAATGAGATACAAACTAAAACTAATGTAGATTGTTTCTGTGATTACTGCAATTGTCTATTATACTTTGCAAAAGATTTAGGACATATCGTCGGGTGAGCGGTTAGGCCCAAGGGCCTCTTGTTTATGTTTAAATCATTGATAGAACTGATTCTGAAGTTTCATTTTCTATTAGCCAAAATTTAAACCCCTAAAACATTTATTTTGCAGAAAACCCTCTAACGAATGAAGGCAAAAGAAAACAAATGTTGAAAATGTTGTGTGTTGTTTTGATTCCATTAATGGTGCTCACAGCAATGACTGCAAATACGTTAGCAAAATCGGTACAAAGCCATATGACGTCTGCTAACATTCGGAATACGATTCTCTTCGGAACTGAAGTTGGTGAACTGTTATTAGCTTTACAAAGAGAACGAGATATGAGTACATTATACGTGAGCAATCTTGGTCCAAAAACAAAACAATATCTTCTTCAGAGGTATCCAGAAACAGATGAAAGACTGGCCAATCTTACTGCTTGGCCTGTAGACAGAAGCGAAACCAGATTTCAATTTCAAAGCAAAGATGTTTTCATAAGTTATCTAAATCAGCATAGATATGAACTTGATTTACAACAACCGACGACAAAAGATGAAATTTTGTTTTATACAGAAGCAATCGACGTCTTTATAACATGGATATTTAAAGCAATATCTGAGGCCCAGTCGGGGGCGATTTGGAGAAGTTTGGTAGCTTATCAAGAAGTTGTTGTAACTAGTGAATACATTGGCAGAGAAAGAGGAGTGGGGGTGATATTTTATTCTAGGGGGCAGTTTGATACTCGTGATGATTACTTGCTGTTTGCTGACAGCCATGATGTTGCAAACAGTACCTTTAGTTCTGCTAAACGTTATTCAGATATCGTCACTGAAGTCTATGATGGCCAGTCTAAAGGTAACGGAACATTCCTGACAACTGTCCAAAAAATGAGAACTGAGATATTATCTAATAACTATACACTGACACCCTCAGTCGAAAATGCAAATTGGTGGTTTAATAATATGTCGAAGTACCAGGATGCAATAATAGGCGTCACAAAGAATAAAATAGTTTCTCATATAATCTCGATTTTAGTGAAACAGTCTGATCGGGATGTACGGACTATTGTGGTTATTGCAGGCGTATTTTGTATTATTTGCATCATAGCAATACTTGTTGTAACATTGGTGTATTCATTAACATCACGAATACAGGAGTACTCAGTTTCTATAGCAAACAGGTAATGGCTTTAAAATCTGCTTAACACATATGTGCCTTGCTTTGTTCTAAAATGCAATTTGTAGTTAAAAAATTGTAGATGACCAAAAACAGTTCAAAAATAACAAAAGGCAAGAAATGAATAAAAAAGTAAACAAGTCAAGATAAATTCATGGTAATGGCACCCTTTGGTACTTTCTTCTTTAGACAGACACTTGACAGTAATTAATATGGTATTAATAGGTGTTCTAACAATTCCACTTCAGTCTTAGCAAATGTGGTATGGTTATGTCTACAATTTTTTGGCATTTACCAATCGTTTTAATTATTCAATATATTGTAGAGAGGAAGAAAGTGAAAAAATAAAATAGGACAAATAGTATAGTTAGACAGGTGTAGATACAATTTGGTTGCATATTAGTTACTGTTTAAACAAATTAAAACATTTTTATATGTTAGTTAAGGAAGGCGCCTTTTGATTACAATTACAGTGCTAGTGCACTGGTCAAACTAGGAAAAATAACCACAATAGTATATAAAATAAAACAATGTGAATATTGACATTTATAATTGTTTTATACCAAAATTTAAAAGGTATTATTATAATTTTTGAAAACGTTGATAGTTTTTTTTCTACATTTGTGAATCTGGATGCTGTACATAAAGCAGATAAACCTATAAATAGAACATGTTTCCGTCTGGTTGATGTCTGAAAGTGATTAGATTTCCCGCGTTTCTAAAATAGTAATTACCAGGTGACATTGCTATAAAATAGGATAGAATTAGTGTTATTAAATTTTGTGAATTTGTGATACATGATCTACTTAATCTATTATTGACCCTTCCTTCAGGAACCATTCATTTTTAGTGTTTTCTAGAAAGATAATATGCTGCCTGACAACAATAAAGCAGTATGCTATGTTCTTCTTTTAATTGCTGTTTACTGAAAACTAAACTGTTTTCTTATACTTTAGAACTAAGTCATTGGACAGAGAAAGGAGACGCACGGATATGTTACTCCACCAGATGTTACCAAAATCTGTAGCAGATCGATTGACAAGAAACGAAGAAGTCAAAGCCGAATTTTTCCATGAGGCAACGGTCTTCCTCAGCGATATCGTAGGATTCACTAAGATATGCTCAATTATTTCACCGTTACAAGTTGTCAATATGCTGAATAACGTATACTCTTGTTTTGATGAACGAATAAATTCATATGACGTCTACAAAGTTGAAACTGTTGGGGATGCTTACTTGGTTGTATCAGGTAAGTAAGCTATACGAGAGCGCAGCAAAATTGGATGACTTCCTGTTTGTATATTTGTTTGTGGTTTTAACATTGAATTTGAAAGATGAAATTTTGAGAAAGTCTAATCAATGAACTTTTTAAATATTGTTATTTTTAAATGAGTTCATAATTTTTGCAATTATTGGCGAGTTTCATAAAAATTATTCCATAAAAAATTTAATTAAAAAACACAAACATACCGCCTATGTCCAAATCACAATCCCCCAACCCCCCAAAAAAAGTAAAAAAAAAAGGTAAAATATTTGAAAACTGGACGATTTAGTTTTACACGAAAACTTTACACGAAGGAAGTGAGGTCGGGTTCTCCGGAAGGGCAAGCAACTCCTGTCTGTAAGATCTTTCACTATAGAAAACCCGTCATGTGCATGCTTTTCGCGAAAAATAATATAAATGTACTTATTTTCGCGCAATCAAATTTTAGCGCAAATGACATGTTGGCACTAATTCGCGCAATCATAAATTAGCGCACTCACGGTTGGTAGAAGTCAATTTAAGAAATGGACTATAATAACGTATCATATATTATTAGATTGTTTCCGATTTTTTTCTCTTTTTTTTCCTGTTAAGAGTGTTCAAAATGTAAACATATGTACCGCACGTTGACCTATTAACTGTTTAAATAAAATTTTACTGAAAAAATAAGGCGTGTGAAGTATAAAAATGACGTTTGTGTGTGAACGGTATTTTATGATTACTTTTTTCGTGCAATTTTTTTAAAAATTTGGTTAATTAAATCGTTAACTATTGTTTTGAAGTCTAACGTGCATTGATTCGGTTATAATGCGCTTTGATTGCATTATCCACCGATCTTGAAGGAGCACCTTTGACATACATGGTGATTCCGATAATCTTGGCTGGATATTTGTTTTGAGATGGATAATCTGACTTGACGAAACTAACCAGATTCAAATTTTGCGGGACGGTGTAGCGTGAGATCTGTCAGTCTTATGAGAAATACAAGCACGCATGCGCAATGTTTAGGATCTTTTCCGGTATGAGAAATGGTAGGCGGAAGACGGTGAAATGTAGACTTTCATCGTTTCCAGTGAAGAAATATATGCATTTTTCCATTTACCTGCCCTGACAGCTGTGTAAACTGTTTGGGTTTGTTTCATTCATCAATAAAACGTATTAAATGGATGTATGAATGCACAAAAGCAAATATATACAAACCGTTCCCTTTGGACTGCAAGCAAAACGAAAATGAAAGTAGAAACACCCTTTTATCAATAAGTTAATCCGTTGCCCGAAGTAACACAGTTAATTAGGTGCTCGCATCTTGCCTGTGTGAGCAATATTTATAGTTTATTTTTCATAGTAATAAAAATACAAAAGTTATGTGTCAAAGCTAGCTAGCTAGCTAGTAAAGAATTTGATGAAGACAAAAATACATATATCCATTGCAAGGCTTTAATTAACATGAATAAGGCACTGGGCTTTGAAAGCCATAATGATAATAATAATAATAATAATAATAAATCTTTATTTAAAGTCGAAAAATTTAAATAACAAATAACATAGGCTCTAAGGAGCTTTTGTTCGACTATGATGCCAGTGCAGTTTACTGTCTCAGAAATAAGTAAATTTTTGCTATGTATATTATTATTTTGCAATGCATATTTAATGAATATCAAATATAGGTTAAACGTATCAAATGGGAGACAATGCACAGACTTTTGAAATTCACTGAGGTCGTATCATAAATGATTATTGCCCCAACTACAAAGTGTCAAGTTATCACTGATTTTTAAAATCAAGATATATATATGTTTGTTAATATCAGATTTCATTATTTTTTTCTATTTTCATTAGTGTAACCATTCATGCTTCCACATTTACACATGTAACAAGAGGGAGAAAAAATGCAGGGTCGGACCGGGGATCGAATCCGGGACCTCCCGCACTATAGGCGAGTGCTCTACCACTGAGCTACCCAGACCGCTACATTCCTCCCCTGTTATTCTTGAGTTTCCCATGATCCTATGGGAAATCTCACCCCAAATTCCCTCAGATGGACTTTATACGGCCGAATATATGTCAGTCCATCACTTCCGAGGGCCACACTGGCCACCAAACTGTAACAGGAAGGAGAAAAATGCAGGGTCGGACCGGGGATCGTACCCGGGACCTCCCGCACTATAGGCGAGTGCTCTACCACTGAGCTACCCAGACCACTACACACATGTAAACGGTTGTGTCATTTTGACATCGATAAACTTATATATTAGTTAATGCAAATGCTCTGTTATAAACAAATAAATTATATTGTGATATTTATGGTAAATTGACTTTGGTACTTTAATTTACCCATGATTTTTACACCAACCGAGCACTTGTTTATTTTTAAAGCATGTGTCATGTGCAGAAGGCCATTCAAAGAGCAACATTTATGCTTGGTGCACTAACAAAAATCAACACATTTTATGCATCGATCATATAAATGGCATCATTTTGTTTAATGCCAATCCCGTAAAGATTTACAATTTTCTGTAAACATGGAAGCCTTAGTTACCATAAATGCTCACTTGTTTTGCCCGATTTACTTGCTATTAATTCAGATTAAAACATCTTAAACATTCTTCTTGAGTGTAATTCCTATATAATTTTAATAGTTTGGTTTACAACTTTATTTCTCAGCTTAAAGCTCAGTGTAAGAGGACATAATAGAGCAAGGACTGGTCAACCAAGAGTCATTATAATGTGTCTGAACAGGATATGCACATGTACCTGTGCACTATAAAAGGGATTGAAATATCAATCGTTTACACGCGAATAGGTGGATAGGCGGAAAATCATAGCTTGGGTCAAGACGCCGCTCTTGGCCAATCAAAATCTTGTTTGCGTAAACGGTAAGGTCGGTTTCTTCCCTCTGTCGGTTGATTAAAGTGACATGCAAGCTGATGTTAATTGTTAATTAAACTGAATTCACAACACGTGTGAGCAGTTCTCTGTTTTTATTGATAATTCTACTTGTGATTATGATTTTGGATACGCTAATGATCTGATACAACTTTGTTTGCGAACCGAGAAAATAAAAAACAAATGTGTAGATTAATTTCGTTTGTTATGATACTTAGCGTAATTTTTTTTTAATGAAAATTAATAAAATCTTAACTAAGTTAATTAAAACGGGTAAAATATATCAAACTGAAACAAAACACTTAAGTAGACAAAAACCACTTCCTCGGATCATATACAAAATCGACGATTCTGGAAATTTTTTTGGGTCCGAATTTTAAATGAGTTAAAGCTTTTTTTAAACATCAAATTTTAGCTTAAAAACCACCTGCGTTAATAATACGGAAAACATTTATTCGCTGTAATCATAAATTAGCGCGATTTGTCTAGCGCGAAAATCGGTAAAATAAGATTACCGCTAAATAAAGTACAATAGTAGATTTTACATGTTTTATTTTGTTTTGCTGTATAAAATTGACGTTTTGTTTATTTATTTTATTTTTGTCAGGTGTACCACATAGAAATGGTAAAAATCACGCACTGGAGGTTTCAAAGTTGGGACTAGATTTACTCAGTTTAATAGATCAGATAGAACTTTCATTTCTTCCCGATGTAAAGTTAAAACTCCGCATCGGTTGTCACTCTGGTAAGAAGTCTATCATGAGTAGCAATTTGTTTTCTTTCACCGGGTTATACTTAAATATTAAAGGAGAACTTTCAAACTGGGTTTGTATTAAGGTCAAAGTGACGCACACAACAATGAATTAATTTAATGCATTTTCAACAATAAAGGGGATGTTCAAAGTTGTTTTCAGCTAAATTGAATAAACATCTAAATAACATGTACTGGACAATCGTCAGAACAACAAAACATTATTTATCATTTGATAACAAATACTTAAAGGTGGCATCAGCAATTATTGAGGTACAGTTTCCTATTTTTTATTCCAGGGCCTGTTGTAGCTGGAATCGTTGGCGCCAAGATGCCGAAGTATTGCTTGTTTGGTGAAACAATAACTGTTGCGTCGCTGATGGAGAAACTTGGTAAAGGTAAGTACAGTATCTCAATCATTTAAAAATAATGGTAGCACATATCTTATAATTATTAACAATGCTCTGTTTTCTGAAAGAAACAATTGCGACATTTAAGATATTATTGGATATTCTTGAAGTATTGATTTCAACTTGGGATAAAGTAATTCATATATTGTCTATATTCAATACAGAAGAAAAAAAACAGCAAAGGAAAAAAGTCTCATTTCACCTGCTCTCTTACTAGATTTTGCATACATAGTGTTTGTGTATAATTTTATCTAGTAGGCATATATGCCCTGTCTGTTGTTTATTATATATTGAACGTTTTACAAAGCTTCAACAGAAGACTAATAATTTTGTTCTTACTCGGCTTAATCGTTAAAGGCTTGAGATGTCTATGTACTTTCTGTGAAGTGCGCGAAAGTCAGTTGTTTTGTGAGATTACCACCTTTAATTAAACCGGTTGTAAGACATTTTCCATACATACACTCAACGACTTATAAGATTGAGTTGTGACCTATCTTAACCCAAAATGAATAGAAAACAAATTGTAAAACTCGGGTTTCTTTGTTAAACGGGGTTCAATTGTATCAAGTGACTTTACTAATGTGATTTTTGTCCATGAGCAGAACACTTTTCCTTTCAATTAATTTATTATTTTAATAGCTGGTAGAATTCATATAAGCCAGTCAATGTACGAGTTATTATCAGAAGTTGGTGGATTGAATCTGAGAGAAAATACAGATGAAAATGTCAAGGTTAGTAAAACATGCTTCCATAAAATATTCTAAAATGCAGCAATGCAAAAATCAAATAAAGCGCAACTTTATTTCAGATATCCGAAACAAATAATAAATCCAAGTGTCATTAAGGTCCAGACCAGGCAAATTTGAAATCCTTTTAAATTTGTTATATTCAAGAATTTAAGATGCCATAATGGAGATCACTTCAAGCTTATAACATTTGTATTATGTTTTGTCAAAAATGTTTATCTGCAGTCCAAAATAAGATTTCCAAAATTTGCCGAATTTAAGTTAAGGAAAATCTTAGTTAAGGAATGGTTGTAAAACTGGGCTCAGAGATGTTCTAGTTGATTAAAACCACGATTTTCGGACTATAGTTTCTCTCATTGACATAGTTTGAATCTCGTTCCTTGCAAAGAAAAAAAGTCTTTTTGTATCTTTATCATTACTTATGTTGCTCCCAAAGTTCCGGAAACCGTCGTAATAACCCTTTAAAGTGAAAAAACAAAAATCTATCTAAGTAACCAACTAGGCGGTAATTATATATCAAAGATAATGACTTGGCTGCAAAAATGGTATTGTGAGCGTAAACATGTATACAAATAATTTTGGCCTATTAATGTAATTGTAGCTGTATAATTATTCGATGGCGTTATGTTATACACTGTCACGAAACTGTTGTATTTTCCGGCCAGTAAATAGTAAATATTGATTTAAAAAGTAACTTACAAGGGTAACAGTGTTATGTTTTTTATTATTAAAACTCTTTGATTCATTACTGAACGCATTCAATGTTTTCCAAAGAATGATGACTGTGATTTTTGCCTAAGACTTTTAATTGGTATCAAAGTTTTATAACATATCTCAAAAGGCCAGAGTGGTAAGTGATGCTTGAAGCGCTTGTGGCAGTATTTAATACATTCCAGATGACCGAAAGGCCAGCTTTTAGTATTTTGCTTTAAACACCCATTTTCGTAGATATGTCAACAAACACCCATTTTCGTAGATATGTCAACAAACACCCATTTTCGTAGATATGTCAACAAACACCCATTTTCGTAGATATATCAACAAACATCCATTTTCGTAGATATGTCAACAAACACCCATTTTCTTAGATATGTCAACAAACACCCATTTTCGTAGATATGTCAACAAACACCCATTTTCGTAGATATGTCAATAAACACCCATTTTCGTAGATATGTCAACAAACACCCATTTTCGAAGATATATCAACAAACACCCATTTTCGTAGATATGTCAACAAACACCCATTTTCGTAGATATGTCAACAAACACCCATTTTCGTAGATATGTCAACAAACACCCATTTTCGTAGATATGTCAACAAACACCCATTTTCGTAGATATGTCAACAAACACCCATTTTCGTAGATATATCAACAAACACCCATTTTCGTAGATTTATCAACAAACTCTGTTCAGTGGGATTTTTTTGAAATGTCTGTCTAGAGTTTTTCAAGAACCTAAAATGAACGAAAAGGCAACGGAATAATACATTTATAAACACAGAACACGTGTTTTATGTCAAAATATCAAGTCTAAAGACAATTGGAACATCGTTCGACCTTTGCCCTTGTACCTCACAAAAAACCTCGTATGTAGTCGCATGAATACTCAAAGGAAGCATGGCATCATGACAAGGTTTCCGGCAGATGACAAGTTGACGCGATAAAAAAAATTCCCTTAATAATATAACATCTAGTAGTGAAATTAAGAACATTTAATAAATTGCTTTATTCAATAAAACTATTGTTGAACTTTTGCAGCATTTCATTAAATAACTTTTTAAAAATTTTCTTTGGTCTTGTCATGGTTATTAAAGAAGCCGACTTTGATTTTCGAGCATGATTTGCAATACGCAGTTATGAATCTCAACACAGAATTCTATTGTTATCAAATACAAATCGATACCTTGATTTCCCTCTATAGTATCAGAATTGCCATTGCTATATTACTCAATGGCTATGGCAAGAGTATAATTTTTGTAAGTAAGCAAGGCGCCCTATTTTGTCATATCACGTGGTCAAAAGTAGTTCAAAACCAAGTTTGACTAAATCTGAGGTACGATGGAAAAGGCCGAGCGATGTTCCGATTGGTGTGAAGACAGCGACGTGTAACTCGGATAAAACTACAAAAACAAACGAACATAATTAGGTTCTGAACCAATATTAAGTGTGTACGTTCTCATTTTTAATTTCAGAAAGAAAAAGATCTACAAGTAATATATAAAGGTATGGTACCTGTTACCTATTGGTTGAGTAACAGTGATGACGACGAACGTCGTTCTGTAATGTCGTCTGGTGAAATATCTCCAGAATTCCATTGAACCGGAAGTTAATGATCAGGTATGTTGTGTACTTGGCTTTTTTTCATAATGAATAGATTGACAGTATAAAACTGGAATTTTCCTGAAATTTTGGCTACAATCTTGAACGCCATTTTGAATTATACCAAAAGTTTATTTTTGCTAGAGTGGTCTCATGCGGGTTTTTTTAAACACAATTTAAAGATGTAAATTCAGTCATTAAACTCTTAACTGACCACAAAACGGTGCTATCATCTCTTAATCTGTCAAATTCAACTTTGGACGAGTTCAACTAAAACGGTTGCATGTATTGTAAGTAGAAAACAAAAGAAAATTGTAGGTTACAGGAAATAAAAATATTATAAAATGTTAAATTTATCAAATCAATGCCAGATGCAAGACAACATTCTGACAATGATGTTTTTTACTAATTAAAACAAGATGTCATTATATTACTTTTATCTGTTATAGGTTTCACAGCTAGAGCTGGTCATTCGTCCAGAGATACAGAACAAACTACTAAATATAATGTTTTAGTTATATTGTTAAATATCTAAGACATTTTTTATCTTCTGATTTAACTTTTATAAAGAAGAACATTAAACTAGATAAACTAGATTAAACTAGATAAACTTGTACAGAAAATAACTAAATTTATGTTTATAACAAAGTTTTGACTAGAGACAAAAATGTTGTGATTTTTTATGTATAATAAATGCTTAATTTCTTTTCCGTATTTTGTCATTATTATTATCATTATTATCATCATTATTTATCATTATTATTATTATTATTATTATTATTAGTATGGATTAATAATTTGCAATGTGAGTGAGTTTGATTGCACGTATGGCCTTCTACATTTTCTGTATTGCAAAAATCGCAATTCCACGCTATTCACATAATGAAACTTGTAGATATTTTGATGCAGTTGTAAGTACTTGTAAGATATTGTAACGTTGCCATAGAACATAAAATCATTGAAAATAAAACCATCAATTGTATTAACTAGTTAATAGTTTTAAACATTTTCTTGCTGAAAATAAGCGTTTATAACAAACTAATGATTGGTTTTGCATAGAATTTATAGATCTGAAAACATGGGTTGACTTTCATGTACATGTACATGTAGCAAAAATATCTTGAAAACATGCAAGTGTACAAATATGTCTTTTTAGACAGAAAAAAGTGTTAAAGGGCTGACACTTGAATAGTGATTTTTGACTTCAAAATGACCAAGCATACCCATATACAACTTAAAAAATTTGAGTAAGAAAAAGTTTTGAATTTTCTTCTCTTTTTTAATTTCCCGTGTTGTTACGTTCACTCAAGAACTAGTGTAAACACCAACACTCTAAACAGCAAGAGAATTGTGTTGTAGTGTTTACCCACCCCCACCCGCCGATCAAACCTCTTCATTCATAGCGAGGCGGCAAGTTCTGGAATAGACAAAGTAATTGCTGATTACAAATCGGAAACTTTCTCACATTAGGATTTGGCCGAGTGAAAGTAGAACAGTAAGAGGCGCCGTAATTCATTGGGGCGAGTTGGTTCACTTGGTTACCAAGGCCCTTAAAACAAAAAGGGAGTTGTATTTAAAATCAACATTTTTACATCCATACATATGAGATAAGAGTGAAAAACATTTTTATAAGATTTTGATAGATAAAATTGATTTTCAATACAATTTTTGCCTAAGACAAAAAAAAAAAAAATAAATAAATTATTAAATAAAAATGAAATAAAATAAAAGAAAAAGAAAAAAGTTATCAAAGCTGAGCACTTTTTGTGATAACAAATTAAGGACTTATTTCATCCCTATTAAAAGCAACTGCATATACCTTATATTATGGGCTTGTAATATCACTTACTGTTTTTAGATGCCTCAGTGACAACTTATTGTAAATCTGCTTAATTGCATAAATCCGATAAAGTCGCAATTTGATTCGCTAAATGTACATCTTTTCGTGTCTTTTTATAAAACGAAAGTGTTGTACATATTTTATACAATTGACGTGTGAGTAATTGAATTTAACTTTAAACCTAAAATATAATTTTAATTGTTCAGTGCCCTGTGCGTTGTCAAATGTACCCAGGTATTATCAAATCTCTCCTTAAATTTCTTGATATAAATGTATATGCAAACGAAATTTATAATTATCAGAGGTTGTCAACTCTGTCATGTGCTACTTTTGAATTTTTATGAAATAATACAATTCAAAAATAGCACATGACAACTCTATAGCAATAAATATGATTGCTAACAAAACGGAAAACTATTAACAACACATTTAATTTGGAGACAAGATACTCTAAGATCTAAACAACAAAGAAGATACTCATTGACTCTAATGCATATTTATTTATTTATTTATTTATTTATTATGGTTACTTAAATGTATATTAAGGTATTTATACACTGTATACTGCAAGTCGAAAGAACTTATTGTTCGAAATAAGTAAGCATTAGAGTACATATTAATTATTGATGATGGCATTTTAAAATACAAGTTTGTGGAATTATACTAGCTACACAATTAACAGTAGACTGAGAATTAAAAAGAAAATAATTGAGTTCCTCTTCTTGTCGGGAAAAAAACTTATATAAGTTTGGTTTTACAATTAAATAACACTTGGTGATTAGCGATCTTTAAATAAATTGTCATTAATGAGGAACTAAGTGTAATGATTAGCACATCATTATACAATTCAACTAGGTACATAACGGCTCTTTAATAGATTGTAAATGGGGTGATAGTTGGGTTTGCGTATTGACTGCTAACAAACAGGTGGTTTAGACTACTGTAATCACGCACGCAATCATGTGACTAGGAGACTGCGTACCTACACACATGTAACACAGATGTTACTTTTCTCCTTTTACCCTCTAATGATATTATAATTATTATTATTATACCTCACGAAAATTCTTAAACTATTATTGGTCAATTTCTGATCACGTGGTATGACACGATTCACAAAGTTTGAAGCAGCGGTAAACATTGCCATGGACATTGCAATGAAGCACAAAAAGCTATAGACCAGTAACTTCTACAGTTCTTTATCAGATTCAATTTTATGCATTTAAAACAGGCTTTGTCAGAATTAAAGGTGAAACAAATCGCTTGTTGTTCGGTAAAATAAAGTAAATAGTACCCATGGTTGAGGGAAATATGGAGGATTGTCTCCCCTTTATCTATCGGCTCGGGAGATAATGTTTCCTCAGGGAAATAATCCTCTACATTTCCCTCAACCTAGCGCACTATTTATATATTGTTTTCTTCTGTTCTTCAGCTTTCCTAACTACCGAGAAAGCTATATAAACTTTACAACTGATTCATTTGTTGTTGCTTTATTTTCCTGTTTTACACATCTTTAGCAGAATCACTATCCTAATAAAACATCTAGTCTCGCTCCTTCATTTCTGTTAAAACTGACTTACAAGTAGGACGGTTGTGATAAAATTAATAAGTGAGTACATAAATGAAAAAAGGCTTTGCATTTCAGTCAAAAATATCACACATGTATAAAAATGTCACCAGCTCTATTTGAAATTGCAATAATAAACTTACCATAAAGTTACAAAGGTAGGGCTCCTTTTTTTATTTAACCGGTTTTAATATATTCAAATGTAGACGACATTGTTTTGTCCCAAAAATGAAATGAGAGACATATTACTTACGATCTTTTATTTCTTCTTCTTTTTTAACACTGATTCAAGCGTTTCTTGATGGCTTGTCGGGTATTTTCAAAATAATATATGAACAATAAAATATGAGTGTATGAGTGCCATTTGCTATAAAATGTTTTATTCGGAGACATAGTAATGGCTGATTTCATTTTAATAAACACGTGTTATGTCTAGGTTTAAATGTTGTTCATATAACTTTGATCATGGAAGTATTTGTAATTGGTTTCTTTTGCTTTGTTTACACCCCCTTTTTCCGCCAAACAAAACCTAAGGGCACAGAAAACTGTTGTTAAACCACAGTTTTTAATGATTGCAGTTAAAGAAAGCTCATCTCTAGAAACAATATACTGATAATGTATTGATAATGTTATCAATACTCATCTTTTTGGCATTTATACTGTTAGCTCCCAACGAGAAAAGAAATAATAATAATATCATTAAACATTCAATGTTTGTCAAATGTGTGTGCATAAGTTTATCTTTTTATCATACAAATAAAAAAAATATTAATCGTAATTATTTTAGAGGACAATTTCAAAATATTGTTTTCTTTACATTTGTTTTAAACTCACGAATGTGATTTGTGCATGGTGGAAAAATACGTTTCATCAATAGTGTGAAAGCTACACGTTTTAACGTCATGTAAAGAAGTTGACTGACCTTGATAGTCAATTATTAATACAAATGCATAATAATTTTTTTTCAGTAATTTTGAGTCCTGCAAAATTAATCTTAATTTTTGACCGATTTCCTTCAAATTTTAAATTTTTAAAGCATAAAGAACCTTTCTTCATTTCGATAACATTTTGTTCTTCTGTAATCATCATCAATCATCAATATATTATCCTACACTGAAGTGACTGATTAGAACATGTGGTACTGAAACTCAGCAAAGTTAATTGAAGTTTTTTTATTGCTTCAGTAATTTGTATCTCGTTAAGTAAACAAAAAGTACAAAATTTTACTGTGAAATAATTTTAATCAAGTCACCATTGATTTACAGCTTTAACTCAAGGTATAAAAACACGTGTTTGACTCTCGCTTCAGTAAGTGACAATTCAATTATATTTTTGTATGTGAAAATGTACTAAATTGTTTTCTAATTGTCACGAAATAAACATATGTATAAAATAAATAACTCCATCGCATATTAATTTTACACACACATATACACACACACGCGCGCTCTTCCTATGCTACAAGTTATCAATTTGTATATAAGCACAAGAAGTTTTCGATACGTCAGTGCACCTGTTCCATTTCTTGATAAAGGCACCAAACTAAAATGTCGTCTCGATTAGAGGCTAAAAAGAGCAAATCTGGGCTATAGATCCTATTCATAATTATTTATTTTTTAACGAGGGTCACCAGTACCTGAAGTTTCTGAATCTCGTTAGTGACACGGGTCATATGTATTTGAAATCTCATCAAAACCCTCGTGGACAAATAAATCTTGCCCCAGAAGGAAAAATATATTTGTTTTTGCTTTGAGGAGGCCAATTAATTCACGGATATTCTGCAATTACTGAAGTAAATTGAACCAACCTCAGACTGACAAGTAAATCATATATTCATGTATATGTAAAATGAATATTATTTTGTTACCTTGACAACAGGTACCAATTCTGAAATGCGACTGACGTTTGTTTCAGTGAATAATGCGTTTGGTAGACAATAGTTTGAGGTTTATAAAAATCAGAAATTCAAGTAAGTCTTTTTCTTTTATTATTATTTCAGAAAAATTTACATCATTGTCTTTCTAGATTAGGTGTAATAATACGAACAAAATCTGCTAAAATGATGTCATCAAGTTATCATTATTATTTTTACATTATTATTATTATTATTTACATTATTATTATTATTACTACTATTATTATTCACCTTATAATAATTATTATTATGCTGATGTGACCGTTGTCCTTTTAGATTATATTATTATCCGATTAATAACATCTTTGATAAATTAATGCTTCGTTTCTGACTTGCCATTTTGTGTTTTTATGTATGTACAAATGTATAAAAATAAAGGTAGCAATATTAAGCAAACGGGCTTTGCTGGTCGGGTGGATTAAGCAGGTATACTACCACCTTATTGATATTAAATTATTTTCACTCTGTCATGTGTTGATTTTGAATTTCTATTAAAATAACGCATTCAAAATCAGCACATGACAACATGTGCTGATTTTGAATGCATTATTTTAATAGAAATTCAAAATCAACACATGACAACTCTAATAAAGGTGTATCCACCATCAAAATTCCACCTGTTTGTAAAAAAAAATAATAATAAATAATTATTCGTTAAATAACATGCTGTATATGGTCGATTAAGCTTCTCTTAAAAACTCCAAGTTTTGAAAAAGCTCGTCTATTCGTATTTCAAAAAACTTAGCATTTCGTGAATACTTCCGATATAATTACCGGTTTAGAGTTCTTTCTTTATATCCGCTCTCTATTCGTTTAACATCGAAGTATGTGGTCTGGTTGAATACATTAATTAATTATAAAATGCCAGTTTAAAAAAATCATTTGACCACAAGATTCATTCTTCTTGATAATTAATTGTTTTGAAATAATTTCTTTGTTGCGAATTTCAACTATCTGGTACTAAAGGTAAAATTTACAAACGCGTGTATGTTAAACCTCGTCCAAAATGAAAGCAAGACCATTAGAGCCATCAGATACTGCGGCATCAGAAAATAGTTATTGTCAGAAAACGTAAGTCCGTTTATAAGAGCCCCAAAAGATAAAAAAAAAAAAACCCGTCAATTTTCAATTAATATAAATTATGTGTTTCTTTTTTCATGTTTTTAAGACGAGAAACATGTCGGTGTATCCGGAAGTTATAAGACCTTTATCAAAATCGATGTCGATAGACTCGAATGCTTCGATGACGGAATCACAGTTAGACATGGCCATATTAGAAATGCTTGATCTAAGACAATCAAGAAACAGGTGTGATGGAATCTGTAGTGGTGAGTCTCATTCTCATTAAAGTTTATCCTAATGTTGAAAACCAATAAGATGTAAGATAGCTTAAAAATACCTAGTTGCTGAAAAATAGAGTATTTATATATTTAACAGATATCTATTCAATTTTTAAAAGGAATACATATGACAGTAATAATATCATCAATCACAGATCTAGACAGATGCAGAATAAAGTACCTTTTCGTAGGATTTTTTTAAAAACTAAATAGATTTTTCGTTACCTTTCTCCTTTTCGGGAAGTGATGGGATAAAATATTATGTTGTATAAAAACATGTTTTCAGTTTTACTATTTGACCTGGCCTCGAATTGACCAGATAATAATCAGTTCTTTGAGCTTTCCATGCATAATATATAAGGAAAGATGCTTTAATGTCTAATAGTTATGCAAATAAACGAATGACTAGATTCTCTTTTAAAACATTGGATCTTCATCTACATAGTTTTACAGTATTTACTTTTTATACAAAATATACCAATACAAGAAGTTTTTCTGGAGTAAACATCCGTCGTCGCTTCATTTATAGCCAAACCTTACTAATAAATCATTTAAATAGGTTCTATATTTGGTGGTATTTCCGTAAAATGATATTTGTACAACGATACAATATCTCAAATTTTTCCGTAAAATGATATTTGTACAACGATACAATATCTCAAATTTGGTTTTGGTGGCATTTCCGTAAAATGATATTTGTAAATGACAAAATTTCTCAGATTTGAAGTCATCTGTAATTTATTTTACAAGTTTTACCTCAAGTCATCCTAAAAGATGTTGGCGTCCTTCTTGACTTATCTTGTTGAAACAAGAAGACAATCATCCACGTAATGTAAATATGTTCTCTGGGTAATTTACTTAGTCTTAAAAAAATATGAGGGAAATATTTCTGTGTGGTAAATTCTGACGAAAATCAAGTACGGTGCATTTATTAACACTTGTTATGAAAGTATCTAATAACCTTTTGTCACGGCAAAATGTGCAAGCCTATCTTTAGCCTTTTCCCTTAATATCTTTATCTATCATCTTTGCACTACTTTTTAATTCAGACAGTTGTATTATTCATCCACGAATAGTATGTTTTTAAGATATTTTGCTAGTGACCCCTTTCAAAGAGTCTGACCGACAATATGTCAATTTTTAAAATCCGTGATCTATGGACACAAATCGTCTGTATTGACAAAAGTTTGAAGTGCACTTATGAACGTTTAAATTACTTTTTTCAGTAAAGTTTTTGCAATTTCTGCTTGAATCTAGTCAACTGATCTTAAGATTTTCTATGTTTTTCAACAATCTTTACGCTATAACATGTATTATAAGTTACATGGTTTGAAAGTGTCCGGTACGGAATGATACAGGGTCAGTAGAAAAGATACCGGGTTCGGCTCACGCCTTACCCGGTATCTTTTCTACTATCCCTGTATCATTCCGTACCGGACACTTACAAACCATGTAACTTTTTTACCCTACCGATGACTCAATGCTAGATCTATTTTTTTAAAAATAGAAATAATGCTGATGAAAGGAATTTAAAAAAAAAATTCTGACTGCAATAAAATATTATGTAACAACAAGGAATATGACTTAATAAGGTTTAATGCATGTTATTTAATAATATAACATTTGAACTTCAAAATAAATAAATAAATGAATAAATAAATAAGTAATAATAAAAAAAAATTGAACTGCCCTTTAAGTGTTTTGAACCGATCCTACACAGTAGAAATTTGTAAAGTGACGTACATGTGACGTATACAAAGAGTTAAAACTAGGCCATTTTTGTTGACGTTTACGTTAGCGACAGGGGACGTAACTCTAACCCATCCGGTATCAGCCTTGCTGTCCCATTTTTTTTTCGCGTGCAGCTATGTACGGAATGATACTGGGTTGGTCATCTGATTCAATTTAGCCAATCACTATCATAGAATTTAGTCAGAGGTAGGATAATAATACATACATGTATGTTAAAATGACCTTTTTAAGATGTCTTCATGTTTGAATACAATCCGCTCGGTCAGTAAGATTCCTTAGGTATTTGTATTGCTTTGCAAAACTGTGTTATTTATGATATTCACACATATATTGTGCCCTGTTGTTTACTCATCTATTTACTCCTACTAATAAATTGTATATAGCTTATTTCTTTATGACTTTATGTCTTGTTTTGTTTATTTATTTTCTTTCTGAATATCTCTATTTGGCATTTATTTCTATATCCTGTAATTACCCTGTGTTTTGATCGCTATAAGCATTTCAACTTAATTACTTCGATGGGGGTAATGCGCTTTGCAAATTTTTGGCAAAAATATATACGTCTCGGTTAATATGATTATTGGATGGTTAGATGGCTCTATGATTCATATTGTTTATGAGTACGCAACCAATTTACTCCAGACTTTTGCTTCTCTAGTTGGTAAGATTTTGCTGTCAGCCTCGCCAACAGTATTCGATATCAGGAAAATAATAGGTTTTACCATTATTTACTGATTATTGATTACAATAGTCTCATACATAACGGGTGAATTGTGTCACAATTGCCACATATTCAGGATATTGGTGACACTACACGGAATATTTTACATGGTAATGAATGCTGACATCATCTGCCATTTTGAACAAGAACAAGAATTATACTTAGCAATCATACAACATTGACAATTTTTGTATTTATTCTGTTTGACATTTGTTTTAGCATATAAACTTAAAACAAAAACTGTATAAAATGATTTGTCAGGCGGCCAGGTGGCAAAAAGGTTTTAGGGTTTCAACATTCAGGAATTAATTTACAGGCTTCTAGGAGTAAGAAAATTTGCGTTTCGTTTTTTCACAATAATCTTCTATGTAATCAAAGGGGAAGGGGGAAAACAGAAAAAAATACCACGAGAACTGTTTTAGTGCATGTAATTAGCCACTAAATGAATAAGAATCCTAACACTGGTTGTTTAAGTTCAATAAAAGTTGTTCTTATTACATTTTGTGCTAGAAAATCCCATCACAAACGAAGGAAAAAGAAAACAGATGACAAAAATGTTAGGTGTTGTATTGGTGCCCCTGATGGTTTTAACGGCGATGACAGCAAACACATTGGTATAGCGACCAAACGACGGTTTGACTCTGCTAATATCCGGAAAACAATTTTGTTCGGAACAGAAGTTGGCGATCTTTTAAGAGCTTTACAAAGAGAACGAGATATGAGTACTTTGTACGTAAGCAATCTTGGACCTAAATCTAAACAGTTTCTTCTACAGAGATACCCAGAAACAGATGAGAGACTGGCAAATTTGTCAGCTTGGCCTGTCGCACCAAGTGAACACCGATTTCAGTTTAAGACCAAAGACATATTTATAAGTTATCTGAATCAGCATCGATATGAACTTGATTTAAAACAACCAACAACAAAAGAAGAAATTTTATTTTATACAGAGGCCATCGACGTCTTTATAACATGGATATATGAAGCAATATCTGAGGCCCAGTCAGGGGCTATTTGGAGGAGCTTGGTTGCTTATCAAGAAATAGTTGTCACTAGTGAATATATCGGCAGAGAAAGAGGAGTCGGGGTAATATTTTATGCCAAAGGACAATTTGATACTCGAGATGATTATTTGCTGTTTTCTGAGAGTCAAGATGTGGCAAACAGCACATATAGCTCTGCAAAGCGTTACTCCAACATTGTCTTTGAGGTTTATGATGGCCAATTCAAAGGTAATGAATCTTTCTTAAAAACTGTGCAAAAGATGCGAACAGAAATTCGATCAGATTCGTTCTTAACGCCGTCAGTAGAGCGCGCTAATTGGTGGTTTAACAATATGTCAAAGTACCAGGATGTAATAAGCGTCACACAGAATGAGATTGTGTCGAAGATTATATCCATTCTTTGGAAGCAGTCAGACAGTGATGTAAAAACTATTGTTATTATTGCTGGTATATTTTGTGGTATTTGTATAATATCCATTTTGGTGGTTTACGCTGTGTACTCTCTAACATCACAGATTCAAACGTATTCTGTTTCCATAGCAAACAGGTTGGTAATATAAGAATAAAACTTATCATGTTTGAAAAAAAATTATTTGTAATCTTTTAAAATCTTGTTAAAAACCTTAACTGCATAAATATTTTTCTCAGAGTCTATAAGACAACTCAAGGTAAGAATACACAACAGTTGTTATCATAAAATAAAGCCAGTAGATAAAACACTTATTGTAAAATAGCATTTATTTAAAATTTAGGCTTTTATTTTCAAAATATTTTACATTAAACTTAGCATTTCTTATCTTTTTGACGATATAAAGTAGGAATGATTTTATCTGGACTGAACAGAGCTGTATGGGAGGTGGGGCTCAGTTAAAAAGATTCTATCGCTTAAAATTGAATATTTGATTGCAACAAAGCTTTCATTTAAAATTAATTTAGCAACATTTAGCAACAAGCTTTTGATGAAGAATTTTGTCAGTTTTAAATGATTGTGACAATGAAGTGTTTAAGGTTACGAAACTCCAGTAGTCCCAGTTATTTGTAACTCTTTAGGAATGTTTTTCATATAATGTTTATAATACATTCAGATGTGCAACTCTAACTTTATGTCTACTGAAAGTACAATATCGGACAAAATCACTGACCTGCATTATGTAAAACAATTAATTCTTACAGAACGAAGGAGCTGAACAAAGAAAAGCGACGAACAGAAGCCTTGCTTCATCAGATGCTACCAAAATCAGTCGCAAATAGACTAAAGAGAAACGAGGTAGTTGATGCAGAACTGTTTGAAGAAGCTTCGGTTTGTTTCTGTGACATCGTAGGGTTTACACAGATATCTTCTCTTAGCTCGCCATTACAGGTTGTCGATATGTTAAATAGTCTCTATTCATGTTTTGATGAACGAATTAACTGTTATGACGTATACAAGGTGGAGACAATCGGTGATGGATATATGGTGGTATCAGGTATGTGTGGTCAAATTTCTGTTACTTAAAAAGCCAGGATGTCGCAAATTTAATGTTAATATTCATTAGAATATCAAAGAATACAAAAATTGCAATGTAGAGAACTCAGTAGCCAGTGTAACCAAGAACATGCCACATTAAAAACAATGTATTAAGAACGAAATAGATAAATACTTATCGTCTGATTAAAATCCTCTAATAAAGCCAACTATCAGCTTTTGACGAATTTTGACGCCTATTAAACTTTTAATATTTTGATATTACAACTAGTGATCTAAAAATAAATGTAAATCTCTAAAAATAACCTTTTTTGTGACATATCAGACATTTATGCATTATTGTAAAAATTTTACTTTATTTTACTTTATCTAATAGAAATTCAATTATTACTCTAAAATATAAAATGTTACGTAAATTTTGATGTTTTAAAGTCGTCATTGTTTATAAGTGTTATTGTTTTTTTTTTTAAACTTTTTTATTATTAACAGGAGTACCACGTAGAAATGGTAAACGGCACGCCTCTGAGATCGCATCACTGGCTCTGGATATGTTGAAACATATACATAAGCTAGAAATACCACACCTACCTGGGACTAAGTTTAAACTGCGTATTGGTTGTCATTCTGGTAATAATTTACTTACTTGCGTTTTAAATATTTTTGGAGACATTTTTGGGGGATTTTGTTCGTACCTTAAATAACTTATATAGTGGGCTTCATGACTATCTTTTTCATGTTTTACAGGTCCTGTTGTTGCTGGTGTCGTCGGTGTTAAGATGCCAAAATATTGTCTCTTTGGTGAGACAGTTACAGTCGCATCAAAACTAGAAGCTCTTGGAAGAGGTACAGTTATATTTTAAACGTCAAGCATCGTTAAATGGTTAATTATACCCTAAATCTTATAACTGATATCTTTGTTTTTGATTTCATTTGTCCTAGCATATATGATGTCAAACCATAAAAATGTTATCCAGATAGAACAGACAACGCTTCTGTTAAATCTTATCTTATAAGCACTGAGTGAAAAAATGGTCATGTAACTTAACTGTTTTAAATATGTGGACTGACAATGGACTGCTACTTGAAATTCATTCTCGCTGAAACTGATCATGATCTGTGATATGATCTACTTTTTAGCGTGTCTTTCCCTAAAGTGTTTCCATTTCTTTCTTTTGTTTCATTTCGGCGTCCATCTGACAATTTATATACCTTATTATTCTCTTGTTTTACTAAGAATTCGATAATTACTTCTCTTAACAGCTGGTAAAGTCCATACAAGTGAAGTTACCCGTAACTTACTGGTTAGTTTGGGTGGTTTTGAAATGGTTGAAAATTTGGATTTAGCAGTAAAGGTAACTGTCAATTTTACACTTTACATACATGAACAGTGACATTCATAACATGAATTTATCTATAGTCAGTCCTCTGTATGATGCTTAATGATCATAAGAAAATTGATTAATTGATTGAATGAAGATTTATACGCCAATCCAGAATATTTCACATATATCGAGACGTCACCAGCATAAGGTGAAGTGGCAAATATTTTGACCTTTTCAGTGTGCTCAGGCAATGCGCATGTAGGGTTCTTTCGTGTGCCACGCCTTCCGTGACACTGGGCATCGGTTTAAAGGTCACATCCGAAGGACCCCGTGATTTTTTCTCCTAAATGTCGAGTGCATGGCAAAAAAAAAAAAATAATAATAATAATAAAAATGAAAAAATAAAAAAATAAAAAATAAAAAAACGAATTATTACCTATTATAAAGTCTTAGTCGTTCCAAGCCAGGGTTCGAACCGCGACCTCCCTTATACGAAGAGAGCACGTTTTGAAAAAGTATGTTATAATAGATATTATTTCGCATAACTACGCATGAAAAGACATTCAAATTAGGACAACGTGTTTTACACATATGGTATGATAGCGTAGGAGTGAAAAAGATGAAATATGGATAATGTGCTTTGCTTTTCGTCTAAACTTTATATATATATATATAAATATATATATATATATATATATATATATATATATATATAAATATATATATATATATATATATATATATATATATATATATATATATATATATATATATATATAACTGATGAAGGAGTTACATTAATTTACACTAAAATACTTTTAAAAAACCAAATTAAAAATTTTGACACAGAAATTAGGTTTTTTTATGGAAATTTACTTGACTAAAGCCACGTATAGCAAGAAGAAGAGAAAAAAAAAAAGACAAAAAAAAAAAAAAAAAATCAAAACAAAAAGCGGCACCAGTGGTTAAAGAACTAAAATAAACCTTGATATAGACCAATGATCAATGAAATACGATATACGTATTAAAGTATTTGTACTTCAAAGCTGTGCATATATATATGGTTAATGACAAAACCGTCCAGAATAACTTGTGTGGCATCTGGTGAGTTTTATATATTCATATCAAATTTTAAATCTTGAGTAATTATTTGTTTACAGAAAGACGGAACTCTTAAGAATTCAAACAAAGGTATTGTTCACACATACTGGGTGTTTAGCGAGGAGGACGATAAAACATCGGTCTTGTCACTCTCTGATGATGAGATGAGTTATGATGCATCACCGAAAGAGACACTCCAATTACCTCCATCTGTAAGTATTTAGGTACAAAACAATTGCCAGTTACACAGACAAATGGTTAGGCTTAGTCAAACATTTTTGCCATAGTTTTTTGTTGTATATCAAGATCTGTCAGTACACAATAAAACAATAAGCGGATACTTAACATGTAAAGATTTCAGTTGTAGAATTCATTGCAAAAATACTTTGCTTTTACATTTAATTGTTTGTATTAATTAAAAACTTTCATTATGATCCCCCTGTCAAGAACTTTCAGCTTAAGAATATCTTTTTGTAAAGTACACGAAAATAAAGAATTTTCAACAAGTTCTAAATGATATACAATTTAGGTACATGTTTAACATTATTAAAACACTCTTTACTACTACCTGTTTATATCAAACGCACATTTTCATTAAAAATTTCATACATAATTGCCCCAATCTATTTCACTGCATTACATTAAAAACTGTTATTTCGTTTTATTTTCAGCTTCACCTGACCGAAAGGTCATGTGAACTAATGGCATGGCGCGGTGTGTGTACGTGCGTCGTTAACACCTATTTTCGACATCTCCTTCAAAACTGCTGGACATAATTTAATGATACTTGGTCAGAAGCAAATATGGGCCGGTGCAATTCAGATTTCTTCATGGCGTTGCCATGGCTACCACAACTAGGTCAAGGTGACCTAGGGGTCCAAAAATCTTAAAAAAACTTCTTCTCCAAAACCAATGACCTAAGAAAAAATCTGATGTGATATTTGGCTTCTTTAGCGTCTCAAGCTTTTAGTTTGTTAATTTCGTAAAATTTGGTCAAAAAAAGGTTACGCGTTTTTGCGTTTAATTTTAAAAAATTCGTAAAATGGTTTCAAATTAGTTATAACTTGACTATTAGAACAGATATTGACATGGAATTTTTCAGTTTTGACTTTTTCTTGAAATGAGGGTCAAGGTCACAAATCAAGGTCATGAACTTATTTGCGATTTATGCAGTTTTAGGCAATTTTCTTGCAAATTTTAAGAGATATATGAATTCAAAACATTTTTAAAATGTTCAGCATAACAAAATTTAACAAGATACCAAGTTTTGTAACTATATGATAATCCATGTAGGAGTTGTTAAACCTGAAATGTTATTTTTTGGCTTATAAATATAAAAATGTGCATTAGCTTGAAAACTATAAACTTTTTGTATAGGCATGGGATATTCGAATATTGTAAGTATTGATATGATAATCATTTTGATCTATGTTTCAAGTTCAAAGGTCAAGGTCATCGCTGCATAAGAAAACTAAAATTGTGAATTATCTTGAAAACCATCAACTTTTTGTACAAGCATGTCCTTTAGAATATTGTAGGTATTGATATGACGATCATTTTGATATATGCTATATAGTCATAGGTTCAAAGGTCAAGGTCATAGCTGCATAAGTTACTGAAAATTGTTGAATACCTTGAAAACTATTATTTTTTCTACATGCATGTATATCAGGATATTGTATGAATTGATTTGACAATTTGACTATCATTGTGATATATGATTCAATGTCATATGTTCAAAGTTTAAGGTAATAGCTGTAAAATAAGACTGAAATTATAATTAAAGACTATTTTTATATAAGGTTCAAGTTCATATGTTCAAAGGTCAAAATCATGGCTGCATAACCATATGGTTAATGATTTGAAAATTATTCATTGTACTATAGTAAAATCGTGCATATGAGCTATTCATAAATGAAATGTGACTAGACATGTCTGATTAATTATTGCTGGATTTCCAAACTTTAGGAATTTTTGGACATATCCTTAGGTGAGTGTTAAGGCCCATGTGCCTCTTGGTTTCTTTTTTAACTTTAAATGCATTTTTTTTAACAGAAAATAAAAGATCCCACAATATGAGGAATAGTAAACAGAAATCAACTTGCTTTAAAAGCTGATTACAGTCAAAGGTTGCCTGGAAAAGTCGCTTTCCTACTGAATACGAAAATCATAATAATGTATATTTATACTTTAAATGTTTTAGTTTACGTCAAAGGTTATCATATTGACTGAAAAGAATAAGCTTGTTTGTTTTGTTTTTTGGTTTATATCTTTTTCACAATCATAATGTATTTTTTGATGTATGATACGGTATAAACGTATAAATAGATAACAAAATGTTTTATTGTGGTACGATATTTTTCCCGATATCCCGTTTTATATTTAAAACGTCGAAAAAGTTTTTGTATGATGAATAAAATTATTTTTATTAAAAGATAGGTAAATACAAAGAAAAAAATGTCGTTTTCTTTTGTCACAGTAGGTTTAACATTCTGTGACCGAAAGGTTAATTGTTTTTATTGCATGTCTTGCAATCATCCGCTAACAAAATTATGATTATTGTTGTAGGGATTCCGGTAAATAATCAATTACTCGACTGAGGTCGAGAAAGACATATTTTGACCTTGTGGTCACCCTCATTTGAGATGAAAAAATCTGACAGCTCAATTGAATTTCGCCATCTCGACCCACACAAATGTTCTAAAAAACGGGAAGTTTTTAAAGATTTGTTCCCTTGTGTTTTTTATTGTCCACTTAAATGTATTTGTCTTGTTCACGGGTCTTGAATTTATTGTTTATGAACTCGCAAACCTTCGAAAAAACCTTTACAATCTGACCTTCATATGATTCCTTACAACCTTCACATATAATCATGTAGATTAAATTTCTACTTTTACTTGCTAAATTCCAATTTTACCATTCAACAAGACAATTATTTTATCTGCAAGTATGTAGGAATAACATGTTCCGCAGCAACGATCTTCGAATTTATTTACACCAAAAGTATTAAGAGTTTTTATGCAGATCAAATTTATATAGAATTTAAAAAATCATATTCTCAGAAGCAAACGTCAACCAAAAAATTTGAGATGACTGGTGTTTACATTAGATTATCAAAGAAAGAACATTTTATAAATATTTTTAAGCCTAAACTAAACGGATGGTGAATACGTCCCCTTTTACATAAAATACTATTATCTCCCGTGTTTTAATAGTGACGTAATATCAGCATTACTAAGTAAACATTATTTGCCTGAAGATTACAAGAGGTAATCATGAAACCTCCAAGTGTATTGACCTCCAGTGTTTCTATAATAAACAACATGCAAGACGGAAAAGAAATAACCAAAAAGCCGTACACAAACACTGCATGTTAAGGACCTTACGAAATGTAAAATTAGGGTCGTAAAAGTGTAAAAACAACATCGATTATTTTATAATAATTCATTTAAATGTTAACTGGTCTTTTCTGTTATCATTTATGAAAGAATTGGTTCCTGATTTCACAATGTGATAGACGACATACAAACATTTTATTCCTACGCAATAACGATGCTATGTCAATTTTTTTATTTTAATTAAAAGTATTATAAGAAAAATATTAACATTTTTGCTGATAAGCATGCTTACGAATCCGAGCTATTTTAACAAAAACACTGATCAAGTTTTTTTTTAATTAAAATAAGAGTATATATATAAAACTATACGCTTATAAAACAGAAGACTCTTTTGTATATGTTAGGATTGTGTCACATCTTAAACTCAATAAAGTCACTTTAGTAATGAACAAACTAACAAGGATTTGACAAAAAATTAATCACTAATAAGGAAATATTTGAAATAACACCCAGAAACCAGCATGACGATTATAATGTCTTTTAAATACAATTGAGGCCCAGCCATAATTGTTCAATCGAAGTGCTTTATCGGTGTATTTAAATTTCAAATATTCAGTCAGGAGAGAAAAGCTGGATCAGATAACAAATACTTTCTGTTTTTATATGTTTTTTCTTTGCTTTTGGAACTTTAATCTGTAATCTAATCATAGGCGGGTATGATTGCGTTTGATTAAATTAAAATCATGCAGCAAAATAACGGGAATGGTAAGGAGGGTAAATAACTAAGTCTTAAAATTACTTAATTTTTGAAAAACACGGTAAGATTTATATATCATTGAACAAGTTAAACATGTCGCTACACTGTCAAACGAGAAGTGTCAATTCTCCGAAAGCAATACTTTCAAGTTTATAAAGCGTTAAATTTGTATTGTATATAACTCTAGAAAAGTTGAAACCTATTTGTGATATACAGTGCAGTCGAATACTTTCATATTTGCAATATAAAGACGATACACACAAGAAGTTTGAAATCGTTTTTTAATACGTTATGGTAGAGCTTGTCCCCACGATGGGGACTTTCTACAACGAAGCAAACTGCTTACAATTAAATTGTTGACTCAAGGATATTGCAAACCTAGGCTGATCAAGGCCCTTTTAAAGTTTTATGACCGTCATCACAATATTGTTGATAAGTATGTAGTCACTGTATCCAAACTTATACTGGATATATTTGACTTACCATATTGTTCCTTTCATCCTAAAAATTGACTTACACGTGACGGGTGTAGCTAGCTAGACAGGATGTGCTTACCCTTCCAGAGTACCCGGTCTCACTTCCTTGCTGGAAGTTCACGAGTATAACTAATTTTGCCAGCTTTCAAAGTTTTTACTTGGTTTTTTTTTTATTTTTTTTTATTTTATTTATTTATTTTTTTTTTTTTTTTGATTGTGGTTTGGACAAGAACCGGTCTGTTTGTTTTATTAAAAAAGAAACAGGTTTCTCATTGAAGTCATAATTAATGAAAATGAATATCTAAACGTAGAAAAGAATAACCATAAGAGATGAATGATAAAAAAACATTGTTAAAAATATCTACTACGACCACAAACATGTTTAGGTTACGTAGGCCCTAGGTAATATCACTGATTGTGAAACGGGGGTTGAATTTACGGAGAAGTATAATCAGGATCAATTTAAATTAGAGACGATGGACGATGTGTAAAAATTAATATCTGTTTGGTTTGATCTTTGTAGGAATCAATTGCATTATTTCACTTGTACCAAAGCAAGTTCTGCTGGTGATGTTGCAAATACATCTAGTGTCTTCTGATCTTCATTGGTAATCATATGGTCATACTTCGAAGATACAATGACAGAATCAGATGGAATATTTTAACCAACTTCTTTATAATCGCTTCATCGAAAGAGAGATGTTGAACCCGATAATGTAATAAATTCCCGATAATGTTACATCAACCGACATTGTCATAAAAATTCACCGATATAGTAATAACAACCGATAATGTAACAAAATTTAACCGATAATGTAATAATTTTTCTAACCGATAATGTAATTGCAGTTAACCGATAATGTTAAAAAAAAAAAATTTCTAACCGATAATGTAACACGCACTTCCCGATAATGTAATAACTTTTTTTCAACCGATAATGTAATAAAATTTAACCGATAGTGTTATATACAACACAAGAAAGAATCTCTTACAGGTTTTGAGTCATAAGGTACAGTATATATTTATTTTTTCGTCTCTCTCTCTCTCTCTCTCTCTCTCCAACAAAAGTACCAATGCGTTGGGCTAATCGAATGTCCAAAGAAACAGAGAAATAGACAAATTTGAGACACGCCAACTACCAGCAGGAATGCCAGAAGTGAGATCGGGTGCTCCGGAAGAGTTAGTGTCTATCTATCTATCTATCTATCCCGCCCAAGAGAGCCAGAAAAAGTGGCCTTTATAAGCAGATGACCTTTATACAGAAGTTCAGATAACAATGTTATGTAGTAATTATGGCCAGACATAAGCGGTCTGTACAGCCAGTTGGCCCCTATGCAGAGACGGCCTTTAAGTCAAGTACGGCATATAGACATATATATATCAATAAAGACCTTGCTACGCCTCAGGCCCGGACAAAAGCAACCCCGGCATGGACGAATTTAAGCTTAACTGCAATTACAAATTTTGCTGTTTCTTAGCCAATTACTGACTTTATTTTTATGAGTGAGCATATGGCTGAAAACAAATTGTCTAGGTATAGAACTCCTATTCTAATTTTAGGTCTTATTACGGTTTATTCTAACCAAATAAAAACAATAATAATAATGATAATAACAATAACAATTATAATAGGTAATTAAATTTTCAAGAAATCGAACGTTTTTATTGGTTAAAAAGTAACCCCAGCCGCCGGGTTAACTTATTGAGATTGTCATTCTTCTTCTTTGTCTTCTTTTCCTCTTCTTCTTCTGCCAAGTTTCTTGTAAATTTAAGCAGTGCGGATGGTCTGATTAAGTTCGAACCTCATACACTTATTCTGTACTATACATGTAGTTGTGAATGTGATCGAAATAAGCCGACTTCAGATTTTATGTCTGTGAATATTTTTTTTTGTACAAAACTTGATTTTCTCATAAGGATTACACCAATTTTAATGCCGAGCGCCAGGCGAGGAAGCAGAAAACTGCGAATTTTAATGCCTTTCGTTTGGCGTGGCCGGGGTTTGAACCCGCGACCTCCCGCTCCCGAGGCGGACGCTCTACCACTAGACCACCGGGGCGGTCGCATGACGACAGAGTTAACCAACAAATGGCATACCATCTATATGTTTTTCAAAGTTTCATGTCTGTATACAAAATAATGCAGGAGAAATGGCCCACAGAAAAGTAATTTTATATATTTGTTAATTTTAACCAATCGAAATGCAGCGATTAAGCCACATGACAATATAACACGTAACATATATAATGTTCCCGGGAAAATAGTATCTACAAGTAAAATGTCAAGACTCTAGCTGTAATAGCTGATTTTTAAAAAATTTATTTTGACCAATGACATCTCGTTATTTAGTCAAATGACGTTTGACCGCCAATAAAAAAGATCAAAATACACAACTACATGTAGTACAGAATAAGTGTATGAGGTTCGAACTTAATCAGACCATCCGCACTGCTTAAATTTACAAGAAACTTGGCAGAAGAAGAAGAGGAAAAGAAGACAAAGAAGAAGAATGACAATCTCAATAAGTTAACCCGGCGGCTGGGGTTACTTTTTAACCAATAAAAACGTTCGATTTCTTGAAAATTTAATTACCTATTATAATTGTTATTGTTATTATCATTATTATTATTGTTTTTATTTGGTTAGAATAAACCGTAATAAGACCTAAAATTAGAATAGGAGTTCTATACCTAGACAATTTGTTTTCAGCCATATGCTCACTCATAAAAATAAAGTCAGTAATTGGCTAAGAAACAGCAAAATTTGTAATTGCAGTTAAGCTTAAATTCGTCCATGCCGGGGTTGCTTTTGTCCGGGCCTGAGGCGTAGCAAGGTCTTTATTGATATATATATGTCTATATGCCGTACTTGACTTAAAGGCCGTCTCTGCATAGGGGCCAACTGGCTGTACAGACCGCTTATGTCTGGCCATAATTACTACATAACATTGTTATCTGAACTTCTGTATAAAGGTCATCTGCTTATAAAGGCCACTTTTTCTGGCTCTCTTGGGCGGGATAGATAGATAGATAGATAGACACTAACTCTTCCGGAGCACCCGATCTCACTTCTGGCATTCCTGCTGGTAGTTGGCGTGTCTCAAATTTGTCTATTTCTCTGTTTCTTTGGACATTCGATTAGCCCAACGCATTGGTACTTTTGTTGGAGAGAGAGAGAGAGAGAGAGAGAGAGAGAGAGAGAGAGAGAGAGAGACGAAAAAATAAATATATACTGTACCTTATGACTCAAAACCTGTAAGAGATTCTTTCTTGTGTTGTATATAACACTATCGGTTAAATTTTATTACATTATCGGTTGAAAAAAAGTTATTACATTATCGGGAAGTGCGTGTTACATTATCGGTTAGAAATTTTTTTTTTTTAACATTATCGGTTAACTGCAATTACATTATCGGTTAGAAAAATTATTACATTATCGGTTAAATTTTGTTACATTATCGGTTGTTATTACTATATCGGTGAATTTTTATGACAATGTCGGTTGATGTAACATTATCGGGAATTTATTACATTATCGGGTTCAACAAGAGATAACACAGATAATAATTATAATCTGAAAGATACCTTTTTCAAAAACTATATTTATATTACTTTTTTTACTCATATTTACTTGATTTTTCAGCTCGCACCTTTTACTTTGAATGTTTTTATTTGACTAAACGTGGACATAAATCAATACAGTCTCTTGATGTCGTTTTCACTTTCATCTTTTATCCTGTATTAATATTGAAAATAGTTTTTCTTCACTCATCCTACAAAGCTATTGTAGCTCTTGCTATCTATACTCCTAAATATTGACAACGTTTTTTTTTTACTAATCAAATTAGAAAATTGAACCCATTTTACAATCCAAAATAATATTAAAACAACATGAAGGATACTTAACTTGTATATTTTAAGATTTTAAACATGATTCAAGAATCTCCTTAATGTATTCTAGTTTAAAAAAATCTTATTTAATGCCTTGCGTTGTATGATGATACTATATTAGAGTAGAATAAGAATATTCTCACGTTTTGAAACGGGTATTTGGTAAAATTGGCAAAAGCCAACACATCCAAGAAAGTAAACAATACTAAGTAAAAAACAAAACAACGTATTAATAAAAACTAATCTTATCGGGACCACAAATAATAAAACTTCTTAAAATTGAAGGGCAATGAATTACATGTCCAGTGGTGTGGTTATATAACTATTCAAAGACGACTTGTTTTATAACTAGCAATATGGTAGTCCATTTATAGGCATGCTAACAAGAGGCCAAATAGGGCCCGCAAAGCTCTACTGAAGCATCCAGACTGGCTTTAAATGGTTCACCCCAACAAAAATATGTCACACTGCATTTTAAATTGCAAATGAACAATATTTAAAAGAACACAGGTAAACAAGGATAGTGATGCATAGTTTTGAATTGTACTTTGACACAAAAATAGAGACCAAAAGCACGAAGTACGCTTGGCATATATACAGATACAAAAGAGTGATTTGAATCCAAAGAGAAACACCGTTTACTATTTTTTTCATATTGAACTCTATTAACTCTAACAAAATGACTAAAATTGAAGACATAAAACATCACATGAATTTAAATAACAAAAATAAAAGATGTAGCATTTATCTTATTTATTTCTTTATATTGATGGAAATTTCTACGCAAAACTAAGTTTAAACTGACTAAATGGATTCAGAGAATGTTTTCAAAAGCACTCAAACAACATAGGAACCTGAGACAATAAATTTGTTTCACAAGCTCGTTTAAATGTCGAGTCAACTCGGGACAATATTTCAAAATATCAGTTCAATAACCCTATATCATTCATTTAAATGCCGTATAATTTTTAAGCATTGTTTCTCTTTTTTTATTGGAGGATAACATGTCGATGACGGATCACAAATTGTATAAAATCACGTAGCGTAGCAATTAATCTTAAAATATTAAAAAGCAATGCTTATGATTATAAACCATGTCTAGATTGAAAATGTTAAATGAATATAAAAAATAAAACATTTTCTCTGGGAAATTAACAAGGTTATATTACTAACACAACAAACTATTTTATAATAATAGTGAACATTTCTCTCAACAAATTTATAATAAACTTTAAGAATAGTTAAACTTTTTACACAATTAATTTCATTAACTTTATAACACATGATGTCAAAAATGTAACGAATTCGACACAATTTGAATGAAACAAAATTTTACAAGTGGAATTATTGGTGCCAGATGTGAAAGAAACTGGCAATTGTTAAATGCTGCATTGTAAAGAAAACCCGTGTGGTGAACTTTTTGAGGATGAGGATAACGAGTGGGAAAGGTTGAGGTTTTTTGTTGATTGTTTTGCGATGTGTTTTCCAAAAATAAGAGTTGGGATTTACAGATATACGTGGTTGAAGTAAAAGAACTAGACTGTACCAAGGGGACATACTTACAGTGTCGCTGATATTTCTTTTTTTTTTATTTAGAGCAGTCTCTGCTGTAGCTTCATATTGCAACTTCGTTTCTATGACCTGCAATTAACATGATTATCTTAATTCAACTCCGGCATCACTTAAAAGTTGAATAACTATGGCTCTGAGGCTATTGGGAGTATTTTCTTAATTAACTTTCGGAATACAAACAGTCGCTCAGCTTCTAGATCACAGTGTGACAGGAAACACTCTAGTGATTGGGAGGGACACCCCTCCCCATCATTGGCATACATACGTGTTTTTTAGTACTTTTATGTTTTAATGATTTTTTAGATTTAATATAAATATTTTTCTTTTATTTCTCAATTTGTTTCAATTTTTAAAACGTTTAGACAAATGATCATCTTTCCGAGATCTAACACAATGCCGATCTTTTTATAACCCGCCACTGTTATTGTCGCTGTTATATTTTGAAAACACCGAAATGAGTTGCGGCAAAAGTCAGTGAAAGTTTATGCAGAAATAACATTGCAAAAATTACGTCATACTTGAGTCAAATAACCAATCATAATTCTTAAATAATTGAAACCATGCCTAGTTTGTAACTATATGAAGATATTTATTTTGTTATTACATCTATATAGAGATATTTATTTTGTTATTATATTAAGATATAAGATATAAGACTGTTGCTTGTAGCTGTATGTGTATAATGTAATGACCATGCGCACTGTCTTCATTTGAAGAAATAACAATGCAAGGAAGCTGGTTCCAATTACACATGTATATTTCTGTCCTCTGGCGAGGGTGAAAACTACAACAAATGAAATACTTGATATAAATACAATAATCAATCTATAATTTCTAATTTACATAAACATAATGTAAACAATCAAATATTTCTATATAAAATACCATAATAACAATAAAATGACATTAAGTATGAAATATTACGATCTCATCGTGGAAAAATAATGGTCTCAATGATTAATAACGTGTTTACGTGGATGAAGGGAAGTAACTCTTACAATCATATATACCATGTGCTCGGGAAGTAGGTAGCCAACTAAAGTTACTAAAGGGCTTAAATAGGAAATAACTTGATATGTAGTTAATAAGACTTATATATATAACTGATTTACACAAAAGAAAGTTAAACTTACTCCTTTGGGAGGCCAGAATCACTAAATATTTTTGACAACCAAGAAAGCGGGAACATGGAAATAGAAACTGAAAACTAAAACACAAATAAAAAAAAACGACAAACGTCTAAATCCGGCACGGAGACGTCACACTCCCCCTCTGATTTCTACCAGAAATCACTATATTACTATGTATAGCAAAAATGCTTTCGACAATAAAAAATAGCATGTGAATATGATAACGACATTACACAAATTAAATGAAGTCATACTTATGACGCAACAAATCAATAAAATATTCAAAAACACAAGTTCTGTCTTCAATAAAAAAAGCAACTATCATAAAATTTAAGCACTTTCCAAAAGCAACACAAGTTCAGTTACTGGCCTCACGTAAATGGTACGCCGATTGTCCTTAAAAATAACAACCTCAACTTTGCGGATATGTCCATCCTCACTAGGGAATGCTCTCTGAATTTTGCCCATAGGCCACTGGTTGCGTGCGCACTCACTGTCCTTAAGTAATACGATGTCCCCAGGCTTAAGGTCCGAAGAAAGTTTCTGCCACTTACTACGTGGTTGTAAACGATGAAGATATTCAGATCTCCATTTTTTCCAAAAATCATCTGCGAGCACTTGAACCCGTTTCCAAACTGATTTAAGAGCATCCTTTGAACTAAACAACGGAAAAGGATTGAGGTCTTTCCCAGATTTCATGGTTAGCAATCTAGATGGTGTGAGCAGATCTGGCGATTCAGGATCTGTTGATACGTCAATAAGCGGCCTGTTGTTTACTATAGCACAGACTTCAGCCATGAATGTAGCTAACACGTCATGCGTAAGATCGTTATATTTATATTGTAAAAGCATAGAATTAAGTATCCTTTTTGTGGTTCCAATAAGTCTTTCCCATGCACCACCCATATGAGGAGCATGTGGAGGGTTAAATTTCCATTTAGTACGCGATTCAGAAAGAAATTCCGCAACAGGACCTTTTTCAACAAAGTCAGCATCGATTGACAATAATTCCAACGCACCAACAAAATTAGTTCCTCTATCAGACCGAAATATGGAGACGGGGCCACGAATTGCAATGAAGCGTCTCAATGCATTTATGAATGCTGAACTTGAAAGTTCTTCTATAATCTCAATATGGATAGCTCTTGTTACCAAACAGGTAAATAATAACGCCCAGCGTTTATGATTAGCAATCCCTCCTCTAGTTCTACGATATACGACTGGCCATGGTCCAAAGGTGTCGACTCCAACATAGGAAAATGGTGGAGCTGGCTTACAACGATCCTCAGGAAGATCTCCCATATGTTGCCATTTCAGTTGACCTCTCAGCTTTCGACACAGAATGCAACTGCTTATCTCTGTTGTAATGGTACGCTTTGCTCCTACTAACCAGAATCCAGCTGAACGCAGTGCTCCTTCTGTAAAGCTACGTCCCTGATGGAAAACCTTCTGATGCAAGTGACGGACGATTAAACATGAAACATGATGTTTTTTCGGAAGTATTATCGGATGGCGCATGTTCTCATCGATAATGTCATCCGAGACTTTATTTAGCCTACCACCTACACGAAGCAGTCCATCAGCATCCAAGAACGGATTTAACGAAATAATGGAACTGTTATATGGGATACATCTGCTGTTCTCTAAGCACTGAATTTCCTGTTTGTAAGATTCTCTCTGAATCAACATAATTATCACATGTTCACAACGCTGTAAAAAATCTGGGTCATAAGGACTACTGGGTAAGTTTGATTTGTCAGTTCGAAATCGAGATGCACAAAACTTCAGATGAGCCACAAAGTGCACAAGTCTATTCCAGACAGAGAATCTACTAAACATATCTGAGAATGTCCGAAACTGCACCGGGAAATCTAACTGTTCCAACTTACAGACGCTTACTTCAGGACGAATATCAGAATCACTATCTGGATCCACAAGACAATGATGCGATGAATTTAACGGAGCATCGTACGGTTTCTCTGGACCAAGTATCCATTTGGAATGTCTAAGTGTGGATATATCTACAGGTCTGGTGGCTACATCTGCAGGATTATTTTCAGACGGAATGAAACTCCACTGAGACGGCTTGCTGAATAAACGAATCCGCCCGACTCTGTTTCCAACATAGATGTAGAACCGTCGACTTTCATTAGAGATGTAACCTAGTACCACTTGACTATCACAAAAGAAATGGAAGTCAGTCGCAGGTATATTGAGCTGATCCCGGATGGTTTCTGAAATCTGAGTGGCAAGCACGGCCGCACACAGCTCAAGCCGGGGTATTGTATGTCCATGAGACGGTGCAACTTTAGCTTTTCCGATTAGAAAAAAGATATTATCGGAACTACCATCAGATAGCTTAAGAAAGGCCACTGCCGCAATTATGTCCTTTGAGGCATCTGAGAACACAAGAACTTCACGTTTGGAAGCACTACTGAAAGAGCAATTTCCATACCTTCGAGGAATATGTAGAGTTTCAAGTTTGGGTAATTCGTTCACCCACAACTCCCATTTGTTATAAAGAGATTCAGGTAAAAGATTGTCCCAATCCGAATTTGAGGTAATGGACATCATTTCCCGCAATAACAATTTGCCTTGTACTATCACAGGTTGTGCAAATCCTATAGGGTCGTAGACACTGTTAATTATAGATAGAAGTCCACGCCTTGTATAGGGCCTTTCCATAGGTTTCACTTTGAATGTAAACATGTCCTCTTCAGTGTCCCATATAAGACCAAGACTTCTCTGTATAGGGAGATTAGCTGTCCCAAGGTCAAGGTTCTTAAAGTTTTTATCAAGGTCATCTGGCGCAAATGAAGAAAGCACATTTCTATCATTTGAAGCAAATTTATGGAGTCGGATATTTCCATTTTCTTGAAGGGCTTCTTTAGTGCGAAGCACCAAATCTACTGCATCTTTCTCGGTTGTGCATGAGAAAAGGCCATCATCCACATAGAAGTTGTTGTTGATAAGGTCTTGCACATCTTGGTCTGAATGTTCAACAACTTTACGGAGACCATATGTTGCTATTGCAGGTGATGTGGTATTGCCAAAAACATGCCTTGTCATCTGGTAATCGACTAGAGGCTGGTTTACAATATTGTTCATATGCCACAAAAAACGCAGAAACTGTCGCTGTTCTTCAGGAACTTTAAAGTTATAGAACATCTGTTCCACATCCATAGTAATGGCTACACGTTCACGTCGGAAACGAAGCAAAATTCCCAGCAAACTGTTACAAAGATCTGGTCCTTGTAGTAAAATACTATTTAAGGATATGCCTTGGTATTTTGATGAAGAGTCGAATACGACACGCACATTATCTGGCTTTTTTGGATGAAAAACTGCAAACATGGGTAGATACCATCTTTCATTGGATGGTGGTAGATTTGGCGCCAATTCTGCATGATTATTGTCAAGAAGTTTTTGCATGAATTCAGTTACCTGTTTCTGTTTAGCAGGATTGCACTTTAAGTTCACATCGAATGACATAGCTCTCCTAAGTGCCAAGGGTTTGTTGTTGGGTAATATAGGTCTGTCTTTGCGAAATGGCAAAGGTGCTTGCCAATGACCGCTATTAGTTCTTTTGAATCCAGTATCCATGATGCTCAAAAATGCTCTGTCTTCCATAGACAAGCCAGGTTTTTCATCGCCCTTGGTACGACAAAAAATAGGGTCTTCTTTAATTGTAATATCACTTAAACACGGTTGTAAAAGCGATGGTCTACCATCTATAAGGACTGATGTCTTGTTCACATAAATTACCTCCGGCTGGTGAACTTTACCGAGACAAACGTCACCTATAACTACCCATCCAAGGTGTAATTTCTGTCCATAAGGGAGCCCATCATGGCCAAGCCTTTGATCAAGCACGTGGTGAGCCGTAATTAAATCCCTACCAATTAAAAGTTCAATGTCCGCATTTTCATTTATTGGGGGTATGCAAGACGCAATGTCATTAAGATGTGGGTAACTGATAGCTACAGACTGAGAAGGAATTTCATCTCTATTATTTGGCATATGATTGCATTCTATTAGACAAGGCAACTGAAGCGTACATGATCCGTCATGTGACTGTACAACATACCCTGTAGCTTTACGTCCAGATGTTGTAAATTTTCCGGCACATGATGACAGTATGTACTCTGTTTCTGGGCCATTTTCTCCAAATTTGTTGAAAAACTTAGATGTGGCTAAAGATTGATTGCTTTGGTCATCTACCATACAATAAACTTCCCTAACATTATGTGGTTGACCTTTCGGAAACACCTTAACCAAAACAATTTTAGCACATGATTTGCTTGTATTATAAGTAGTACTGCACACATCTGTACAACAGGAGCCCACTTCGGTTTCGGGCAGTTGTTGGGGTCTTACCTCCCCCTCATGCTTTTGCGTGGTTTCAACATGAAGGACAGTTGGGTGATCTGATGACTTACAAGTGTTACACTGTACGGTTTCTTTGCAATTTTTTCGCAAATGTCTTTTAGAACCACAACAACGAAGACAATATCCATTTTTAAAAAGGAAATCTTTTCTTTCCTTCACTGACTTCTGAATAAACTTATAACAGTCTCTCAGTTCATGCTTAGAGTTTGAACCGTGCAAGGGGCACTTAACATCTGTGACTATGTTATCATTTATTGGGTTGTGCTCAATACCAGTTTTATGAGTAGATACACGACCTTGTTTATAATTTTTCCCCAAACCTTTAGGCCTATTTTTGGAATCGTCTGGTGAAGTTTCAAACACATAACATGGATCATTCTTTATGCGAGCAATGTCTCTAAGGAACTTGGTTAATAATGAAAAAGGAACATGTGACACATTGTTTGTTGTCTTGTACCGATCAGACTCCACAGCCCATTTCCCACGAAGACGCTTAGGGAGTTTGCGAACGAAATCATTGATCCCACTTACAGTATCATAATAAGCAAATGCCAGTCCAAAGTTTGAATCACATTTAACTGACTCCACTTCTGCGGCCAGATCAGAAATATCAAAATAGCGCTTTTGATCACTTTCATTCAAAAACGGAAAGTTAGCAATTCTAGTTTTGAGAGAATTTTCAATAGTCTCTGGGCTGCCATATTCGCTATCAAGTCGTTCCAGTATATCACTAACTGCTTTTCCCGGGTCGCGAGGGTTTGATGCACGTATGTTCTCCGCTCTAACTTTGGAGTCAGGACCCAAATGATTAAGCAACAGGTCTAGGCGTTCCATATCAGATGCATTAATTTCATCCATAACGCTAAGGAAACTATACTTCCATGTCAAATACCTCTCAGGTTTATCGTTGAAATGTGAAAGCCGTTTTGGTATAAGCTGATTTTTAGTAACAAGTAAGGCTAGGTGTGCTGCATTATTATTATGATCCATTAAACCTTGACTATGCACAGGATAAAATGGTGTAGCTTGAGGGCATAAAACATTAACCGTATTTTGAGTTACAGAAGGTATGCATGTCTTAACTTCATGTTCAACCTCGCAAGGGGGTTCGTTGTTATTCATGTTCTCCTTCAAATAACGTTCTCTTAGGAAATCACCACCACTCTGTGTAGCTGGCTTAGTAGGTTTTACATAACTTTCAGATAAATTGGAATTGGAAAACTCAAGAGCTTTACAAATAGCACCTAGTCCTGTCTCGGCTTCCTCGAGTTCGCGTTTAACTTTGAGCAAGGTCCGGGTAGCTTTAAGCTCTGCTTCCTTCTTGATAAGTTCAGCCTCCTCTGCAGCATACTTGTAACGAGTTTTTGCCTCCTCGAGTTTAGCAGTTTGTTTCAGATACACTGAGGTAAGATGACTACTAGCACCACTAATTCGACTTGACCGTTTGCTGCCATGAATAGAATGTTTACTACGTTGGGAACCATGAGGTTCTACTTTTGATAGTGCGGAATTAAGTCTATCTTGAAATGACTTCACTTGGTCAATAACTATTTCTCGGGCATGACTCACAGATCCAAGGATAGTCTTACTCTCTGTAGATCTGAACCCAGTTAGATAAACCTTGAAGTCACTATACACTGCTTCATATTGATCACAAAGCTTAATTACAGTATCATGCAACTGTTTCACTTGAGCAAGTTCAACGCCCTCATCAGTACTGGACCGATTGTACTGATCTATCTGTTTTTCAATGTTTGTTAACTTTGAAATGTACTTATTAACATTCTCTTCAAACTGAAGACTTCCCAACTCTGTGGTTGTTCTCTGCTGGCGCAGCTCCATGATCAGCCAGATAATAGGATTTTCACTGAAGAAATAACAATGCAAGGAAGCTGGTTCCAATTACACATGTATATTTCTGTCCTCTGGCGAGGGTGAAAACTACAACAAATGAAATACTTGATATAAATACAATAATCAATCTATAATTTCTAATTTACATAAACATAATGTAAACAATCAAATATTTCTATATAAAATACCATAATAACAATAAAATGACATTAAGTATGAAATATTACGATCTCATCGTGGAAAAATAATGGTCTCAATGATTAATAACGTGTTTACGTGGATGAAGGGAAGTAACTCTTACAATCATATATACCATGTGCTCGGGAAGTAGGTAGCCAACTAAAGTTACTAAAGGGCTTAAATAGGAAATAACTTGATATGTAGTTAATAAGACTTATATATATAACTGATTTACACAAAAGAAAGTTAAACTTACTCCTTTGGGAGGCCAGAATCACTAAATATGTTTGACAACCAAGAAAGCGGGAACATGGAAATAGAAACTGAAAACTAAAACACAAATAAAAAAAAACGACAAACGTCTAAATCCGGCACGGAGACGTCACATCATTCTTAGATTGCGTTTCCAAAGTTGAATACAGTTTAAACAAATATGTCTGTATATAGTTTGTTTGTATATAAGTCAAATATTTGATAATTTTATTGAAGGACGGACATTTTTAACTTAAAAGCTTATTTACCCGTGATTACCAGTTGAATTGTGTGTAAAGTTGCAATCATGTCACTAAAAAAGGTAGGCTTCAAAGAAAGCAGATGGAATACAAAAGAAAAAAACAGAAGACAAATGCAATTGAATCGGGGGACGCTGGAGTGATTCAGCAGGGTAATTGTAATAACGATATTTCGTTAAAAGATATTTGGGGGGTTGATTAAACCACTTCTTGTATTGATGATGTTGTTGATCAGCGTCCTTCTCCAGGGCAGGTCGGTGCCATTTTACAAGCACCACGTGCTAATATCTCTGCAATGCCTGACGTTGTTTGGTGTGCAGATGATGATATAGCTGCACATATCCCGAATCAGTTAAGAGAGAAAAATTGGGGGCACCAATATGTAAATTTAGCATTGCTGTTGAAGGGCAGTGCTGAACTTACATATTTTTATACCGCCAGTAATCTTCTACTGAATGAGTCTGGTTGTTTAGAATCCAGGCCAAAGGTACTTTAAGACAAGATACCTTCCATTGAAAAATGGACAGATGTATTTCTGTTGTTCACAAACATATACCTCCGGTGGTACCCCGAAAAAGCGGTCGAATTAACACAATATATGAGCGTCATTCGGATGCACGGTCCCCTGGGTTTGGTTTGCGTGCCTATGACGAGCAATTTCGCTTGCGCCAGGCAATCAATCTTGGGCAACATAAAATTACTCACTCAGAAATTCAGAAATTCAGATAAAGTGGGTCAGGCGGTAATGTAAATAAGAATAAAGGGGTTTGCTTTAGTTTTAATAAGGGTGATTGCAATTGGCCCAATTGTCACTTCATGCATATTTGCATGCTCTGCAGTGGAAATCACAGAAAAAGTGCACGCCCCCGGTCCTTTCGTTTTCAAGGAACAGGTGCCTCTGTTAAACAAGCCAGACTTCAGTCTAGCCTAATCACCTATCAACATAAATAGACTGGAATTAGAATTGAATTACTATCCCGATAAAAACACTGCAAATAATTTATTTCAAGGTTTTAAATTTGGGTTTAAACTTCAATATACCAATCCACGGGACAGGAATTACCACTCTCACAATTTAAAGTCGGTCAATGATAATTTAGAGGTGACCTGGCAAAAACTCGTTAAAGAAATAAGAATGGGGCTTGTTTCAGGGCCTTACAGTACACCCCCTATTGAAATCCTACGTATTTCTCCAAAGAAAAATCCCGGGGAATGGCTTTTAATACATCATTTACCTAATCCAGAGGAAGAGTCAGTTAACGACTTTATTGACTCCCAATTGTGTTCAGCCATGTATACCAAATTTGATGAGGCTATTAAAATAGTTCAAATGTCAGGTCAAGGTTCTTTTTTGTGTAAAGCTGACAATCAATCAGCTTTCGTTTACTGCCTGTGTGGCCAGGAGATTTTCAACCTTTAGGTTTTAAATTCAATGATTTATGGTTTTATGACCGTTCATTGGCGATGGATAGTCGTATTACGCAAGCTATTTGAAACATTTTCAACATGTGTTTAGTATTAAGAGATGGCCTATTGTTTATACATTACGATGGCAGCCTGTTAAGACGTAATCAGTTCAGTGTTGTTCTCAGGAAATCAATTAAGCTCGGTCTTCCCGTATCAGCCTTTAGTTCTCATTCTTTTTGGATAGGGGCAGCAACTACGTTAGTTTTAAAGGGGTTAGATCCATCCATAATTCAGAGCCTAGGGCAATCGAGGTCTGATGCATTTTCGAAATATATTCGCCTTGGTAAACTGCATAATTTTACTTAGTATTACTATTTAGTTTCAGCTTTTTGTAGATGTTTGGATATTGGGTTCGTGTATTATATATTGGGCATGCAGAATGGCAAATAAACTCTTATCGAGACATCTAAGTCTGGAACATTTAGGTATATTTCTGGATGCCAGATTGCTTTATCATTTAGTCAGATCTTATATATCTCCTTAATTGGCAAGGGGAAATCTGTCTTCAAACCCTTGAAAGGAAACGTAAACGAAGAATGGGGCGCGGAGTTGCAATTACTGCAGGGGGGGGGTTCATTTATCCAACACCCTCATATAACTTTTTATTGCCCTGGTTTATTTCGCCCTGATCAAGTTCATCTGTCAGACATTGGTAATGCAATTTTTGTAAATAATTGCAATATTGTCTAGAGTCATTCTTCACGTTTGTTCCTACTGTTGTTGGTAAGACAGAGCTGTATAGACATCTCTGTGTGGCAGTACATGGCGGACAGACATTTCTATTAGAATTTAATTAATTAAAATAGTATCATAATATTCAGTCAATGACTTTGTCAAAACTTTGTCAAAACCCTGCTAAGGTTGGAGGGCGGAATCTCGCCATGGACGTATCCTGGGAGGTACAGGGACAAAACTTTAGGTGGGTTTAAACCGCGGTAGGTTTAAACAGTTTAAAACCGTGGAAGGTTTTAATCTATTTACGTTGACATGCACATTTTTGTGACACACTCTGCTATGGGGTTTGGAGCCTGGGGAGTGGTTTGGTGGCTGGTCGTGTCAGGTACCCGGGTGTGGTAGATACGCCAGTTGGTTTGGGGTCACAACATGCATATTAACTGCTCATTACGTTTTTATTTTGTTATTGTCGGCCTGTCCGAAAAAAAAAAATACAATAAAATAAAAATAAAAAAGACAAGTTTTTGTGATTATTTAAAGGAAATCATCTTAAAATAATTAAAGTAGCTTTAAACCTGTCATGTAATAGACAGTGTAGCCACGGACAACAAAACAACAAACTCATTACAATAAGAAAACGTGTTAATAACAGAAATTTTTATAATGATTTTTGATTGAGATAAAATAGATAATAATTGAAATAGTTACTGTAATCTACAAACTTGTTGACAGTAAAAAGAGGGCTATTAACATCAGGCTCTTTCACCCGGCCAATATACTTATGTAAAAGGGTAATGAAAACACAATTAGTTTAGTTTACAAACGTAATAGAAAAAATTTGTTGTCCGAAGAAATTACTCTCTCCTGATAAACTGGAAATGTTGTGAGTAATCCATGTAGAAAAATTTCCGAAAGATTTTGAGATAAAGGAAACCTATCTATAGAAAATAAGGGTGAGTAAATAGGAAGATAAAAACATATTTCAATTTAGATATTTTACGTAAAGTTCCTTTGGTTATCTGTGTCTAACATATTTATGGAAGTCTTTAATTGACAAGACTATCAATTTTAAACTTACTTGTGAGTTAATTAATATAACACGAACGGAAAATAAATTTTGATATAAAGATTTAAGCAATCTATCATTATAAAGTCATATTATTTTTTGTTTATTTAAAAATGTTTTAAATTGTTTGACGCTCAGTGGTCGATTTAACAAACCACTCGTTTGGAGACATTTTTGTCTTGCCATATTGTGTCATAATTTATGCATGTGGCCCTGTACTATAATGTTACGTGTTTTACCACTAAAAATCTTTTGCTTATACCGAGACGGTCAGTTCAGAAATGTGCCCAGAGAAAATCACCGAACTTCAAAAAGCAAGCTAACACACTTTTTACATTATGATCTACCAAAAGTGGTATTGAACCAGACGTTGAGAGGTAAATTAACGCTTTAAAAGCACATGCTTACTTTAAATGCAATATTATTTATAGTTGCCGTAAAAAACTTTTAATTCTTATATATGTAATGTATTACAAGACTAGTGGAACGGTTCCTCATTGTGAAAGCCAACTTTGTTTGCATTTTGTAATAACCAAATTCAAAATATCTCCTTATTGACCAAATAATTTTTGTAATTGTTGCTAGTAGTAATATGGTCCTAATCCTAAGAATTTTTTTACTGAGAGTTTTTTTCAATATGTAAGAATAATACTTTTTGTGAGCGAAAATGGTTCTTGTGACAGAAACGTTTCGTCACAAACAATAAATAAAAAGTGACATTAACATCGTTGTAAACATTTTCAAAAAGGTGGAATATCCTTTTAATCTATTAACTCTTTCGGCCCTTGGTGTCATTGATGCAATGAATTTCCGATGCATTTCCATTGAATTTTGATGCAATGAATTTTTGTGCACGTGTGGAACAGTAAAATTAAACAGGTTTTTGTTAAATATTAAGGTCACTAATATTAATCTGTACTAGTGATTTTTAATTATATTTGCACCAAATTTGACCAAATTCTGATTGTTATTTTACCGTTACGTACCATTATTTCCCCGTAGAATTATTTTTTACTTATCTCTAGTAAAATAACTTTTTGTTGTTTGTGCAAAGTTGTTTACATAAAAAACTGCAGGACCATTAAACGTCAAATTTCAGAATGCATTTTTAAGTTAATTTAAAAAATCAGCTATGCGTGCGTTTAATCTGTGATATTGTAAATAGAAAAAACAACTAAATAATGCATGAAATTTGAAATAGTTTTGATTTGAAAAATGGTTATTTAATAAAAATTTGTTAAGAAAAAATATTTGACATAGAAAACAAAAAAACATAAAAGAACTTGATTACTTTTGACATGGTATTATTGTTTTCTTTACGCAAAAAATATATATATTAATGTGACTACAATGTTAATTTTTTTTATTTTCTATTTCACGGTATTTTTTATTTTGACCATAATTTTATATTTATCGATGAATATTTATTTCATATATTTTTTACAATATTTTGAGAATTTTCTTTGTTACTGACTAATTTAAAAATTGAAATTTCTCCCATTAAACAATTATCAAATGAATGGACGATTAGAGTTTAAAATAAACATTTTTTAAAATTTTTAAGCTGCATTTGCAATTCATCATAATCAGTGAACGTTGTCCAATTCTAATTTCTTCTTATTCTTTGTTTTGATTTTTACATGTTACTTGAGAAATCAGCTAGACGGGAGGTGCAGATAATCTTAATCAATTAATTCCATTTTTCCCATTTCTTTATTCCAGATATTTCGAAAAACAAAAACAATCAAAATGTTGTCGCTCTTTAAAGGACACCAAACTACGATTCATCCGAGCACGGAAGATGATATAAACTCACAATGTTCAGCGACACAATCTCAACTAAATATAGAAATTACAGAAATGCTAGAAATTCCTCCAAATAGAAACAAATGTGATGTTCTTTGTAAGGGTAAGTAACAAGCAATAATAAAAATTCTACGATAAAGATAAAATATTCAAAGAATTCATAATGTGTGATATGATGGTAAGGTCTCTTTTACGGCACCTCAATTTTTCTACTTTTTGTCCGTGAGAGACGTATTTGATATTGTGCCTTATGCGCAGCTACTGTTTTAACGGTGTATTTGTAGTTGTTAAAATTTTCAATACCTATAGAGGTTTTAATATATATATTTGTCATTTATTCTATAGGAAATCCACTTACTGATGAGGGTAAGCGAAAACATATGTTGAAGATGTTGGCGGTTGTACTCATACCTTTAATGGTTCTGACAGCTATGACTGCTAATACTTTAATAATAGCTGTAAAGGGGTATATAAATTCAGCAAACATAAGACGAACAATATTTTTTGGTACTGAGGTAGGTACCCTGCTCCAATCTTTACAAAAAGAACGAGATATGAGTACCCTGTACGTAAGTAATCTCGGGCCCAAAACGAAACAGTACCTACTTCAGAGGTACCCAGAAACAGACGAACGATTGGCTAATTTATCAGCATGGCCGGTTACTAGCGGAGAAAACAGACCTCAATTTCAAAGCAAAGAAATATTCATCAGTCATCTTAACCGACATAGATATGAATTGGATTTAATCCAGACGACAACGAAAGAAGAGCTTTTATTTTATACAGAAGCAATTGACGTTTTCATAACATGGATATATGAAGCAATTTCAGAGGCCCAGTCTGGAGTAATTTGGAGAAGTTTAGTAGCTTATCAAGAAGTTGTTGTGACAAGTGAATATATAGGCAGGGAAAGAGGAGTTGGCGTAATATTTTACGCAAAAGGACAGTTTGAGACCAGAGACGACTACCTCCTTTTTGCAGAAAGCCAGGATGTTGCAAACAGTACATATTCCTCTGCTAGGCGCTATTCCGATATCGTAACCGAAGTATATGATGATCAATTCAGGGATAATGATACGTTTTTGAGAATAATAAGTGATATGCGGAAAGAAATTCGTTCAAGTTTAGCTTCATTAGGACCATCTGTCGAACGGGCCAACTGGTGGTTTAGTAATATGTCATTGTACCAAGATGTTGTAAGGGTGACTCAACAAAAAATTGGAGCAGAAATAATACCAATATTGAAAAAACAATCAGACACCGATTTGAAAACCATTGTCCTGATTGGTGGAATATTTTGTGGCGTCTGCATAATTTCCCCATTGGTTGTTTTTGCAGTCTATTCTATGACGTCACAGATTCAAAAGTATTCAGTGTCCATCGCTAATATGTATGATCATTCATTTAATTTCTTTTATTTAAATGTAAAATTTATCTGTCTATTTATAACTATTATTTGGTTTTTAAATTTTTATGCTTGTATCAAGATCTTATTTTTCTATGAATATATATAAAAATCTTTCTCTTTGAATCTTTTTCAAACTGTTAAACATTCAGGACCGCTTTTGAAATTAGCTTTAAAATTAATGATAGAAGAGTATAATTCACTTATAAATTAAAAACGCATATCTTTCATATTGATTTCTAAGGAAGAAACGAATCTTGTAGAGAAAATGCGTATGACATACCCATTATACCAAAATAAAAGTCATCTTTAGAATTTAATGTCGTATTTTACCTAAATCAATATTTTATACTTTGATTTTTTAGGGATATGTTTTTACAATGGGAATATACAAATAAATTCGCTTTTTGAGACAAAAACTTTGTATGTTTTCTTTGTACAATAAAGTTATTATATATTTGAAATGAAAATAAATAAAAATAACTAACTAAATAAATAAATAAATAATATGTGTTAAAAATATGACTCTAATGATATGCTTATTGTCAACGCAGAAGAAATCTGGTTTTTATCACTTGTATTATGCTTTTTTGCAGGACAAGGGCACTAAGTAAAGAGAAGAAACGAACTGACAAATTACTTTTTCTATTGCTACCAATTTCACTCTCAAAACGAGTGAAAAAGAATGAACATGTTGATGCCGAACTCTTCACAGAAACCACTATATTTTTCAGCGACATTGTTGGATTCCCTTATATTCTATCTGTCAGTTCACCAGTTCAAGTTGTCGATATGCTGAACGGCCTACATTCACTATTTGAAGAGAAGATTGGCTGTTTTTCTGTATACCAAGTGGAAACAATTGGCAATACATACATGATTGTTTCAGGTTTTTTAATCTTTTATAAAAGAATTAAATTTGAAAAAAATCGATAAAAGTTTAAACTTTATTTGTCATCCTTGACAAAATCATAAAAATATATCAATATTCTTACACACTAAACGAGATAATCAAAATAAATGATATGTTAATAAAAGACGCCATTTTAGAGTAATGCGTTAGAAAAAATTGAGATACAAAATACTGAGATCATTGATAAAAAACACGGATAATCCATATAAGAAAAATTGTTTTCAGTTTTTTATCTGCTATAGTAAAAAATATATTCAATACAGTCATTTTCACTGTTATTTAATTTTTGATCATAATAAATGACATGTTATAAAACTACACATGCACTTGAGTAAGCGAATGGTCAAACTCAAACGCAAAGATCGTCTTTGATTATGCTTTCTTAAGAAATAAAACACAAACATACCAGACTATGTCCGAAATCACAATGAATTTTATGAATGTCGTGATTTTGAAATTTTGTTTCTTTTTTATAAATCGATGTAGTTTAATCATTAATAGTTCATTTTTAGACCTTTTTATCAACACAAAACGGTGTTAAAAAGAGGCATTTTCTATTGCACTTTTAATTTAATTATTCCAATTTAATGATTTTTTTGGCAATATGTCTTCATTCCCGATAAATATTCAATAATGTAAGGACCTAGCCATGATTAATTAAACAATATCAATGCTTACAGGTATTCCGTGTTTAAATGGTAAGAAACACGCTTCAGAAATCGCTTCAATGGCCCTAGAATTACTTGAGAGCGTGAACCAAATAGAAATATCCCACCTACCTGGTACTTCATTACGACTGCGCATTGGAATACATTCTGGTAAGTGTTAATACAAACTACTTTATTACAACCACTTTGTGTGTAGCTCAAATAGTTTTTCCTTACGGAACCAAGGATTTATTTTATCGTGAAATGCAATTTATATTTTATATATCGTTATTTTAGGAATGTGTGTTTCTTTTACACAACAATAAAATGTTGATCAGACATTCCTTCAAGAAAAAAAAAATTAGAAAAACTTTTTTTCTAGGTATTAATTCGAATTTGATTTCAAGTGATAAAGCACATGAATATTCGATTATCATTTGATCGACATAGAAATTTTTTTTCATTGAGATATAAAATTTTTTTATTACGAGGTCCTCATTGTTTCTTCTGGAAACCAGCGTGAATTAAATAATAACAACCTGAAGACAAATAATGATAAAAGATAATTGTCTTTGGCGAAACAGTAAAGTTAATTTTCTTACGTAGAGACAGTCCGTATTGGGGAAATCAACACCAACAAAATCATCGGTATTCTTCGATAAGCAAACTGAAGAAATGTATAAAGTTAGGCATTTTATAAGGGTACTCTGTCAGATGTTCGTAAAATAGTCAAACTTCAGTGTGTAAAAAATCTGAAAAAAAAATCCAACAAACATAACTTTTAACAATTTTTGTTTTAGTTTTTTAGAACAAAAACAAATCGGTCAATTTCCAAATAACAATCCTATAGTAAAAACCTTTAAAAACTGACATTACGTTACATATCTAATTTATTTTGATATTCGTTTTGTGAAAATGTAACAAAATATGTTTGGTAGTAATTTTGTTTTCAGTAGGTTGATTCCTGCTTTTAAAATTAAGTTACTTTAATTATTTGCTTTACATTTTCCACAATGGTAGGACCTGTTGTTGCCGGTGTCGTTGGTGTGAAAATGCAAAAGTATTGTCTGTTTGGTGAAACTGTAACAATTGCAGCCAAGATGGAAAAACTTGGAAAAGGTAAGTATTTCTTTTATAATCAAGTCTGTTTATTTTGGTTTCTTCTTATTTTAAATTACATCTTGGACACATAAAGTCCTATTTTATTCAAAAAGAAAAACAGCATCTTTTAAAATTATAATCCAACACCATTGTTCGCCTCGTCGAGAACAGATTAGATTTATGCCGTGACGCAAAAAAGCAATACAACCATCAACGATAGTTTGGATGTTTCAATATATACATTATATTACTTAGAATAAGTAAAACTATAGATATAAGACAAACATACCGTGTCAAAATCAAAAATCCCAAAAGCAAACTAATAACTTTGAAAAGTGTCGAATTCAGTTAAACACATGATACACATAATAGCAAGACTACAATCAAGTTTGAGAATGAAAGGAACGCGAAACTATGGTACAAGTACCAGTAAATGTTTGCAGACAACGACCTCATACGTTTCAACTTTTTAAGGGCCTTGATCAGCCTAGGCTTTTAATATCCGTGATTCAAATAATTTATTAGTAAGCAGCTTGTGTTATTGTCGAATTTTCCGTGGTGGGAACAAAACTGTATCATACCACATGTTTGTTTTAGGGATCAAACAAAACATAAACAAAATAAACCAAAGGTAAACCATTTTCTGTTTTGTGCTATATGTTTGTTAAGTCGTTTACAAACCAATTTACTTGAATGTATTTTGTTTAAACTGAAATAAAGTCATTGAAAAGAGTAAAAAGCGTCACGAGGTTCTTGCCATAAAACAATTTGTTTGTAAAATTGTTGTTATAAGTTGCAATTACTACTTTCATGCTTTAATTTTCTTAATTTGTTTTATTAGCACTAATTGCCTGATTCAATGTTAATAAACTTGTATTCGTGAATTATTTTGTGCTGTGACGCTACATTGTTTATTTTCGATCAGCTGTTTTTTTAAATAACGTTATTTAACAACTTTAGCTGGACGGATACATGTCAGTGAAACTACACATGATTTATTGAGGGTTTTGAATGGGTTTAAGATGGAGGAAAACATAGGAAATGAGAGGATAAAGGTATAGTAAAACTTGCTTTATATTTCATCTTTCTAGAAAAAGACCTGTTTATAACAAGCAGTCTTATGTATTTAAATTTCTATTATTATTTATTTACACACGATATATGTCTTCCTCACCGATGTTATAAGAGTTCATTTTATTCAATGTGTTGAAAAACTAATGTTGAGCTTTTGAGCCTGTTTATAACAAATTGTCTTTCACAATTTTCCCATTTGTAACGTTACATGTTTCTAAAATAATGCAAATTCGTTTGTAACTTGTCTTGCTTTTAAACCAAACTTTGAACTTTTGTCGAATAATTCATTATTAAATTAGTAAATGATGTAATACAATAATCTTTTGACAATTTAATGTACAAACCAAACGAGGTAAGCAATAATTAACGATAGATCACTAAAGAAACTTCCTACTTCCATTTTATCGGATATAAAATAATTATGAAAAAAATGCCTATCAAAAAATCTATCATTCTGCATGAACTCAATACTAACAACATTAAACAAAACGAATGATGCAAAGGACAAACTATAAAAGCCACTTTACTGAAACATCTTGATATGAAGCCTTGGCTTTCAAAGAACGCTGAAACAAATATTAAGATAGCTTTCAATAGTATTGTTTCCATTTTAGAGTGACCAGGATCTTCTGACTTGTTTCCGAGGAATAGTCCGAACGTACTGGTTGATTCCTAAAGATGGCCTTGACAGAAGAACAAGTAAATCATCCGACGAAAATGGCTTTTTTGACAGCATGCTTGAGAAATATGACCATTTGAATGATGACGAAATTGAAAATGAATCGTGTTACCTTACACATATGTTCTCACCTACAATAGCCGATAAGATAAATTAGGTATTGTTTTATTAACATCAACATTGTATTTTTTCAGTTAAGATTTCTGTATCTTTTGCCAAAACTTAAACAAGGATTAAATAATTATTTATCGCAAATTATAATACAAGACCTTTTTATTGGTGCATCTTTGTTCAGAAAGAGAAATTAAGGTGCTAACATCGATACCAGTACCAGCTCCCTGCTTTGAGACTGTTAAAGACGTTTAATTCTTTATAAACATTGAAAATAAAATAAAGTGCCCGTTTGAATAGTATTTTATTGGTTAACAGTATAAATTGTAGTTTTGATCTATCAAGATTTTTCAGTACGTTTTGCCATGGAAAAAATTCACCAAACCTCTGAAAAATTCCACAATAAACTATGTTTGTTTACACTGTCTCAAAATTCTGAAGGGTGTTTGGAAGTTATGTAACTTCATTTTGAAGGCTTCAATAACATCGATGCATTCAGTGACAAGCTGTAAGACGATCAACCCCGGCCTTTACTATAGCCAAGGCGTAAAAAGAAAAATAGAAATTTGCAACTAAAACATGTACTTGACGAAATACGAAATAAAATTTAACCAAAAACAGGAAACAATACGTCAATTATAAAAAACACAAGTTACAAAACATAAGGGATAACAGATAATTAAATCCCCGACTGTTGACGGCCACTGGAGTAAATGTTAAGTAATGTTGAAGTAATATTGTATTTATGTCACAATCTAAGGTTCATTAATACTCAAATATAAAGACCAAAACGACTGTAAAATCCGAATTAGTTAATTTAAGACTTAGGTTCCGCAAAAAAGTCTGCGTAGTAACATTTATATATTTATTTTTGTTTCTAGATCCAGTATACCAGATACACAACCATATACCATTTGGAGAATCGTTTCTTTTTGTTGACAAGCAATGTAATTTTTCAAATTTTATTTATTTATTTATTTATTTATTTATTTATTTATTTATTTATTTTATTTTATTTTGTTTGATCTGCCAATTTAGTGAAACTTTTGCATTGTTAACAAAGTCACGAGGTACGAGATTATGTTAAACAACATTGGTGTAAGACTATTCATGACTAAAGACAAGTAAATTTGTAAAGTACTTAAGTGTGAAGAAGAGTACATTTATCAGCAAAAACTCAAAGTTGGCGATTAAATTACATACGACACGATGAAAAACTCTGTTGGTGACAAGTGAAGTATACAGTTGCATTTCTCTCTGACAATTTTTGAGTTTGCAGAAATCATTACTTATTTATTTATTTCATAAATGATTTATCTACAGGCATTGGTGTCAATTTGATTTAAATATCGTGTGAAATGATGGGATTTTTAATATTTTTATTATTTTTTTTGATGATTATTTTAAACAGTTATGGATTATGTTCTTGTATATATGTAAAAATTCTTTATTATATTTGTGTATATATTTCTTTATGAAATATACGTGTATTTAAACAAACGATAAACATATATACACATACTTTATAGTTTCTTTTTTTATTCACTTCAATTGTACAGCTCTATTGTCTTTCTTGTTATTATTATTGTAATATCTTGTAATAACACAAATGCAGGTGCTATACTGAAGATTTTGCCGAATCTAAGCCAATGTAGCCTCGGTGAATATATCTTTCTGTTGAGTTGAGAAGTCCTTGTTTTAACTGAAATCAAAAGTCAACAAGTGTTTTGTTATAAAAATAAGAGTTAAACAAAATTTAAAAAAAAAAACCGTTTTTTCTTTGCGGACGGCCGCCTATAACTGCCATCACGTCAAGAAATTTCTGTTTACAAAAAGCCGTCAAGTGAAGGTTGATTTTATTTCTGAGACGATTACTCTGATTATTCGTTTCAAAACACCATCCAATAAAATTGAAGTTTCAAAAAATGTCATGGGAAATCCCCTACATCTAATTTCATTTACACTTACACCTTGTTGGAATGGTATATTACCCTCTTGCGACTTAAAGCACAGTGATTGTACTACTTCTGAGAGTAATTTAATATAATATGCAATTCGATAATAGCGAAATAAAGTCAACTTCGGCCAATTAGAATGATGAAGAATTTTAGTCATATAATAAATTATGTTGTACTAAGTTTGCGTTGTTTAGGAGTTACACGTTTATTGTAAGAATGTTGTCATCAGACACTGTAGAACCGGCCACAGATATTCTAAAATATAATTTATCATATATCATCTAATGTTTTATTTATCAGATATTCTAAAACATTATTTATCATATATCATCTAGTGTTTTCTTTATAATTTACCTGTGATATTACAGGCTCTTATCAGTTTAGCCTTAGATTTAAATCCTTTATTGGATTTGATTTTGTATCAGTTTAATGTTTGATTGTTACTTTTGTATCTTTAACATTTTGTCGTCGCATATTGCTGCAATAATACTGATGCTGTTTTAAATAAATATTCTCTCACTAAATAACTTGTCCACTAAAACCGTTCTGCTAAAACCGGCCCATTAAACAGTACTACACAAACCAGTCTTTTCTTCAGTGATGATTAAGTGTGTTTTTCATAGTTTGAAAAGACGCAAAAAATTGTAAAATTTGAAATGAAATCATCAGATACAAGATTCGAAAGTTATAGCAGAAAAGTATCTTGTGACAATCAATTCAGCTGACAAACTAAAACAACATATTTTAATAAAGGCAAATATTTATGGTTTCAAATACGTTATTATTATTATTTTTTTTTTTTTTGCATGATGAATGATGACGCTGACTTTAAACAATGACTGTAAGCTCTAAGCAGGCTGTTAAGCTCTCATTAATAAATTTTCTGTATATCATTCTAAATTCATAGATTAATTATAGAATGAATTCTAGATTAAAGGGAAATTTAAAAAGGGAAGATGTTGCCAGTGTTAAATTTTATCAAATATTTTTCAGTTATGAAGAAATAAAAAGATATAGTTAAAGTACGAATAAGTTGTCTAATTTTATACAAAGGGAGCTTTTAAGAAAAAACACTGTGCATTACTTTCATAAGGTTAGATATAATTTATGTTAGGTTAACACGGAGACAAAACTTCCGATTATTACACGGAGACAAAACTTCCGATTATTACACGGAGACAAAACTTCCGATTATTACACGGAGACAAAACTTCCGATTTTTACACGGAGACAAAACTTCCGATTATTACACGGAGACAAAACTTCCGATTATTACACGGAGACAAAACTCCCGATTAATACACGGAGACAAAACTTCCGATTATTACATGGAGACAAAACTTCCGATTTTTACACGCAGACAAAACTTCTGATTATTACACGGAGACAAAACTTCCGATTTTTACACGGAGACAAAACTTCCGATTTTTACACGAAGACAAAACTTCCAATTATTACACGGAGACAAAACTTCTGATTTTTACACGGAGACAAAACTTCCGATTTTTACACGGAGACAAAACTTACGATTATTAAACGGAGACAAAACTTCCGATTATTACACGGAGACAAAACTTCCAATTATAACACAGAGACAAAACTTCCGATTATTACACGGAGACAAAACTTCTGATTATTACACGGAGACAAAACTTCCGATTATTACACGGAGACAAAACTCCCGATTATTACACGGAGACAAAACTTCCGATTTTTACACGGAGACAAAACTTCTGATTATTACATGGAGACAAAACTTCCGATTTTTACATGGAGACAAACTTCCGATTTTTACACGGAGACAAAACTTCCGATTATTACATGGAGACAAAACTTCCGATTTTTACACGGAGACAAAACTTCCGATTTTTACACGGAGACAAAACTTCTGATAATTACATGGAGACAAAACTTCCGATTTTTACACGGAGACAAAACTTCTGATTATTACATGGAGACAAAACTCCCGATCATTACATGGAGACAAAACTTCCGATTTTTACATGGAGAAAAAACTTCCGATTTTTACACGCAGACAAAACTTCTGATTATTACACGGAGACAAAAACTTCTGATTATTACACGGAGACAAAACTTCCGATTTTTACACGGAGACAAAACTTCCGATTTTTACACGGAGACAAAACTTACGATTATTACACGGAGACAAACATCCCGATTATTACACGGAGACAAAACTTACGAGTTTTACACGGAGACAAAACTTCCGATTATTACACGGAGACAAAACTTCCAATTATAACACAGAGACAAAACTTCCGATTTTTACACGGAGACAAAACTTCCGATTATTACATGGAGACAAAACTTCCGATTTTTACACGGAGACAAAACTTCCGATTTTTACACGGAGACAAAACTTCCGATTTTTACACGGAGACAAAACTTCTGATTATTACATGGAGACAAAACTCCCGATTATTACATGGAGACAAAACTTCCGATTTTTACACGGAGACAAAACTTCCGATTATTACATGGAGACAAAACTTCCGATTTTTACACGGAGACAAAACTTCCGATTTTTACACGGAGACAAAACTTCTGATTATTACAAGGAGACAAAACTCCCGATTATTACATGGAGACACAACTTCCGATTTTTATACGCAGACAAAACTTCTGATTATTACACGGAGACAAAACTTCCGATTTTTACACGGAGACAAAACTTCCGATTTTTACACGGAGACAAAACTTACGATTTTTACACGGAGACAAAACTTACGATTATTACACGGAGACAAACATCCCGATTATTACACGGAGACAAAAATTCCGATTTTTACACGGAGACAAAACTTCCGATTTTTACACGGAGACAAAACTTCTGATTATTACATGGAGACAAAACTTCCGATTTTTACATGGAGACAAAACTTCCGATTTTCAAACGGAGACAAAACTTCCGATTATTACATGGAGACAAAACTTCCTATTTTTACACGGAGACAAAACTTCCGATTTTTACACGGAGACAAAACTTCTGATTATTACATGGAGACAAAACTCCCGATTATTACATGGAGACAAAACTTCCGATTTTTACACGGAGACAAAACTTCCGATTATTACATGGAGACAAAACTTCCGATTTTTACACGGAGACAAAACTTCCGATTTTTACACGGAGACAAAACTTCTGATTATTACATGGAGACAAAACTCCCGATTATTACATGGAGACAAAACTTCCGATTTTTACACGCAGACAAAACTTCTGATTATTACACGGAGACAAAACTTCCGATTTTTACACGGAGACAAAACTTCCGATTTTCAAACGGAGACAAAACTTCCGATTATTACATGGAGACAAAACTTCCTATTTTTACACGGAGACAAAACTTCCGATTTTTATTCGGAGACAAAACTTCTGATTATTACATGGAGACAAAACTCCCGATTATTACATGGAGACAAAACTTCCGATTTTTACACGGAGACAAAACTTCCGATTATTACATGGAGAGAAAACTTCCGATTTTTACACGGAGACAAAACTTCCGATTTTTACACGGAGACAAAACTTCTGATTATTACATGGAGACAAAACTCCCGATTATTACATGGAGACAAAACTTCCGATTTTTACACGCAGACAAAACTTCTGATTATTACACGGAGACAAAACTTCCGATTTTTACACGGAGACAAAACTTCCGATTTTACACGGAGACAAAACTTACGATTTTTACACGGAGACAAAACTTACGATTATAACACGGAGACAAAACTTCCGATTATTACACGGAGACAAAACTCCCGATTATTACACGGAGACAAAACTTCCGATTATTACACGGAGACAAAACTTCCAATTACAACACAGAGACAAAACTTCCGATTATTACACGGAGACAAAACTTACGATTATTACACGGAGACAAAACTTCCGATTATTACACGGAGACAAACATCCCGATTATTTCACGGAGACAAAACTTCCGATTTTTACACGGAGACAAAACTTCCGATTATTACATGGAGACAAAACTTCCGATTTTTACACGGAGACAAAACTTCCGATTTTTACACGGAGACAAAACTTCCGATTATTACATGGAGACAAAACTTCCGATTATTACATGGAGACAAAACTTCCGATTATTACACGGAGACAAAACTTCCAATTATAACACGGAGAAAAAACTTCCGATTATTACACGGAGACAAAACTTCCAATTATAACACAGACAAAACTTACGATTATTACACGGAGACAAAACTTCCGATTATTACATGGAGACAAAACTTCCGATTTTTACACGGAGACAAAACTTCCGATTTTTACACGAAGACAAAACTTCCGATTTTTACACGGAGACAAAACTTCCGATTATTACACGGAGACAAAACTTCCGATTATTACACGGGGACAAAACTTCCAATTATTACACGTAGACAAAACTTCCGATTATTACATGGAGACAAAACTCCCGATGATTACACGGACACAAAACTTCCGATTTTTACACGGAGACAAAACTTCCGATTATTACATGGAGACAAAACTTCCGATTATTACATGGAGACAAAACTTCCGATTATTACACGGAGATAAAACTTCCAATTATAACACAGAGACAAAACTCCCGATTATTACACGGAGACAAAACTTCCGATTTTTACACGGAGACAAAACTTCCGATTTTTACACGGAGACAAAACTTACGATTTTTACACGGAGACAAAACTTACGATTATTACACGGAGACAAACATCCCGATTATTACACGGAGACAAAAATTCCGATTTTTACACGGAGACAAAACTTCCGATTTTTACACGGAGACAAAACTTCTGATTATTACATGGAGACAAAACTTCCGATTTTTACATGGAGACAAAACTTCCGATTTTCAAACGGAGACAAAACTTCCGATTATTACATGGAGACAAAACTTCCGATTTTTACACGGAGACAAAACTTCCGATTTTTACACGGAGACAAAACTTCTGATTATAACATGGAGACAAAACTCCCAATTATTACATGGAGACAAAACTTCCGATTTTTACACGGAGACAAAACTTCCAATTATTACATGGAGACAAAACTTCCGATTTTTACACGGAGACAAAACTTCCGATTTTTACACGGAGACAAAACTTCTGATTATTACATGGAGACAAAACTCCCGATTATTACATGGAGACAAAACTTCCGATTTTTACACGCAGACAAAACTTCTGATTATTACACGGAGACAAAACTTCCGATTTTTACACGGAGACAAAACTTCCGATTTTTACACGGAGACAAAACTTACGATTTTTACACGGAGACAAAACTTACGATTATAACACGGAGACAAAACTTCCGATTATTACACGGAGACAAAACTCCCGATTATTACACGGAGACAAAACTTCCGATTATTACACGGAGACAAAACTTCCAATTACAACACAGAGACAAAACTTCCGATTATTACACGGAGACAAAACTTACGATTATTACACGGAGACAAAACTTCCGATTATTACACGGAGACAAACATCCCGATTATTTCACGGAGACAAAACTTTCGATTTTTACACGGAGACAAAACTTCTGATTATTACATGGAGACAAAACTTCCGATTTTTACATGGAGACAAAACTTCCGATTTTTACACGGAGACAAAACTTCCGATTATTACATGGAGACAAAACTTCCGATTTTTACACGGAGACAAAACTTCCGATTTTTACACGGAGACAAAACTTCCGATTATTACATGGAGACAAAACTTCCGATTATTACATGGAGACAAAACTTCCGATTATTACACGGAGACAAAACTTCCAATTATAACACGGAGACAAAACTTCCGATTATTACACGGAGACAAAACTTCCAATTATAACACAGACAAAACTTACGATTATTACACGGAGACAAAACTTCCGATTATTACATGGAGACAAAACTTCCGATTTTTACACGGAGACAAAACTTCCGATTTTTAAACGAAGACAAAACTTCCGATTTTTACACGGAGACAAAACTTCCGATTATTACATGGAGACAAAACTCCCGATTATTACACGGAGACAAAACTTCCGATTATTACACGGAGACAAAACTTCCGATTTTTACACGGAGACAAAACTTCCGATTATTACATGGAGACAAAACTCCCGATTTTTACACGGAGACAAAACTTCCGATTATTACATGGAGACAAAACTTCCGATTTTTACACGGAGACAAAACTTCCGATTATTACATGGAGACAAAACTTTCGATTTTTACACGGAGACAAAACTTCCGATTATTACATGGAGACAAAACTTCCGATTTTTACACGGAGACAAAACTTCCGATTTTTACACGGAGACAAAACTTCTGATTATTACACGGAGACAAAACTCCAAATTATTACACGGAGACAAAACTCCAAATTATTACACGGAGACAAACTTTCCGATTATTACACGGAGACAAAACTCCCGATTATTACTTGGAGACAAAACTTCCGATTTTTACACGGAGACAAAACTTCTGATTATTACATGGAGACAAAACTTCCGAGTTTTACATGGAGACAAAACTTCTGATTATTACATGGAGACAAAACTTCCGATTTTTACACGGAGACAAAACTTCCGATTATTACATGGAGACAAAACTTCCGATTTTTACACGGAGACAAAACTTCTGATTATTACATGGAGACAAAACTCCCGATTATTACATGGAGACAAAACTTCCGATTTTTACACGGAGACAAAACTTCCGATTTTTACACGGAGACAAAACTTCCGATTATTACATGGAGACAAAACTCCCGATTATTACATGGAGACAAAACTTCCGATTTTTACACGGAGACAAAACTTCTGATTATTACACAGAGACAAAACTTCCGATTTTTACACGGAGACAAAACTTCCGATTATTACACGGAGACAAAACTTCTGATTATTACACGGAGACAAAACTTCCGATTTTTACATGGAGACAAAACTTCCGATTTTTACACGGAGACAAAACTCCCAATTATCACACGGAGACAAAACTTCCGATTATTACATGGAGACAAAACTTCCGATTATCACACGGAGACAAAACTTCCAATTATAACACAGAAACAAAACTTCCGATTATTACACGGAGACAAAACTTCCAATTATAACACAGAGACAAAACTTACGATTATTACACAGAGACAAAACTTCCGACTATTACATGGAGACAAAACTTCCGATTTTTACACGGAGACAAAACTTCCGATTTTTACACGGAGAGAAAACTCCAAATTATTACACGGAGACAAAACTTACGATTATTACACGGAGACAAAACTTCCGATTATTACATGGAGACAAAACTTCCGATTTTTACACGGAGACAAAACTTCTGATTATTACACGGAGACAAAACTCCAAATTATTACACGGAGACAAAACTTCCGATTATTACACGGAGACAAAACTCCCGATTATTACATGGAGACAAAAGTCCCGATTATTACACGGAGACAAAACTCCCGATTATTACATGGAGACAAAACTTCCGATTATTACACGGAGACAAAACTCCCGATTATTACATGGAGACAAAACTCCCGATTATTACATGGAGACAAAACTTCCGATTATTACACGGAGACAAAACTCCCGATTATTACATGGAGACAAAACTTCCGATTTTTACACGGAGACAAAACTTCCTATTTTTACACGGAGAGAAAACTCCAAATTAATACACGGAGACAAAACTTCCGATTATTACACGGAGACAAAACTTCCGATTATTACATGGAGACAAAACTTCCGATTTTTACACGGAGACAAAACTTCTGATTTTTACACGGAGACAAAACTTCTGATTATTACACGGAGACAAAACTTTCGATTTTTACACGGAGACAAAACTTCCGATTTTTACACGGAGACAAAACTTCCAATTATTACACGGAGACAAAACTTCTGATTTTTACACGGAGACAAAACTCCCGATTATTACACGGAGACATAACTTCCAATTATTACATGGAGAGAAAACTTCCGATTTTTACACGGAGACAAAACTTCCGATTTTTACACGGAGACAAAACTTCTGATTATTACATGGAGACAAAACTTCCGATTTTTACACGGAGACAAAACTTCCGATTTTTACACGGAGACAAAACTCCCGATTATTACACGGAGACAAAACTTCCGATTATTACACGGGGACAAAACTCCCGATTATTATACGGAGACAAAACTTCTGATTATTACACGGAGACAAAACTTCCGATTTTTACACGGAGACAAAACTTCCGATTTTTACACGGAGACAAAACTCCCGATCATTACATGGAGACAAAACTTCCAATTATTACACGGAGACAAAACTTCTGATTATTACACGGAGACAAAACAAAGATGTGGTAATAGTACTCTTGTATGGCATAAATAATCCCACTTATATTACAAGAAGTAAATCATTCCAAAATTTATGACAATTAAGGACATCTGAAAAGAATTATATGACTGTGTTACAATAATGAAAAACGTGCGTCTATAGCTACAGCACATGGAAACAAACGTAATAGAACAACATAAGATAAACATAGAAAGAAACCACTTAAAAACATGCTGCTTGTAGGCTGATAATGGGTATAAAGTAGCAAACAAAGGTTTTTAACCATTATAAAACTTGTTCTTCTTAACTCTGAAGCTTTGGCAATCTTAATAAACTACCTTTACATTAAATGTAAAATGATACATTTAGAATTTTCAAAATAACACATTTTAGGTCTGTTAATTAGAAGTGTACTACTGTAATTGTTTAAATTTTGTATTGCATAAAAATATAAGTGCAATTTTAAATACCATAATTATATGACATAAAATGTTTGACATATTTCATGAAAATTTTACTTCTATATTCGTAAAACTTTAATTCTAAATTATTAAAAGTTGAACTTCATCTGGATTAACCTTCATCTTAATTAACTTACTTTTGTTTAATTAACCTTCAAGTTTTTACAATCACATGTCTTACTCCCACGAAAACAAATCTTACTTGGTGTTTAATTGTGGTAGTAGGAGAGAAACCCCGCTACACAATGCAAGGTTTGATTAAGTATCTTACCGTGTATTGGATCTGTGCAAAGGTCTATGGTTAATATATAAGTTCTGGTAACAGTTATACAAAAGCTTACAAAATTATAGTGGAGCCAAGTATAGGCATTTTTCATATATATTTTTTTAAATTTATTGTTAGTAATTTAAAAAAATGAAAATTGTATTCAGACATCGATCATAACTATTCATAATAAAATGTTTATTTTCGATTCATACATGTACATTTTATAACAGTATCGCCTTCGACATTTCAATAGCATTAAAGTCAAGCAACTTATAGAGTAGAAGATCGTTAGTTCGAGTCCCAGTCGGGTCAAACAAAAGACTAGAATTTAGGATACTGCATTTTCGCATGACACTAGAAATGAGGAGGACAGAGTGTCGACTGGTTTACGCAATATACGACATTAAGATGGCAAATCCATTGTCAGTATATTGAACATTGCTTTAGAATGGGTTGTCACACCTACTTGTTGAATATGGTTCTATTAGATATTATGATCAAAACAATGGCCCCTATTTAATGGTAATAAATCAAAGATGGTTACTATGGTGTCCATGAACAAATTAAATGAGACTGGAAAAACGTTTTTGTTTTTGTGGCGAGCGATCGAACCGACACATCTCTAAGAGATAATAGGGAACACATCAAAGTTTATCAAACGGTATTTGTATCAGTCTGTAAATGTTAGAAAGAAATGGGGATATATATTTAGAAAAAAAATCATAAAATGTAAAACGTCTCAGAGATAAAAAAAAATTATAATAACAACGTAAACACAATATGACGTAACAAACCCAGTGAAATGACAGCATTTCGTTGGTAGATATTGAAACATGTCAAGATAATGAAGTATTGAATCCTCTGTGTGTGTGTGTGTGTGTGTGTGTGTGTGTGTGTGTGTGTGTGTGTGTTGATGATGGAGTATTTTAGTATTCTGTAACATTCTAGTAGATGAAGGTTTAGAAACTTATTTATGCTCCCTATCTAGAAATTTACAACGTTTATATCAACTTAAAACTGACGTTTTCTCGCAGTTTGCTAAAGTTACAGTAACAGGACGGTTTTAAATGTTCAATGTGCGTGTGTGTAGGATTAAATCTTCTGAACAATCATTCTAAATTTGGCAAGCTTTGCACGCTGAGCCTGGGATAATTGTCTTAAAGTTTTCCTAGAAAAAAATTAAAACGGTGCTGATCTACTTAATAATTTCCTAATGAACAATGTTACATTTTGTTCAACGATAAAAGCTCGAATAAATATGGAAACAGTAGAAATTTCCCAGCGAGATGCAGCCTGTCGGATCTAATTTTAGAATATGGTTATGTCATTAAAAAAACCGGGTCATTTAAACACAACTTACAAAACGGTGAAATACGATGAATTTAACGCATAATGTCATAAAATTTGTCATTTCTGACTTTCAACGTAAGGGATGAATAACACTATTGTAAATACCTTTGGATATTAATGACGGACAGTTAATGCAATTTTGTATGGTTTCCTCCTAAATTCAGTCGAGTCTCTGTACATCAGTGCACATGCTCCAGCTTACAATAATCATAGTAAACAGTTGACCAACCCGTTAGAAAATTTTGTTTATTTACAGCTAATAGAAGTCAAATTTTAGAAAATGAATCTCACGAATCATGATAAGAAGTTACCTATTTTTTTTTTTTTTTTTTTTTTTTTTAAAAAAAACATTTTTAGAAAAAAAATCAGAAAGTTGAGACACTTAATGCAGCTTTAACATTCTTTTTAAAAATCTTTGTTACACGTATTTGAGGATAAAGAATTTTTAGTTACATTATTTTTGAATTGAGTACAAAATATAGATTTGATTATTGCTGAGAATTGCATTGATGGACACATACAAGAAAAGTGTTTTCTAATTAGAGACAGATGTTCGGTCCGTAATTACATGCCTTATAGTTTCAGCCAATAAAGTATCTCTTTAAGTTGTTTTGGAAGACTTAAGCGTTTAACACGTTAGGTAATTAGTACATGACGTCTATATAACTAGGTGTAAATAAGGTGATAGATGGGTTTTCGAATTCACTGTTAACAACCAGTTTGTTTTTATGATCGATGTTTGAGTTCACACGCACATTAAAAGTGCACAAACGAAAAAGGAAACTAATACATTGGTATTTAATTATTTATTTATGGCTTACATTTTAAAACATTTAAAACACATATTACAATAATACATTAAAATTATTTTAAAAACCACTCTCAACAGAGTTATGAGAGACGATATGACTAAAATTTAATTGTAAATATAGTAAATAATTGTAGCAATTAAAAAAAATTAACTTTTATATTACTGTCATATACCATTTTTTGAATTTAATCATAAAATACATTAAAAAATGGTATATTGTCATTTTTTTGAATGTATTTTATGATTAAATTCAAAAAATGGTATATGACATTACGAACAACTAATCTACTATTCAATATTTTATGTTATGCCTATGTCATAAAGCATTTTTTGAATTCTATCATTAAATACAATTTCATAAATTGTCATCAAGATCAAGTATTTTTGAAAGTATTTAACGATAATATTTTTAAAAATGCTTTATGACAATTACTTTCTTAGTTTAGTGTTGTTTTTTCTTTGGACCATGTAACAAAAAAAATGATTATTTCATATCTTAATTTAAAGTAATCATAAAGCATTGCAGGATCATGTAAAATAGATTTTTGTTATTAAACAAAAAAGTGATGTTATGAAAGAAAAATTTTTTGCTGAACTTCGTTGACCCTAGGCAAACAAAACTATGATCTATTAACAAATTATTCTTTACATTTTCACGAATATTCTATAATGATTATATTAAATCAAACCAACCTCAGATTGACCAATGACAATCATATGATTATTATTTTTATTTGACGTAGGAGATGTTAAGTGTCTAATTTTGTTACCATGGTAACAGTAACTGACACTGAAATGTGACGTTGGTTTCAGTAAGACATTTTTTGTTAGACGATAGTTTGAATTTTTTAAGGATCTGATAAGAAAAGTATGTAAGTATTTGTTTGTTTTAATGGATTTTCATGAAATTGATCCGTCTTTTTTTATAAAATGAACTTTGCTTTATTACAAAAAATTTGATTGCACCTATAATTATTATTTTAATGTTGTTGTTGTTGCTGCTGCTGCTCTTCTTGTTGTTGTTGTTGTTGTTGTTGCTGCTGCTGCTCTTGTTGTTGTTGTTGTTGTTCTTGTTCTTGATGGTGACATTTTCCTTTTCTTTGATAAATGTCTCTGAAATTTAATTGTCGTTATTTTATTTTTCGTTCTTAATAATATGTATTAAAATCTTTATTTTATTTTATTGTACCCATTTATTATTATTATTATTGTTATTGTTATTATTATTATTATTATCATTATTATTATTATTATAATGTTGTTGTTGTTGTTGTTGTCGTCGTTGTTGTTCTTGATGGTGACGTTTTCCTTTCTTTGATGAAAGTCTTTAAATTTTAATTGTCGTGATTTTTTTTTGTTCTCGTTAACGTGTATTAAAAATCTGTATTTTGTTCATTTTATTTCATTTCATTTCATTTCATTTATCTTATTCTATTCTATTTTAGTTTATTTTATTTTATTTTATTTTATTTTAGTTTAGTTTATTTTAGTTTAGTTTAATTTTATTTAGTTTATAAATGGCGTCATTCTTTATTCCGGAAATTTGTTACGTGAACTTTTCTTTTAAAAACTAACGAACAGGGGTTTTGATTTACGTAATACGCTGGGGAACCCAATAACACATTTATTTTTTTTGTTTCCGAAAATGTCATGTGGGCTTTGTATTCAACTAGTACATTACATTTTGTAATGTAAAATTTGGATGAAGCCTAAAATCCTGTTCTCGCAGCCAAAACTGTTAAAATAACATTTTATTTTTAGTTAGGTATTCACTTTCATTAACTAAATCCAATGACATCCTAATGTGATAAAGGATGCGAACTAAAATTTGATTTCTATGACCAGAGGTTTCTATGGAACCTTACCAATTCTCGAAAACTTGTCTATAGATATCAATATGATACCAACTCCCTTTTTTCACTTGGTCTTTAACAACAAGTTTAAGCATGGTATATTTTTTCTGCATTTTATGATATGAAGGTGCTCAGAGAAACAAGTTTTTTAATAATTTTTTTCACTAACTAGTATAATGCTGCTCAATTTGCAAGTCCAAGGACTGCCTAGTTGTTTGTAATTGAACACACTTCAGGTGTCTTAAATATTTTATTGTAAGCTTGTTAAACATTATAAGTTATGGTTACCGTTCATCATATCCTTGTCCTTAAATTTATTTTATCAGTATTATTTATAAACAATTAATCTAAAAATTGATTTCAATTATATCAAGTCAACGGTATAAGTAGGAAAATTTATAGCGAGTTCTTAATATGTGTTTATTTATTTTATTTATTTATTTATATTTTTTTTTTTGTTTCTTAAAAATTATATTCAAAATCATTTATAGAGAAACTTTGAAGTTTTGGGTTAAAAAGGATTTCCTTATTTTTGATATGAAGGTTTTGATTTAAAAAAGAGGTAACACACACACACACACACACACACACACACACACACACACACACATATATATATAATCATTGGTACTGTCATATACGACTTTTTGATTTTAATCATAAAAATACATTCAAAAAGTGTTATTACCACCTTTTGAATGTATTTTTATGATTAAAAGTGGTATATGACAGTACTATTCAAAACGGATGTTAAATAAAGGCAATTTGTCATACAGATTAACATTATAGCAGGTTATACTGAGCATATTATTTAGTTGCATTTTTATTCTTTTTCATGATGTTTTGAAGACGAGAAACATGTCGGTGTATCCAGAAGTTATAAGACCATTATCAAAGTCGATGTCGATAGACTCGAATGCTTCGATGACGGAATCACAGTTAGACATGGCCATATTGGAAATGCTTGATCTAAGACAGCCTAGAAACAGGTGTGAAGCAGTTTGTAGAGGTAAGTTTTAGCTGTATTTAAAATGTTGAATAAAATTTTTATTCTTTATATGTTTATGCCCAAACTATAAAACTGAAACGGGGAGAAACATTTTTTGATAATCATAATTTTATCTTCACTGCCTTAACCAAAAATGAAGCACTTAAGTACTAACGAGTGCGGTTAATATCTTGTGTTTCTGCATTATATGTCACAAAGTTTTTATTGTGTTTGTAGTTATTTCTATATGGATTTCTTTGAAGTATTAAAGCTAGGTAAAAACTAAAACGGTGCTGATCTTCTAAATTATGTTCCTAATGAACAATGTTACATTTGGTTCAACGATAAACGCTCAAATAAATATAGGAATAACAGTAATTTCCCATCGACATGTAGCCTGTGGGACCTAATTTTAGAACATGTATGCGTCATGAAAAAACAATTAAACACAGCTTACAAAATGGTAAAATACGATATATTAAACATAGAATTTCATTAAATTTGCCATTTGTGAATTTGTGATTTTGTAAGTGATAAATAACACTACTGCGAATACATTTGAATAATAATGACGGACAATTAATTCAATTTATCAGGTTTCCCCTTTGATTCATTCGAGTGTCTGTACATCAGTGCGCATACTCAAGGCATTTGACCAACCCGTTAGAGGAGCCCGTTTATTTACAGCTAATAGAAATGAAATTTTAGAAATTGAATATCACGGATAGTGATTAGAAGTTATCTATTTTTTAATATATATATATATATATATATATATATATATATATATATATAGAAAATAAAAAAATAATTCAGAAAATTGAAAACTTAATGCAGCTTTAAAACGCTAATAAAAAGATAAAACCCAAGCCATATCTTAAAAAATTACATGAACTTGTACTAAAGGTTCAACGATCGAAAAATAAACATATCGACAATTGGCATGGGTGCATTTTTAATTGACATAAAAACTACAATGAGTATTCAATAATCCTACATTATTGTTTTTCAACATTATGTTATCTGATAGATTTTGTAATTATCTTTTATTATTTTCTAACACACTTTCTTTTTAAATCTGAAAATATTATAAACTTTTATGTCAAAGCAAGATATTTTAATGTTACTTACATATTAATCATTATGCAGAAAAACTGAGCGCGCTCTCTCTCCTTCTCTATGAAGGAATGTGCTCATTGTCTTCGTTAGTTGTTTTATTGTTCTATTGTTATTATAGAGAACCCAATCACAGATGAAGGGAAGAGAAAACAGATGACAAAGATGTTGGGTTTTGTTCTCGTACCACTTATGGTTCTAACGGCGATGACAGCAAACACATTGGTTATAGCGACCAAACGGCGGTTTGACTCTGCTAATATCCGTAAAACAATTTTGTTCGGAACAGAAGTTGGAGATCTCCTGAGAGCTTTACAAAGAGAACGAGATATGAGTACTTTGTACGTAAGCAATCTTGGACCAAAAACAAAACAATTTCTTCTACAGAGGTATCCAGAAACAGACGAGAGACTGGCAAATTTGTCAGCTTGGCCTGTAGCACCAAGTGAAAATCGATTTCAGTTCCAGACCAAAGACATATTTATAAGTTATCTGAATCAGCATCGATATGAACTTGATTTAAAACAACCAACAACAAAAGAAGAAATTTTATTTTATACAGAGGCCATCGACGTCTTTATAACATGGATATATGAAGCAATATCTGAGGCCCAGTCAGGGGCTATTTGGAGGAGCTTGGTTGCTTATCAAGAAATAGTTGTCACTAGTGAATATATCGGCAGAGAAAGAGGAGTCGGGGTAATATTTTATGCCAAAGGACAATTTGATACTCGAGATGATTATTTGCTGTTTTCTGAGAGTCAAGATGTAGCAAACAGCACATATAGCTCTGCAAAACGTTACTCTAATATCGTGACTGAAGTGTATGATGGCCAGTTCAAAGGTAATGAAACTTTCTTAAAAATTGTTCAAAAGATGCGAACAGAAATTCGATCAGATTCGTTCTTAACGCCGTCAGTAGAGCGCGCTAATTGGTGGTTTAACAATATGTCAAAGTACCAGGATGTAATAAGCGTCACACAGAATGAGATTGTGTCGAAGATTATATCCATTCTTTGGAAGCAGTCTGACAGTGATGTAAAAACTATTGTTATTATTGCTGGTATATTTTGTGGTATTTGTATAATATCCATTTTGGTGGTTTACGCAGTGTACTCTCTAACGTCACAGATTCAAACGTATTCTGTTTCCATAGCGAACAGGTTGGTACTTTAACATAACATTACACAACAAAGCAAGAGAATAAATCTCTTTAAAGACAACTATATAAAAATATTACAACAAAAATAAGTTTTTATCTCTCATAGATGTATCGATTAGTCCGGGGGGAGGGGGGGGGGGTTCTGGAGCCTATTTCTGATTACTATCATTAGTTTTCCATATAATTAGTTTTATTTAGTAGTAAATTTCATTAGTTACCTGGCGGTCCGTTTACAGCCAACTGTAGCTTAAATATAGCTTTTATTTGCGCACTGATTCTTTAGAAACTTTTAAACAGAAAATAAGAAAGGTTTTGACAGAAAACTTTGTTTGCAGATTTCATTAATACTTTACTTTTGAAATTTGAAAAGTAAAAATATTTCTCAAGAAGACCTACCCCTTAAATAAGCGGTGTATTTCATTCTAGAGAAATACAACCCCGTTGGTAAATTAAACGGCCTTAAAGGCCTTCGTTGGTCCGAAAATGTGATTGTTTTCTATTGTCTTGTTTGGTTGATTTGTTCATTAATTATATTGTTTTGTGTTTTTGTTCGTTGTATTGTTTTGGGTTCATGGTTCATTACTTGTATTTTTTGTGTTCTTGGTTCATTACTTGTACTGTTTTGTGTTCTTGGTTCATTGCTTGTACTGTTTTGTGTTCTTGGTTCTTTACTTATATTGTTTTGTGTTCATGGTTCATTACTTGCATTTTTGTTCTTGGTTCATTACTTGTATTGTTTTGTGTTCTTGGTTATTATTTGTATTGTTATGTGTTCTTGGTTCATTACTTATATTGTTATGTGTTCTTGGTTCATTACTTATATTGTTTTGTGTTCTTGGTTCATTGTTTGTATTGGTTTGTCTTTTTGGTTCATTACCTTTATTTTTTTTGTGTTCTTGGTATTGTTTTGTGTTCTTAATTCATTACTTATTTTGTTTTGTGTTCTTTGTTGCGTTTTCTGTTGCCATGAACATGTTTTTAGTTATGATGTACTATTATTGATCATTGACCTGACTTTTATGTGCTTTATTACAAACATATATTATATTAGAATAGTCATTCAATTTTTAGAACTAAAGAGCTGAACAAAGAGAAGCGAAGAACAGAAGCCTTGCTTCATCAGATGTTACCAAAATCAGTTGCAGATAGACTAAAGAAAAACGAAGTGGTTGTTGCCGAACTGTTTGAGGAAGCGTCGGTTTGTTTATGCGATATTGTTGGCTTTACACAGATATCTTCACTAAGCTCGCCGCTACAGGTTGTCGATATGCTGAATAGCCTGTATTCATGTTTTGATGAACGAATTAACTGTTATGACGTATACAAGGTCGAAACAATTGGTGATGGATATATGGTGGTTTCAGGTTTGTGTCATAACATTTTTTCTGGTTTAAAAATCAGAGAAATACCTGGTTCTAGAACTTTTATTAGAAAGTTAACCCAAGGTATACACTTGTTCAAACCAAGGGCAACGAAGGGTATAACCAGGGCAACAAGAAATTAAAGTAATCCATGCTCTCTTTCATTTCTGTAAACATCAAACACATATAGACTTATTGTTGGTTTATTGCTAAATAGATTTTATTTCATTTTTAATATGTTCATGTAGTTATTTACTGGTTTTAAAATCAGTGGGATGGTCGATATCATCCACTAGTTATAACCTTACAACTGGACATCAACCAGGTGCTCATCCAAAGTCGGGGGTTATACAATCAGTAATTATAATGTATTAATCAGAGATGGCTTGTAAAATATTTCAGAAACTTCATTGGAGAATTAAACATAAGTGCTATTATGCCTTTGTTATAAGTTTTTAGCTCAACTGCTATGCTAATATGCAAGATGTAATTTTAACCTTAATCTTTGAAAATCTTCTCTGAAATAAAATGACCAATTGAAACCAAATTTAGTACAAAGAGTTTGGCCGTTAAAGATTTAAAACTGTATCTGACATATACGTCAAAATGGCATCTCATTTCTTTGTTATAGGGGCGTCGTATCGGCATCCCATTTTAATTAAACCTTTTTGTCATTCATTCAACAGGAGTACCACGTAGAAATGGTAAACGACACGCCTCTGAGATAGCTTCACTGGCTCTGGATATGTTGAAACATATACATAGATTAGAGATACCACACTTACCTGGGACTAAGTTTAAACTACGTATTGGTTGTCATTCTGGTATTTTCACTTTTTTTTTAATTTAATGAATTAAGATACAAATTAATATTTATTCCCTTTCGGATTTCGAACTTGCATTTATCGGTGAAATATTTGCATAGTTAAAACTTCTATCATTTCGCTTGCAAAACAGGTTTTGACAAAACTGATTTTGTCACCTTTGAAGACAAATAGCGAAATACTGTATAATTACAGGTGTATTGATCTCAGAAATCTGTTACTGTTAATACCTTATATTTGTGCAAATGATATGGGTAAGCTATGGCAGCGACATTTAAAACATGCGTGGTTTTTGATGCTCAAGAGTAGCAGTTAAGGACATTCTACATTGGTTCTGAAAAACAGGATCACAAAAGATATCAAGCCTCTTAAAATTTAAACTTAAGATGTTATTTAATTAAAGGCTTTTAATATATTTATTGCAATAAAGGCATATTACAAATATTACCTGTGTTCATAAAATATTGTTATACAAAGGTGTAAATTCTAGTGAGGAATTGGTAGTTTGGTGAATGTTGTTTATCGTTACATCGGCAGTTTTAAGCTTTTCGCGATGGTCCGTTTTTTTTTCTAAAACTAGACACATACCTTACCGTTTTTTCTTAATGGCTTTGAAAAAGGAAACAGTAACATATCATTTTGTATGTATAATTTGTTTATGATCACCCATTTTATGTTTTACAGGTCCAGTTGTTGCTGGTGTCGTCGGTGTTAAGATGCCAAAATATTGTCTCTTTGGTGAGACGGTTACAGTCGCATCAAAACTAGAAGCTCTTGGAAGAGGTGAGTTTTTTTTTTTTACTTAGTTTACTTTGCATGTTTGGTTTAATTTTAATTTTTGCAAAGACGCAGTTTACATCGCAGAATCCAAAAATAAAACGAATAAAAATTGTTTAAATAGAAAAAGTTTTTTTAATTTCATATTACGTAAATTGAAGAATTTTTGAAAAAGGGTCCGTTAATAAGGGAAAAGTGTTTCTGACTCGTTGTTTCTCTTTTTTACAGCCGGTAAAGTCCATACAAGTGAAGTTACACGTAATTTATTGGCTAGTTTAGGTGGATTTCAAATGGAAGAAAATTTGGATTTAACAGTTAAGGTAAACACACACACACACACACACACACACACACACACATACAACAATTGCCAATATTGTTTGTCAACCAAATAACTTACCATCCCTGATTTCAGATACCAAAATCATAACTAATAATGTAAACCAAATAGCTTACAATCTCCGGTTTGGTGACCAGAATAAAATAAGCACGTTAACCTTATTGTCCCGTTTTATAGTTGCTTTCGGCTGTTTGGCTGTTGTTAAGAACATAATTTTAGCTACTAATTCTTCATTATATTTCAGAAGGACGCAACTTTAATGATTGCAAACAAGGGTACCGTTCACACATACTGGGTGTTTAATGAAGCTGACGATAAAACCTCAGTATTGTCATTGTCTGATACTGACGAGGTTTAATAGTACACAAATGCATACTAGGTGAGTAAATGCACTGCTTCTTGTCACAACAGGATTTCGTTTTAGTCATTATATTTAGTGACCGTGTCATGACAACCGTGTAAAGCCGAGTTTTATTAAATTACCAGATTTTCACTTTTTCTTGGTATTTAGCTTTCTTTGTTAATACAATACTTAGTGAATAAAAAAAAAAGTAGAAAGCTTTCAGATGCTAAGGGACCAGGTAGTCGACTAAATAGAGTGTCTGGATTAGTTGCATTGGATAAGATAATCGGCTTGTCAGTGTCGGGTTCGGTATGAAAAGAATTGGACAATCAGTTGGGTGAATGTCTAGTTTAGTTACAAAGGGCTCTCGGATAACCGGTTGGGTAGGTGTCTGGGTTGATTGTAAAGGAATCACATAATCGACTGAGGTTGCTGTCTACTCGATTGTAAAGGAATTAGATAATCTAATTGGAATAATCTGTTAGGTTGTACAGTGTTAAGTTAATTGACTGGGATTGGTGTTTGGTTTGCTGGTGTGTTGTTTTCTGAATTAGAACTACTTTAAGAAATTATTTTACTTTTTCAACAGATACCGTATTATGTTAATGACTTGGTGTGAAACTACAGATGGAAATTTTATTATGTGTATAACGCTGTATAATTTACTCTGGCTAGAATATTTCAGAATTAAACATTTATATTTATATGAACTTTCCTGTATTAAAATCAATTTTTTTTATTTGCAGAAAAGAAGAAAATCCTTAAAATGAAGAATAATCACAGATATGAAATCTTAACAATTGTTTTTTAGAAAACCGGCTTTCTATCTTTTATATACTTCATATGGATTTGTATTATACATTGTTTACTTTTTCTAACTGATGCCGTCAAATTAACTTGAGCAAATGACGTAATTTAAACGAATATGATTATGAGTTTGTTTTGTGTTTGAAGCAAGTCTTTCTTTCTGCGAGACAGTAATTTTGTGTGTGTAAGATGAGCCAATATCGTTTATCTATTTATTAATTCCACATGTCTGCTACATTTTGCTCATTATTTCATTTTAAGTTATAAATAAATAAGCACACATATGGTCGTTTTCTCTCATATATACAGGTGAACAATGCGAAAAAGTTTCTTTCTCATTCAAAGTCATTATTACACAGGCGCACCAATACATTTTATGAATTTGGACATCACAACAGGAATGTTATTAAGAAAATGAATAAGCGCTTTTAATTGTAATTTAATTTTTAAGTGTTAATCAATATTTTTGTAAATTAATTCTATTACTTTTTTTAATTTACCAAGTAGTGACGTTCCGTTAAAATATCTGATTGAACTAATTTAAACCTCGAATAGATTAAAAGCTGGCTGTTACCCTTGTGGTATAAAATTGTAAATCCAATCATTTTCACTTTGTTTTATATAATTTAAAGTCATAATTATTTTTAAAATATCTTAATACATGTATATACATTATCTATGAGATTTATTTGTATAAATGTTTGACTGTTATTAAAAAAGATAAGAAAATTTTGTAAACATGTAATTATTGTTTGTTGTTTGATAACCTTGTATCATGACAAATTACTGACAATAATAGGCACTCGTGGCGAAATGGAGGTCGTACCAGAATATTCTTTGAAACAGAGTAGGAGGTGCCGGATTGCAAAATACAAACCAAAATAAAAACAAACCTCGCGTAAGTGACGGGTTTTGCGGTGGCACGCGACCTCGTCCCACCATCAACGTATGCCACCGATAATACATTTAAAAGTGATATGCATTATTTTATTCTGAGTCAGCCACTCTAAATGGAAGTTTAAAGCTCAAATTGCAGAATCCTGGGTAGTTTGATGGTTTGGCTGTCACTTTTTACGCACCCTCCCTTTTACTTTCATCCTGGATCCGCCCCCCCCCCCCCATGTAATAGAACGACCTAGCGCTTATCCCAGAGTTTATAGTTACTTGTAAAGTCAAGGATACACATACACTGGTATTTATTCTGATAATGTTCAATTAAAAATTTTCCTTAACATAAATCTGGCAAATAAAAATATACTCTCTTATTGAAAACATGATAACAACATAGTCTCATCAATTTTTCATTTAGTTATTCGTGATATTAAGTATTTACCTGTTTCGCACGCATGTATTTATGGAAAAAGGAAGAAAATATGTTTCAAAGCATGCTCTAAATGCATTATTAAAATCAATTTAAATGTAACTAAAGCAATACTTATATATAAATATAAATGAGAACGGTTTGAATGTTCTAAGAGAAACAATTTGATAGTGAGGTACGAGTAATATCTATGTTAATTTTTCTGACCTCGTCATAATTGACTAATAAATTTAAAAGATCATGCCTTATAAAGATGAAAAGGTGGAGTTGTTGAACATATACAACTTTTAGTTGGAAGTACAATTGAAAAATTTAAATTTTGAGCAGAAACTAACGTTGTACAAAAGGAAAACTCTAAATAAAATCATGTTACTTGAATAACATAATTGTTGAATTGCGTACAGTTAAGCTACAATCCTTGAAAACCGACTTTAGTTATAATAAATATTGTCTATAGAAGTTGGGCGAAGTTGAACAGAAAACATAATGATGTTTCAGCTTATTATAAAATATATGTACTAAAAAAATTTAACGTTTAAAATAAATTTCACATTTTGGATAGTCCCTTTTCAGAAGGAATAAACATATTGGACAATATAGTAACAGGAAAACACATGTATGTGAATCGTCATTCTTTTAGCAGCATGTCGATGTTTATTCGGTTAATAGTTGCCAAAGATCAGTTTATTTATCAGTTTATTTATAGACAACTTTATGACGTGTTGGTCAAGACTATGTATTTACCCAGAGAAAAAACATTTTATCTAGTGTTAAGTAGATAAGAAAGTTTTATTTTGATTCGACACAGTATAAAACAAAGTAACATAAGCTCTGTATTATGTTATTTCTAATAGAAAAACATATTATACAGCATCACAATGAAAAATATCATGCATTTACAAATTTATATATAAGCAAGAAATATGCTAATGCAAAGAACATAAATAAAATTGGTCTAAAACCATTAATAAGCAATGATAAATAAGCTTACATAAAAGGCAAGTAAACAATAACAATGTGTACATAAAAGCTAACAAAAGCAGCTATCTAAGATGTTCACATAAAAGAAATACAAGCAATTGAAAATGTTGACATAAAAGCAAATAGCATTGTGAAAGCATAAGGAAATGACAAACAACCAAAAGCATGACAAGTTTTCTTAGATACAAGTACACACCGAACCGTCCCAGGACTACATCAAACTTTTGAAATGGTTAAAGCTGTCTTCTCTCCTGAAATGGTTTGGTAGACTATTCCATAATATATACAGATGCAGTATGTAGTTTTAACACGTGGTATTTCCATAGTTTTTGGTACCTGAATGAATATTTAAATTTTTAACACTAAATGAAGACACGATGGAGCTAAATTATTGATCATATTAAAACTTTCTACAGCCATAGTTCTCATTCTACGCACTCCTAATTTAGTATTTTGGCATTGTTTAGCAGTTCTTTTTATGTAATATTAAAGCCATTATATACACATCTTAAAGATCTTTCTTGTATTTTACTGGTGTTTCTGTCACTACAAAAAGCCAGGCCCCAGGCCAAAGGGTAAAAATTAAAGTTACTTAAAATAAAAGTGTGAAAGATGGTGAGTTTATGTAGCTTTGGCAACAATGAACTTAGTCGTTTAAAAAAAAGTTGATTTTTGATATGCTTTTTTACAAATGTGTGTGTGTGTGTGTGTGTGTGTGTGTGTGAAATTTTAATTAGTAGTCAATGTCAATACCAAATAATTTTACAACTTTCTCACAAGCTTGCAACTTGTTATGGTGGAACCAGTCTAGTTAGTTTGTCGATTTAACTTGTAATACAGTTATAAGTTCGTTGAAATCTGAAAATGAGTAAGATGGTAAAGATGGTTTATTGTCATCTGTATAGTTGTAAAGTTTGGATTTATGTGCAAAATGAAAAAGGTCATGATTTATAGACAATGAATAAAAGTGGACATAGGGTGGTTCCTTGGGGCACTCCTTTGTGAAAATCAATCAAGTCGCTTAGACCTTTGATTTGTTGCTTACGTATTGATACGTATGATTTTAACAATATTATAGAGTGTTACAAGACACCATATCCCGGTAGTTTATTTCAAAGGATACCATGTGGTAAAAGGTTAAATATTTTTGAAAGGTGAATTAGAATTGCAACAGTGTAATAAACAAGGTATGTCCCCCCCCCCCCCCCCAAAAAAAAAAAAAAAAAAAAAAAAAAAAAAAAAAAAAAAAAAAAAAAAAAAAACCGTACAGAAGACTTTAAAGTGTAGTAAATACATGTAGACCCTGTATACAAGTACATGTATAATCATAATGTATGTAATATTAGCGGGCAATGTCTCTGTAAATCCTGGTCCCGTAAAACATCTATATGGAACAAGTAACAAATCTGTAAGATCTAACCAAAACGAAATGCTGTGTGGTGGTATTTGTAATTGTTGATAACATGGAGATGGGGAGCAAAATATAACGAAGTGTTTATAAGTCAAGTTGATGAGAAGTGACTTGTTAACAGTTAAGGGGAGATCAATCTTAAGTGTTTAAGAAACACTTGTGCAACAAGAAGGCGAAAAAAAAAATACAGAATCAAAACCAGTATTCAGTCAAATGAGCTACCCGACCGCTACATTCCTAACCTGTTATTCTTACATGAAAATGTAATATGTTCATGAAACAAACAGTATACCATTTTATAAACATAATACAAAATTAAAACAAAAAATTGTTCGATTTATAGGTAAAACGAATGGACTATGGGGGAAAAAAATTCTAGCTTAAACAATAATAATTCTATGTTAGCCTTGTATAGTTAATTGAAATGCAATAGCTAACTGGAAAACTATTTAAAATTAAAGAATTTTAAACACAGACAAGTTTAAAAAAATTAGAATAAGTGATCACTGCTTAGAAATAAAAATAGAACATTACAAAAGCATACCCGAAGAACTAACAGACTGAACAAAACTTGTTCTGAAATTGAAGACGAATATCATTTATTTCTTAAAGCTGCATTAAGTTTTTCAATTTTCTGAATTTTTTTGGATTTTCTAAAAATATATATTTTTTAAAAATAGATATCTTCTAACCACGATCCGTGACATTCATTTTCTAAAATTTCATTTCTTTTAGCTGCAAATAAACGGAATCCTTTGACCGGTTGGTCAGTGTTTTACGATGGTAGGGTTTTCCGTACATCCGTGCGCATGCTCCAAGCTCATAATTAGAATCGAAGGTGAAACATGACAGGTTGCATTATTTTCCTTCATTAATATCCAGATGTATCTGAAATGGTGTTATGTATCCCTTACTAAGTCACATATGACAAATTCAACGAAGTTCTGTGTTTAATTTATCGTATTTCACCGTTTTGAAAGTTGTGTTTAAATGACCCGGGTTTTGATGACGTAACCATGTTCAAATGCTGGATCTCGCTGGGTAAATACTGTAATTTCTGTAATTATTCGAGCTTTTATCGTTGAACCAAATGTAACATTGTTCATTAGGAACATGATTAATTAGATTAGTACCATTTTAATTTTTTCTTTGGAAAACTTAATGCAGCTTTAAGTGTTCTATCACTGGTGTCATGTGCAAAATGACAATAATAACCAAAGCAACACTTGAACTTATTAGGCACTATTTGTCAAGATATTCCAAATTGATATGAACAATATGATTTCGAAAAAAAAGTATCACATATACTCAATCCGAATAATGAACGTTTATCCCGGCTTATTAGAACCTTTATATCTAATCGCCTTTGAAACTGTAGAATCATAAATAAAAAATCCATATTGTAAAATATTTCATTATCTTGCTATGCTTGATAAATAGTATTTAATGTACTCAGAATAAAAATATATATTGCTGATTATAATTTAGTTGTATTGTACAGAATTTTATAGTACAACTGAATTATAGTAAAAAATTGTTTTGTAAGCGTGACCCCGCCAGTGGAGTGTACATGATTTATGTTCAATAATAAAAACGGTTATTCTTGATTTTCCCATGGTCTCAACGGAAATAAAACCCAAATTCCCTACTTTAATATATTACCAACTATGGTCTGCTGTTTACCAATCCAATAACTCCGAGGGCCACAAAAACTGGAGGAAGAAAGTTTGCATGGTCGAACCGGGTTTCGAATCCGGGAGGTCATTGGCAAATGCTCAGTCAACCCCCTAAAGTTGTAACTAAGATCAGATTATACACACACACACCTCTGAACTCTCTCTCTCTCTCTCTCTCTCTCTCTCTCTCTCTCTCTCTCTCTCTCTCTCTCTCTCTCGCGCGCGAGTGTGTCACAAAAATTCCAAAATAAGAATTAAAATCTGCATTGCTTTATCGTTGTACTTGAAAACAACTACCTATAGCCGACATCCGTCGTCGATTTCACGGTAACTTTTAAATAGCTTAAAAATAATATTTTAATCTATTTTACTATTTATAAAACGAACTGCCATAACCTGAGGCTAAGGAATTATTAGATCTGTAAAATTTACACAACTGTCATGTGTTGATTTTGAATTTCTTTTAAAATAATGCATTCAAAAAATTCAAAACTTACAAATATGTTAAGGTTTTCAAGCGGAGTAAATCGTGTTCTCTCCGATGAGAAGTAATTAAAGGGAGACAATCTAAATGGAAATAACGCTTGAAGATTTTTAAGTCTTATGTAGGCAGAATTTATATTTATCGGATATAATATGAATAAAACATTAAAACAAATCCGATTTTTTATGCATAATTTACAAATAAAAACACCTGTTGCAGTGTAATATAAAGACACAAAGCTTTAAAATATATAAAACATCAACAGGTTGCTGTGTGATGTATTTGACCTTTGAACTCTGACGTACGAGCAGTTTGTACGAGATTCGCGCACCTTGCTTCAGTACCAGCTGATTGTCAAACCGTTAGCAGGGATGTAACAGTGTTGTAAAATTATATGGATATGAAAAATACAGAGGAAACTCACAAATTGACTGAGTCTGTTTACAGGGTAAGCTTAAAAATAAGTCGTGAGAGAAAAATCTTACCTTGAATATTACATATATACATAGTGCAAGTGATATTTTTCTTTACCCGGAGAACCGTTATCAGGGATGTGTATTAGATCGATAGGTATTTAGCGTAACGTTTATTTCTGTCGTGTGTCAGATCTTGACATACATATTTATAACATCTCTACAAATCTTGACAAATCAAGGCTTTCTTTTAGTTTTGTTTAAAAAAAGAGTTTTAATTTAGGCGCTTATTTATGACAATTTAATTGAACATGCATGAAATACAGAGCAATTCAAATTCAAAATCGCGTCGAAACAAATTGAAGTAAAAACGTTTAGGCTTGGTCAGAATTTTTTCAATATATAATCCAGTAAAAAATCATTATTTATTTGTATTATTATCATTTAGTTATTGCATACACGGGCACTTCCTGGTAAATATACTAATATTTTATCAGTAAATCAAAATGACAATGACTATCAATATTTTACAGGTACTTATTTTGACAACAATCTTTATTTAAAGGATTAGTTTAAAGAACTCAAGTTTGGTCTTTTAAAGATAAACAGATGATCCCTGTAATAGGTTTGACTGCATTAGATAAATTTTTATGCAGAAATTTAGTTGATTTAGACAATAAATTACCTGTGACTATTGAAGAGGTTATAGGTATTTTAATATATAGACTTAGGGAGGTGGCAAAGTACATGTAACTTTTAAAAATCAATTTTATCACAAATGTTGATTGAATGGTACATTCTAGTAATGTTTTATAAACAAACTTTTGGTAAAGACACATAAAATTATATAGATCTAAGACTTGTTGTCAGATAAACAACGAATATATCATTTTGTAGAACCACATATACATGAACTTGATCTTAGATTAATCCACAAAGATCTATAATAACCTTGCTCTCTTCTTGAATAGCTGAAAATTGTTGGTGTGATGTTAAACAACACAACAACAATAACAACAATGTTGTGTAAATGTGCTATATTTGACACAGGGACTTAAGGCTTAAATAGTTGCTGAAATAAAGGAGTGGATTGAAATAATAGCGTTTTATGCCCAAGTCCAGATTATTCACTTGTATATTGTCTGTTTTTTCAAGAATTGTTAAGAAGACTGGAGTGCCCAGAAAAGAACATGAACATTTAGGAAGTTAACTGACAAACATTTTACACTAGAATCTGTCTGAGCTAAATTCATACTTTTGAATTGCAAGGTGATGGGAACCAGAGCTTAAATAAAGGAATGGATTGACAATTTTATGAAGCTACTTGTATATACTTATAGTAACATCCCACTAGTCCAAGTTACATCAAAGGGCATGGCTAAGTAAAATATAGTTAATGTGGCTTTCTTAGTTTCTGATTGGGTACTTTATTTTTGAATCTGTTCCATCATGGTTCAAACACACAATAAAAAATATATCTTAAAGTATATCTATCCTACTACCATTAACACTTAGTCTCATATTCTACGGAATATTTTCATCAATTTTAAGCTTACAAATACCCTTGATTTCATAATGATATTTACCAGCATGATAAAGAGAAAGTCACTGTTTACATCCAAAACATACAAATCCTTTTATCTTCCATTAAACCCCTACAACTTTTTTGATGAAAAATATAGAAAATTTTGTTATTAAATTTAAAAACAAAAAGCTTTATTATATTTTGAAAATAAAAAATCCAAGCATAATAGAACTGTTTGAAATTCAAATAGCAGTTTATGCTACAGTCTGTGATGGATAACTTGTCAGCAGAACTGGCAACTATTTCATCATTTTTCTGCGTATCACATTATAGAATATTGAATACTAGTTCAATAGTTGAAATGTTAAAAAACTGTTGAAATCTTTGTTATATAAATCTTACTTTGTTTTTGATATAATAGCACTATTTTCACCACAGGCCCTGAAAATATATCACAGCCATAGAATTCTGAATCATTGTCTGATAGCTACAATAGCTATTATATATAGAAAATAATTCAGTTTCCTACAAAACATCATGATAATTGATCACTGATACATAAAGCAGAAACTAATTATTGAATGAAACCTGTGAAAAATGAAAACTTGTGTGTAAAAGTGATTTTAAAAACTTAAAATTTATATGGTTTATAAACCAGAAACCCTTTTCAGTCCAAACAAAATAATATTATTTATTACCGTATTATTTTTCCATTTCCATTTGATAACATAAAAATAGTCATGTTTTTTAAAACTAATGAGTCTGACTGGTCCATTGTATCTTGACACAAATGTACTGGTAACTTTGCTCATTTGTTTGAGGGATTTTTGAACTAGTGAATTTTAAATTCGTAACTTTCAGCTTACCCTGGCCATTGGATCACATAAGTTATTGAGATGGCTACATTTTAATCCCTTTTGAAAATACCAAGTTAAATTTTATGAAATTTTGTTATAACCATGTTTAGGAGCAGAGTTGGGTTTTTTTGATTTACAAAAATGAAGGGCTTTTATGTCCTTTGAACTCCATAAAGGGCAAAAATCTTTTAAAAATCTTGTAAAAAAGTAAAAGTGCTAGACCTTAGATAGAACATAGTTAGCATCCTTATAGCATGTTAGTGATAATTTGAAAACATATTAAACCACAGAAGAGCCATAGAGAAACCCTTTAAATTATTCAAAAATCTATTTTGGTGACAATACCATAGCTATATCTTAGCAAGCGTAATTAAGATGTAGCCTCCTGAGGACAAGTAGTTATTTAATCTACATCAGTAATAGACTGACCAATAGGCCAATATGCTGCAGAACACACACACACACACACACACACACACACACACACACACACACACACATATATATATATATATATTTTAGGTATTTGTATTATCAAACAGCAGAAAAAAGGTTGGTACTACAGATTTATAAACTTACCATATTCAGAATTTTTTTCCAGAATGTTTGCCTTAACTAATAAACAATTGAAAAATATTAAGAATGACATCATATTAAATTTAATTGATTTTTAGGGATTATCAGAAAATTTTTACCCTGGAATACGACATGTAGTGTCTTGTGGAAAAGCTTACCATAAAGCACTTGTAGGTAAGTAGGCTAACATTGTTATGTTCTTAAATAAAAAAGCTTATAAAAAGTCTCATTTATAGATGCAGTATGTGCCATGCATGTGGTATCTGAAAAGGTTTATTTGAAATCATTTTGCTATTTTTTTGACATTGAAGAAGTAAAAAGTAAAAAAGATATCAATTTTCAATTCCTATTGAGCATTATTTATCCTGATTTTTAAAATTAAGCAGGTCAGTTGTTAACTACTATATTAAAACTTATAAGAACTTTCTTTTTTAAGTTAAATTTCACTATTTTCATGGTTAAGAGTAAAGAGTGAACTTTATTTTTATACATTAATATATATACATTTCCATCATGGAAGTATGTTATAAAATTGTTCAATCATGGAATCAACCAAAAAATGAATAATAAAAAAAATAATACCATTAATAGCATATGACTTTTTATAAAAACTGATGTAGTTTTCAAATATAACCTGAAACCCTAATGGTTTCATTTTTATAATGGATAACAGGGATCTGTATAAATATTGATTACAGGTGTAACTTCTGCAGCTAAAAATTACACTGAAGCACTGCTCAAATTTGGATTTACTTCAAGATCAACATGTAAAGGGGGAACAGAGGATGTGGGTATGTATATGTTTATTACATAGTTTTTGTACCGTTGTGATATGGAACAGTCTGCTGCCACATTTTCCATTCTGTTTCATTTCTTGTACTTATGTGGTTCTTTACCAAGTTGTTTTAGCCATATCCGTCTAATGTCCATGTTGATGCAGTAAAATTATCACTGTTTTGAATCTTATTTAAGCATATGCCCAGTGAATTTACATCAAAGATTTTCTGAATTTTAGACACACTGTTTGGACTTATTTTAGATCTAAATTTTACCTGATTCCTTATTGGTATAAGTTATATCTTTCTATCCTATTTTTAAAACATATCCAGACTTTTTGTTTTGTAATGTGTCTATCCCTTGGTTATTTGCTTTGTTTATTCCCAAGTCTGAATTTCATAGGATAATACTGGGAGTATCATATACCATTTTTGAATTTAATCATAAAATACATTCAAAAATAGTATATGACAGGAATATTAGGATTTTGTAATTATCATTTTAAGGTTTTTTTCCTCAGTAGATCGAGAGAGATAATGTCTTATTTCTTGCATTATCTGTGTTGATGTTAACAGTTGTGATAAGTTTTCAAGTGCTTTCTAGTGAGTAAGTAAGCAAGTGACTGAGTGACTGAGTGAGTGAGTGACTGAGTGAAAGAGGGAGTGAATTATTGTTTAAAATCCCATTAGCATTATATCAGCTATTTTTAGCAAAAGTGCTTTCTAAATCTTGTTGTCAAGGAATAGAGAATCATACAGTTTTTTGGTAATTTTAGATGTTTTGAAATGTTTATTTTTGGATTTTTAAGTAATCTCTCTATTAAAAAAACTGAAGTTTTTCTCTGTTACCAAAAAATAACTCAAAATATCAACTAGAATAATGTGTTAACAATGGTATAATAATAATAATGGTTATAAGTATTAATTATAATGTTACCTTGGAAACAATTTGATAAAGTTAAAAAAAATTTCCCTGTCTTAAATAGTAATTTTATGGTGAAGATGAATAGCAATTTTATGATGAAGATGAATGGAAAAAATGTAACGTCAGTGTGGGTTACACATGAAAGGTCATTTATTTTTGTCACTTTAGTAAAGAATGAATGATAGTGAGTAAATGAAAAGTACGTCATTAAAAAAGTTGTTTTTGTTTTAAAGATTTTTGTTTTAAAAGAAATACTGGTAGTATACATCAGTTACATTGTATAATTGAAATACTTTTAGTTTAACACATCATTAAACACATTCTCTAGCTCATTAGTTTTAATGAAGTGTGACAATATTGTCTAGATAACATAATGATTACTTTCTGATACCTTTGATCTGTAGTAAAGATTGACATGTGTGATCTGTCAATGCGACCCCTATAACAACATTTTTTAGATGTTCTGCTTGCATCTTGACAAAAGCGTCTGGTTAATTTATTAATGTCATTTATAACACTATTTTCAACATCTACAATTTTTGTATGCTTTTATAATGAAATTACAATGCTGTTACCAGCATACAAGTGATACCCCATAAAGTTTGCATGGAACACCTTTTTTCATTGGATATGGAATTATGTTAGTTGATATCCTACATAATCATTTTCCATTGGATATGGAATCATGTTAGTTGATATCTCACATATTTATTTTTCATTGAATATGGAATCCTGTTAGTTGATATCCCACCTAATTATTTTTCATTGGATATGGAATCATGTTAGTTGATATCCAACAGAATTATTTTCCATATTACATGGAATCATGTTAGTTATTGATATCCTACACAATTATTTTCCATTGGATATGGAATCATGTTAGTTGATATCTCACATATTTATTTTCCAGTGAATATGGAATCCTGTTAGTTGATATCCCACATAATTATTTTTCATTGGATATGGAATCATGTTAGTTGATATCCAACAGAATTATTTTCCATATTACATGGAATCATGTTAGTTATTGATATCCTACACAACTTATTTTGCATTGGATATGGAATCATGGAGTCATGTTAGTTGATATCCCACATAATTATTTTACATTTTATATAGAGTTAGTAATTGATATCCTACATAATTATTTTACATTGATAATCTTTGTTATTCAAAAGGGTTCTTCTTTAGATAGCATAGACTCCTTAATAATTCTGGTGGACTTGGAGGATGAGTGGTCCAATACATCAGCTTACAAATCACAGTGCCTGTAGTTATTTAGGTTGGAAATACACTTCAAGCTGATCCTAGTGTTAGAAATTTTGTCTATTTGCTTGCCTTAAATCTATGGTTTACTCCAGGCTTCTACCATCCTGGAACAAATTGTCTTGGGTAATTAACACCATTACTTCACTACTTAGTAATTGTGAATCAAAGTTATTAACACTCTAAATTTATTTAAGCCTTTTTTCCATATGGAACTAATTCTGAGTGAAAATTATCTGTTTAGAATATTTTCCTTGACAGACAAAGGCCTTGTTGGCTAAGTGGTCTCAAACACATACTTATAGACCACAGCATTTCTTCACCATCTAGGTTCAGACAGATTTTTCATCTACCATCCTAGAACTGACTGCTTCATTGTAAATAAAAATATTTTGTTTGTAGCATGAAATCCTCCTGATTAAGAATTCACAGAAGTAGTTGGTGTTTGTTTCAGCAGCAAAGGTTTATTATGGTCCTATAGTGATTGTTTTTAAGACACCATGTAAGTTTGTTAAAAACATTGATGGCCAGTCATCTTGACAATACATTATTCAAATGATTCAAAAAGTTCAATACAGGCTGTTTCTATTTAAATATTATTTAATGTTTTTATTGATAGATATTGTAATATCTCAAAAAACTGAATTTATATTTAAGTAATGCAAGTTCAAAGATAGTGTTAACCGTTTAAGACTTGTTTAATGAGTGTATAATGTAAACATCATATCTGTCTGTGTAAAATTATCTGCTACATATCTTTAACATCTGTTGATGGATTTTGATCAAACTTTGCACATATGTATACAAACATAAGACATTGCATCCAGTACCATGTTTACATGTGCAGGTCAAAGATAAATCAAGGTAACATGATTAAATGGCAATGTTTAGGTGGCATCCTTGGGTATTTGGCTGTCCAGGAATGTAGTACTAGGTAAACTAAAAATTAAAGCTTTTTGAAAAGTCTTGGCATTTGCTAAAACTTTAAAATATTTTAGATCTAGGGCTAAACATTTATTGACATTTAAAAAAGTCTTTTGGACTGTATGTTGGTCTCTGCGTTGATTGACAGTGTAAGAAAAACTTTGGGTCTTATGATCTCAGCATTATGTGACAGTTAGAAAAATCGTTAGAGTCTTCATTCTGGTCTTAATTAACATTAATCAACAGTTTAATAAAATATAATCAAAACTTCATATTTATTACAGCAGGCTTCTACTACAGTATTAAAAATTTTCATTTAAAAAAGAGAAGTTTTTATGCTATACATGTAACAGCCTTCATACACAGCCTTTTATACAGTGCAACAGACTTAAACTATGCTGATGTTGTCTTCATAAACTCTGACAATTAATCGAGTAGATTAATTATCATGGAGTAATTCAGTTCTCAATTAGCTTTTATGATAAAACATCAGTATTGATAAAATGTAATATATATATATATATATATATATATATATATATATATATATATATATATATATATATATATATATACACATGTATATTGAAATATATTGAATATATATATGCATTTGGATATAGATACATGTGATCTTTGAAAATTACAAACAGATATATATATATATATATATATATATATATATATATATATATATATATATATATATATATATATATATATATATATATAATACTATAATGTTTGTCTTATTGATTTCTGTAGTAAGGTTTGATTTTTGTTTGAAATTGCCATCTAGTTTGGAATGAGGAATTTAATGATTTTATAGGTTATGTATGTATGAATATATATATATATATATATATATATATATATATATATATATATATATATATATATATATATACATGTACATGGATTTTTTAATAATACACATGCACATGCTCACAATTACAGAAATGAATTTATTTGAACAAGGAAAGATACTTTAACTTATTGATAATCTATGGAGAGAAAGAAAAAGAAAAAAGGGGGGGGGGCATTTAGTCAGACTTGTTACCTTAACTGAACTAATAACACAATTAACTTTTAAATCAAGATTGATTATATTGTTGTTGTTTGCTGTCTATGTGTTTTATTTGTTTAGATATCAATTTATTAGATAAGAGATATCTATTTATAAATTTATTATTTAAATAAGTGATAGTGATGCATATAACAGTAAATAAATAAAGGAGAAATGTAATGCCAGTTATTCTCTTTATACAAAAAATCATTACAATGTTAAAGCTTCCTAGATTCTAATTTGGGTGAAATAAATGATAAAATCCAATTCTTTTCAATAAGGAAGTTACATTTTTTGTATTAACAAGCCTAAGGTTGTGTAGTGGTTTTAGCCCCCACTTGGTTGGATTAGTGATAAGTAATTGTCGTTGTTTAATGTCACATTAGCAATTTTTTAGCTATTTGCTATGAGAACAAAATTATAAATTTCTATGGTTAAATCTAAGAACCTTACTTCATGCATGCTTGTGATGTGCATTATGGCCTGCCTTGTACTAGCTTACACTCAGGATGATTTTTTGTTAGGTGCTAGCTCACCAAGTCTATGCGGCAGACAAGTATACCACCCTACAACCCATCATCCTTGCACTTGATCAAACAGTTTATACTCTATCCTACTAATACAGATCACCAGACGAGGAAACAGTATCTAAGATTTTAAAGACTTATATATGTCCAGGCTGGGGTTTGAATCCATGACCTCACACTCTTGAGGCAGATGCAGTGATAAGTAGATAAGTTGGCTGTTACTCAATACTACAATAAGTATGTGGTAAATATAAATTGATTCCATAAAACACAAGTATACCTGCATAGACAAAAGTCACTTAGGGTGGCAATTTTCTTGGATATACCAGAGTCTGCAATAGCTGCTGTGGCCTATTTATGTGAAGAAAATTCTTTTGGCAAGTTAAACCTTGATTTTATTATGGGCAAGTCAAAAGTCCCACCTAAAAGTTAGCTGGGCTATTTTATACTTGGACATTAGCACACATTAATAATTTTGTATCACATGTATGGATTAACCTGAAAATGTATATTGAATAGTGAGTGTTATGTCATTAAACAATACCTTTCTGTAACTGCACACCTATACATCAGGTAATAGTGATTTACTTAATCAAGGTAGGAATGTACAGATTTGCTTTTTGTAACTGCACACCTATACATCAGGTAACACCAATTTACCTTCTGGTAATCAAGGTAGGAATGTTCAGAGGTGCTTTCAGAAACTGCAAACCTGTTCATTAGGTAATACCAGTTTACAAGGTAGGAATGTACAGAGGTGCTTTCAGCAACTGCACATCTGTTCATTAGGTAATACCAGTTTACAAGGTAGAAATGTACAGAGGTGCTTTCAGAAACTGCATACCTGTACATCAGGTAATACCACTTTACCTACCAGGTATGTACAAAGGGGTTTTCTGTAACTGCAAACTATGGTAGTACATAAAACCAATTTGCTAAATCTAGGTAGTATTTGAGTTTTTTATAATTGCATACCTGCTTATCAGTTGAGTTAATACTGACTTACAAAATTCAGTTAGGGGTACAGAGGTGCTTTTATAACTGCACACCTGTACATCAAATTATACTAATTTACTTAATCCAGGTAGTGATGTTCAAAGGTGCTTCTATAACTGCACACCTGTGAGTGTTGATGCTAATTTATTAACTCTAGATAGTAATGCACAGAGTTGCTTTTATTACTGCACACCTGTATATCAGGTGACATTGAATAACTATATCCAGGATGAAATGTACATAGGTGATTTTGTAACTGCAAACCTTTACAATAGGTGGCGTTGATTTACCAAAACCATGTATTAATGTAGGAACTGAACACCTTTTCATCAGGTGAAACTAATTAACCTTATCCAGGTAGTGATGTGCAGAGGTTGAAGTGTGAAATTTGTCTCATATCTCATTAATATTGTATTCTTTCTGAATCACAATGCTTGTTTTAAAATGCATTTCTTTATGAAAAAAAAGAAATCCTTTATTAAGGATTAGTTTAGGTTAAACGTTTCTTTTTAGTTACATATGTATCACTTTTTTGTGTTTTTCATGCATAATCTATGAAATGAAGTGTATAAAAAACAGGTTATTGAATTCATCTAGTCAGATATTGATGATGTGAATTTTTGTAGATTGGAACACAGCAAGCTGGATCCAAATTAAGCAGGAAAAAAAAAACAAAAACAATTATGTTGCAAATATTACAATGTTACACCATTCAGATTCAATAACCTATAAGTATTTGATTTATAAATAGTCATATTGTATGGCTTTGCTTTGCAGTTCTTTAACAGCCCATGATAATAATTCTTGTCAGATACATAGCCGCAGTGATTTAAATATTATATGGATTGCACTTTATGATGTACATTCGGCAGTATAAATTTGAATATGCATGTATAACAGTAATTTTGATAACTTAAATTGAGATAGTCTCATAAATAAACTAGTAATTCTAGAAGGTTTTTGCTGTTGTTTTCCATATTCTAGTGAAAAAACCTGAGAAATTGAAAAAATTGTAACAATCTTAATTCAGACCTTAAAAATGAAAAATATTTATGCTTTTCTAATTAGCATAGTGAAAATGAAAAACAAAATTAGTGGCTCGGAGAAAGAACTGCCTCGTGACTAAAGGTCGTGGGTTTGAACACTGGCCAGATCATACATAAATTGTAAAATTTGAGATACTGCTTGCTCACTTGGTGCTATACCTTATGAGCACTGAGTATTGACTTATTCACCTGGTGTCAGATAAACCACTGATATTATATCTTCCAAATATGGATGGATGCTGAATATGTTAAAGGCCAATGGTATTATATATCTATCAACTATGGATGGGTACTGAATGTTTTGTAAATTGGTTTAAAGTAAAAAATCTACAATTCTTTTATTTCATGTTTAAATATGTTTTTTATTGGCTTTTTTGTACTTTACACAATAATTAACAATAGTCACATGTCACATTTGATAACAGAAATGAAAAAGTTCAAATATATTTTTTTAACCATCATGCTCTTTTACTTAGGCACAATATATGCATTTGGGTAAATACTATTAGACCTTTTTCTTTCTTTTTTGACAAATCTAATAAAAAAGGTTTGCTTTCATCAGTTTTTGAAAAATAATAAAGTGTTTAAATATGTTACTTCATAAACAGAGGATGTACCACAACTGTTATGGCTGTAATGTAAATGTCACAAAATGTGAAATAAAAATCTACCTACTCATTATGTGGTTTATAAAATGGTATGTAACATGTGGCAGTGCTAGTATTGACTTACAGTATAAACTGTAAATAAGTAGCTTTTTATTCATTGATTTTTATAAATTTTTATCCAGATGATGTTTGAAATGAAATTTAATAGAAAATAAATATCAATAAAAATATTGCTTGTATAGCCCTAGTGGTTGAGTGGTCTAAAGTATGACTTGTAGATCACAGTGCCTTTCATTGCCTAGGTATTCTCACCTTTGTTTGTTGAGCGGTCTTCAGTATGACTTGTAGATCACAGTGGTTCTCATTGCCTAGGTAATCACACATCCTTGTGGTTGAGTGGTCTAAAGCATGACTTGTAGATCACAGTGGTTCTCATTGCCTAGTTAATCACATCCTTGTGGTTGAGTGGTCTAAAACATGACTTGTAGATCACAGTCGTTCTAATTGCCTAGGTAATCATACCTTTTTGGTTGAGTGGTCTACAGTATGACTTGTAAATCACAGTGGTTCTCATTGCCTAGGTAATCATACCCTTGTTGGTTGAGTGGTCTACAGTATGACTTGTAGATCACAATGCCCCTCATTGCCTAGGTAATCACACCTGTGATGGTTGAGTGGTCTAAAGCATGAATGTAGATCACAGTGACTCTCATTCCTTAGGTAGTCACACCTAGTGGTCTAAGGCATGACTTGTAGATCACAATGCCTCTCATTGCCTAGGTAATCATACCTTTGTTGGTTGAGTGGTCTAAAGCATGACTTGTAGATCACAATGCCTCTCATTGCCTAGGTAATCACACCTGTGATGGTTGAGTGGTCTAAAGCATGAATGTAGATCACAGTGACTCTCATTCCTTAGGTAGTCACACCTAGTGGTCTAAGGCATGACTTGTAGATCACAATGCCTCTCATTGCCTAGGTCATCATACCTTTGTTGGTTGAGTGGTCTAAAGCATGACTTGTAGATCACAATGCCTCTCATTACCTAGGTAATCATACCTTTGTTGGTTGAGTGGTCTAAAGCATGACTTGTAGTTCACAATGCCTCTCATTGCCTAGGTAGTCATACCTTTGTTGGTTGAGTGGTCTAAAGCATGACTTGTAGATCACAATGCCTCTCATTGCCTAGGTAATCATACCTTTGTTGGTTGAGTGGTCTAAAGCATGACTTGTAGATCACAATGCCTCTCATTGCCTAGGTAATCATACCTTTGTTGGTTGAGTGGTCTAAAGCATGACTTGTAGATCACAATGCCTCTCATTGCCTAGGTAATCATACCTTTGTTGGTTGAGTGGTCTAAAGCATGACTTGTAGATCACAATGCCTCTCATTGCCTAGGCAATCATACCTTTGTTGGTTGAGTGGTCTAAAGCATGACTTGTAGATCACAATGCCTCTCATTGCCTAGGTAATCATACCTTTGTTGGTTGAGTGGTCTAAAGCATGACTTGTAGATCACAATGCCTCTCATTGCCTAGGTAATCACAGCCTTGGCAAATTCCTGCATGAGAAAGATTTTCAGTTTGCTTGTTGAAGATTGAAGTTTTCCTAGGCACTCTAGTTTTCTCCACCATCCATATATTTCCAGCAAAATAATGTCTTTGGAATAAAACATTCAAATCAAGCAAACAACAAGATGTTAATAGACATGGGTATTTTGCCATATATTTACACATTCTCATTTATAGGATGTGGACCTATTTTGATTTTTGAAGGGGGCTTTAAGCAATTACAGTGTAAAAATACTATAGTTACAATGAAAACTCATCCTAGTTTTAGTAATATGAAGTAGATTGGTATACAAGACCTGTTGACTTATAAAATGCATATTTCAGATTAAAAAAAATATTAAAACATATTTTTGCATTGATCAAAATTAATGAAATGCATTTAAAAATCTTTTTATGATGCCTTGTATTTATCAAAAACAATATAACAACATCCTTGTCACTGAAGGAAGTTTTGTCAGCATAGTCGGGCCCAGTTTAAATTATAGAGTTTATTTAGGTGCATTTATCCGTTAAAAGTAAACAAAATTATGAATTTTAATAAACCAGCATGACGTGATCGATTTTTAACATAACTTATTTTAAGTGACTTATTGATTTATGAAAGTTTTGAAGAGTTTTATTTTATTTGCTGTACGGTGTTTTTAAGACACGTTGGTTGACATACATGACAATTAAACCATGATTCTTATACTAATATCTATATTTTAACATTGACTTGGTTTTTTAACGTTGCCTTTTTGAGAACAATATGGACAGGGGATTAAGAAACTCATTATATTGAGAGGAAAAAAAGAAAAAAAAAAAAAAGAAAAAGAAAAAACATCTATTTGACTCACAGTTGCATCATTGTAATCAATAATTTGTCAAATTCAATTTTATTTATAGCACTTATGTAATAGTGCATGAACATAAATTTCATTCATAAAAAATAATCATTTTAGTATATAAGTTTAGGCAGTTCAGTAGCATGTCAGATAACCTCTGAATTCAATATCAATCAATTTGTCAAAGTTTTCACTGTAGATAACTATATTATGCAAAATCTTCTTTAAATCTTGTATGAATAGGGTTCATACTTGATTGATGAGAAATGCAGAGAAATAATTTTTTTTAGTTGTGAAGGAAGATGGAAATTTTTTAAAATTCAAGAAAATCAATTAGGTTTTAAAACAAAAATGGCCCATGTTATGACAATGATTTATATCAAGTTCAAATGTCATAAATGATTCAGGTGTATTAAAGGCATGTGATTTTATGGAAAAATTATGTATAATTTTTTAAAATATAATAACTTTAGTATACAACTTCAAATTTTTCCTGAAACAGCATTTAAAGGTTTTCAAAAGTTATATACATATATGGTTTTCTCTCATTTTTCTATTTATTTATTTGTTTCTCTCATTTTTCTATTTATTTATTTATTTATTAGTTTTTATTTCTTAGATTTCTGACTTCTATGACTTAGATATGTCTAGTTTTTTTTCAATAAATTGCCTTATATATTTGATTTCAGATTTCTTGTAATGTTACAGAAAAACAGAAAATGATAATTCAGCCCTTTGTTTTACACTGACTACCCTTATTTTGTTGTGTTTTTTTCTTGTTACATCAAACTGCTTTTATAACCCTCTTATGTACATCATTTAACTTTTTACAGCAGAATGACATTTAAACAAAGATGGGTTTTAATCTTCTTGACTTATCCTAATCTTAAGATTTTTTATAAAATAACAAATTATGTATCTTTTATGTATATGTCAATTTTTTGTCACAGAAAAAAAAACTTTCTAATAAGTAGAGTTAAAAGTTATTACAAAAATAAAGTTTGACATTTTTTGGTTGGCAATTGAGACTTAACAAGTTTTTTTGGTTAGTAATATTAGATTTAAATTTGTTATTGATCCAAAATCTAAAGGAAAACTTTTTTATCTTATCTAAATGTCAACAAAATGAAGAGATTTTGTCTTAAGCATGTACTTGACTTCTATTGGACATAGATCAAATCATATGTACTAGTGTTAGGCAGTAACCTGTGTATATTTCTACATGTATCACCCCGAACCTTTGACCTCTGTCTGTCATAAATTAATTAGATTAATATAAATTAATTTTACAACTATGTTAAAACCACAAGAGTTAAATGATAACTTTTTTCTATATGAAAAAAAAATGATTTAAAAAGTCTTGCTAACTGAACAGTAAGATGCTTTGAAATTGTGACTTTGAGGTCACATTACCAGATCAGACTTGTGAAACTCTTCTGCCATCCAGTCAACTCGTGAATCATTTCTGTAACATAGATACCTGTGTTTGACACTTTCTATTAAATCAAGACTTTTACCACCTTTATCTCAAAGTACCTCACCTGACATTTGTCAAATAAATATTGTAATGTTTATATCAACAGTATCCTAGATGACTTTTATAAGAAATATTGTTATAATGTAGCTTAGTATTATAGGTACTGTATCCAAGACACTAAGTTGTCATTATAATTTCTTCTTTGTTTGAAAGGGTTATCTAAATTCGAAACTATGGGATACCTAAAAGTGATTTTACTATTAACTGGAAATTGTATTAAAGTTATGTCCTGATCTAGATTAACTTTAACTCTTGATAATCTAAAACTAAAATGTAGTACCTATTTGTTACCTAGGTTCAAATCTATTTAGGGACATGTCTCAAAGTCAGATAACTTCTGAATGCTTGGTGTTTTGTACACCATTGAAGTTCTTGTTTCTTCACTATTTAGAAATGATTGACTTGGACATTGAAATAATATTTAAACCAATAGCAATAATCTGTAAGATGCTTTTTGAAAATGTACTTTTAAAAAATAATTGTTCTTCTCTCATGAACTCAATATTGACATGTGTTACACTTTTCTGTCAAATCCCTCTGTTTTGTATTGAAAGTTTTTGAGAGAGGTTATGGGGGGGGGGGGGTTAATATATATTATTAATTGTAATGTGACTGTGTTTGTTCGGTTTAGCAAAAGAGCTCTGATTTCAGCTTCAGCTTTATTCAGAACATAAGTGTCTTTTTCCATAGTGCTTGGAACCATGTTGCTGAGCGGTTAACTATCAGGTGTTTTAACATTGTGAGTTGACTGTTTCTTTATCTTAGTTGTCTACTGGCTGGCTTTTAACCAGTATAATGGACTACTTAATATATACCAGTATTAATATTGTTTATCTATAACTTTGCAGGCTAGTGTACTATCACTCTATAGGCAGCCATGCACACTTATACAAAACAGATCATAAACACTTGCACACACATCACATGAACTTTTATATAGATTAATCTAGATTGACTAATAAAAAAAATTTTTTGTTGTAAATAGCTAAAAGATTACTGATGTATTGTTAAAAAACATCCAACTAACCAACCTCTTATGTATTGATTGATTGATTTATTGATTTATTTGTTTGTTTGTTTGTTTGTTTGCAAGTGAACTACATTTTACCTTATAGGTCTTGTGGTAAAATGTATTTTAATATTAGGAAGAGCAGAATGATAATATTTCTTCTGAACTCCACATTTGGCATGATATTTGTTTGTTTGTGTATTACAATTCAGAAGTCCAAGGCTAAGGTGGAATAAACAGATTACAAAACTAAGCCTCATACTTCCTATACTTTCTCCTACACAAATATTAAATCTATAGAATAGTTACTTTTTGGCATTCATAAGAAATATTTGCCTTGTAAATGACAGAACTATTTCTAATACAGCTGTCAGAAACAATCACTGCCAGTCCAGGATCAAAGAAAGTGGAATTTTACAACACTTACAATACTAAGTAATTATTAGAGTATTGTACAAAGAAGACTGGATGGTATGCAAAATTACCATAGTAACTTTTGAGCTATTTTAACTAAACTGAATATCTGTGCTTGGTTATCTTGTTATCACTAGAATTGAGCAATTTTCAATAACTGTCCACTACTTCATTATTTTTAATTCTTTTTGTTGCTAACTTTGCTCTTTATTGTTAAGCAAACTTAAACTAGGGCTTTATACACCATTCCATCATTCTTCTTTCTAACAATGGTGAAAGTTTGTGACATGCATTATGATATTGATAATAAAATGATTAAATTATAATAATTAGATTTTTCAGTATGGAAAAACAAGTTTTGTAAGATATTTTTATCGCTTGATCACTTCAAGCCCAAAAACAGGTCTAGAATCAGAAACCTACCCAATACTAGCTAGATGCTGTACTAACTAAGCTACTTAGCCACCTATTAGTATATCCTTAATGATTTATTCATTCCTTTCTCGGTTTAACTACTTTGAATTGAAGCTTGAAGATTCCACTTGGTTAGCCATATCCAAATGCAGAATGATTATAAACCCCAAAATATAACAGGAATCGAATTATATGAAACTGCCAAATTTAGACTCTGCAGACCTGAGATATTCTGAATACTAGCTAGATTTGCAGACCTGAGATATTCTGAATACTAGCTAGATTTGCAGTCTTGAGATATTCTGAATACTAGCTAGATTTGCAGACCTGAGATATTCTGAATTCTAGCTAGATTTGCAGACTTGAGATATTCTGAATACTAGCTAGATTTGCAGACCTGAGATATTCTGAATTCTAGCTAGATTTGCAGACCTGAGATATTCTGAATACTAGCTAGATTTGCAGACCTGAGATATTCTGAATACTAGCTAGATTTGCAGACCTGAGATATTCTGAATGCTAGCTAGATTTGCAGACTTGAGATATTCTGAATGCTAGCTAGATTTGCAGACCTGAGATATTCTGAATTCTAGCTAGATTTGCAGACTTGAGATATTCTGAATACTAGCTAGATTTGCAGTCCTGAGATATTCTGAATACTAGCTAGATTTGCTATTAACTAGATTTGGAGTCGGTAAGACCAGACTCATTTTAATATTATTTTTGTTATTCTTGAACTGTTTCTGGTTTATATAGAAGTGGTTAGCTTTAATAGACCCTAGAATGAGCTAATAATGAATATTTATTGAAATTTCAGAAGCAAATACCAAATACCAATTGATGAATCAATGGACATCAATCAGATTACATGTCATGGAAACCATTGACATACTTTATCTGTTTCAGAGTTGTGTTATTTTTCATGCATAATTACAGAATATGTAACAGGTTTTGTTATGTTTTAGTGTTACTGTATGTCTGATAATAGATCATTTCCTACAATGATAATGTTCAACATTTCTGATTTAAAACACCCATTTCTTATAAGTTTCTAAATCAATCAAGGTTTTGGACTGTTAATTGGCAGGTGGATAAACTAAACCAGCAGTAAATTATATGATTTAGCTACAAATGGATATGGTTCAATTCTGCTTTGACTATCATGGATTCAAGGCATTCTTGTTTAAAGCAACATTTAGCATTATTGCAGGTTATTTTAAAGAATCAAGCATTGTACACTTGTAAGAAACCGTTATGTTATGTTGTCATGGTGATCATCAAAAGTATGAGTTTTTCCTCACTTATGCTTTGACTACATCTCTCTTTTCCTCTTTTCTCACTTTCAATAGCAATTAATGGACTAGGTCAATTGTAGTATAAGGTTCTTTAAATTGAAAATGATAAAAATTTACACAAAAGACTTCTTGTCACATTCAAGATGGCCACTGTTTCTGTTAAAAGGTAATACAGCCAGTTGAGAATCATGTGCCCTATTTGAATTTGAAGTTGCTAGTGGAAATGGCCAAACCTGATACAAATTACCGTATAACTGGTAATTTTCACGGTATGAAATTTTTGCGATTTTTTAGTAAAAAGCCCTATCAAAATTTTTCGCGATTTTTATTTTCGCGGTTGAAGGTGTTTGAGAAAAAATTATAACTATCTGACATTTTTCGCTCTCCCAGGTCATTCAGATCAAGAAATGTAATTTCAACTTCCGGTTGTTATAAAAGTGAAATCGAAAAACGTAAATCTAGAATTCCCCCCATTTCATCCTTTTTCTTGACAAATCTAAGTATCGACATCTTCTCCCAGCTAAACCAAAATTACTTATGGGCTGACAAAAACTGCTTTAGAATAGTATTCACTGCATTTATTTTTATACTGAATCAATACCCTCATAGTGGAAAGAGTTAAAAGTGTTCACTTTCTTTAATTCACCATATTATACGTAACCAGAGGTGCTCCAGTACAGGTAAAGAAGTTATGCCGTTAATCAAGTAACTTTAGTGACTCAGGTATATTACGCAATTCTAATTTTCGCAGTGAAGATGTGACCGCGAATATACGCGAAAATTGAATAACCGCGTAAATTACCAGTTATACAGTAGGTGATCATGTGCTCTACCTACTGTCCAGTTACTAAGTGATTCATTAAGTTAAACCAGGTTAACTGAAGAGTTTCTTTGGTTTACTTTGAAGCTGCTTTGGAAGGTAGCATTGATAAACATCAAACAGAATACAAAAAAAAAGGGGGAGGGAGTGTTTCACCAGCATTTAGCCACCTGGAGCTAATTTGTTGATAGATGTTGGTTTTTTAGCTCAACTGGCTAAAGCCAGATGAGCTTATGGCATGATGCGTGCGTGCGTGCGTGCGTCCGTTAACAGCAAAAACTCAGAAACTACTGGGCCAATTTTAGCAAAACTTTGCAGGAATGATCCCTAGAAGGAGTAGATGAAAATTTTTACAATTGGTTTCCATGGCAACCAAAAGTAGGTCACAGCGACCTAGAATGTAAAAAACCTAAAATAAGTTTCTTCTCTCAAACCATAGGTTATATTCAAAATCTGATGTGATATTTAGCTTCTAGACACCCTTAAACATGTAGGTTGTACATTTCATGAAATTCTGTCAAAAACTAGGTTACGCGTTTTTAGCGTTTTTCTGTCATACTTCTTAAAATGTGAAAATAAGGCTTATAATGAGATATCAACTTTGAAAATCTTCTTCTCTGAAACCATGAAGCCTTAAGCTTTCATATTTGGCAGTTAATATCAGCTTGAGCCCCTTTACCAAGTTTGTACAAATGGTAGCCCCCGGTCTATTTTTGGCCCCACCCCAGGGGTCCATATATATATGCATATGCATATATGGCTTAAAATGGAATATCAACTTTGAAAATCTTCTTCTCTGAAACCATGAAGCCTTAAGCTTTCATATTTGGCAGTTAATATCAGCTTGAGCCCCTTTACCAAGTTTGTACAAATGGTGGCCCCCGGTCTATTTTTGGCCCCACCCAAGGGGTCCATATATCTGCATATGCATATATGGCTTATAATGGAATATCAACTTTGAAAATCTTCTTCTCTTAAACCATGAAGCCTTAAGCTTTCATATTTGGCAGTTAATATCAGCTTGAGCCCCTCTACCAAGTTTGTACAAATGGTGGCCCCCGGTCCATTTTTGGCCCCACCCCAGGGGTCCATATATCTGCATATGTACATGTATATATTGGAAATCAAATTTAAAAATCTTCTTCTCTGAAACTGTAAGGCATAATGCTTTTATATTTAACATCAGCTCAAGTCCCTTTACCAGGTTTGTACAAATGGTGGCCCCCGGTCCATTTTTGGTCCCACCAAGGGGCACATATATCTACATATACTTATATGGGAAGTCAAATTTCAAAATATTCTTCTCTGAAACTGTAAGGCCTACAGCTTTTATATTTAGCATTTAATGTCAGCTCAAGTCCTTGTACTGAGTTTATATAAATGAAGGCACAAGAACCATTTTTGTCAGTTGAGCTCCACAGGCCCTTTTGGGCCTCTTGTTATAGAGGGCTACTGTTTTAATTTGATGCTACACTTATGAACAGGCCCCAGTTTCAAAATCATTCACTCAACTGAGTGTATAGTCAACTCAAATATTCCCATTTTTCTCTCATCAATATTTTAAAAATTTTAAGTTTTATGAGATAATATTTTGTTTTGTTCAACAAAACTACACTAAAAACTTAGATATAACATTAGATACCTAATTTTAACTGTGTAATGTCTCAAAAATTAGCATTGAAATATTCCAGAATTTTAGTTGAGTATACACTCAACTGAGTGAATGATTGTGAAACTGGGGCCTGATCTCAATTCATTATCGAGTGGATCATAAAACCTTCTTTGTCTAGTTTACAGAATTTGAAACAGCCATAGTTTAGTCTTGTGGGAATGCCATTACGTTGATAATACCTATAATACACTAAACTATATCCAAGCTTCTAGATATACCATATTTATATAAAATAAACATTCCAAAACAAACAGGTAGCTATGTATAGTGACAGCTAGACTAGAAAATTTAGTGATGATGCAATTTTAATCAGTTGAAAAACACCTTGATTTTAACCCAACCTGATTGATTTTATTCGAGTATTATATCTAATCATACTCGCTATATTTTTTTACCTGTGTATTTTACCTGCCTGTTGCTAGGTGTGTTTATTACACCTTTACAATAAAGAGCATAGTTTAATTATTATCTGTAATATTACCTTTATTATAAGTACACATTGACTAATTCAGGTGTAATCCCTATCATTATCATGCTTCTGTTAATATCACAGTAAATTAAATATATAGTTTTAGCTCATCTGGCCAAAAAAGACACATCAACCTTTTGTATATAATGACATCATCTTGTATAATGCAAATGTTGATATCATCAGTTTGGCTACAAAAAAATCACCCATCACTTTGCTTGCATATTTTACTGAATTTTGTTTCTCTAGAGAAAATATCCTACTTGTGGTTTGTTCTAGACAAAAAAGCCACTAATTGCTTTTGAATCTTTTTAGCCACTAGCCACAGTTGCTTTGCTTTTTCTATCAAATCATCAAAATTCTTTTAAAAAAAAGTCATTATCTGTTTCTGTGTCCTATTAAATGATCTTTTATAGATGCAAGTGTTTAACTTCTGTCTCAGTAAAGAGTATTTTGAAATGCAGTTTAAAAACATTAGAATATTGATCTTTACAAAATTTAATTTTATGTAAAACAAAAATTACTGTATTGTTTTCATCTTTGTACAAAGACTGCCTGTCAAATAAGACCTGTATTTGAAGAAACTGTTGATTTATTTCAAACATAAAGAATGTAATTAAAACCATCAGTCTATAATCCATATTTATTTAGACTAATGGGTGATTTTTACAAGTTTTACTGTAGTTACCAATTATTAAAGTGCATAGTTACCAGAATAATCTCAAACACTGATACCGGTACTTTTTTTTGTTGCTGATGTCTGATGTAATTTGCTCATTTTTTAACAAGGTTTCTTGTGTGTAGGTGTTCAATGCATCATTATAAATAGTGTTAACAAATTATTATTTCATAGCTAAAGTACAGTTTATTATAACGATAATCATGCAGCCTTATTAAAATGTCTATTTATTTTCCGTCTCTGTAGTCCAATAGATCATTTAGAAAAAAGGTTCAACATCAACTTCATTTAATCTTAGCTAGCTTCACAGCAGTGCTATATCTAGTTAGTTTAAATACCCGGTAAATTTTTTTTTCTCTTGTGTTTATTTTTTAACCTGTATTGCCAGGCCTTAGTTTCACATTTAATCCTTAATTAAAATTTTTCTTTTATTAAATCTGAAAAATTTAAAATCTTAATCATTTCCTTAGGCTTTTAAGATATTTTGAGAATTTAAAGTGTCATTTTAATGATAATCGTATTCTAATTTTGTCAGAATGTTTAATTTATACAATGTAGCACCATAAGTTGCTGCCAAAATTTGCAAAATAAATAAATAAAAAAATTAATTAATTAATTTATATAATTATAATAAATAAATAAATAAATAAATAAATAAATAAAATAATAATAAATAAAATTAAATTAAGTTTAAAAAAGAATTAAAGATATATATATATTTCTATAATAGCATTCTCAAAGCAAACTACAAAGAATAAGTTAAAAGAAAACTTTATTTAAGAGATCATTGTGAAAAGAAAAGCAAGTTTGCTTTAAAATTCTAATAAATCTTACTGTTTTCTAAATGCTGCAGAGAAATACAAATTAGATATTACGCGATGTATACTCATACTTGTGTTCCATTAGCCAAAGTAGAAAAGATTGATTTTGTTCTATACACTAAATGAGCTTTCAGATTGCAGTATTTCAATTGAGAACACCCTCATCCAGATCATTATTTCTTCATATTTGTCATTATAGTATGACTTCAGGCTTTGTTATGGGTTCTTCCAGCTTGATGATGTAGTTGACCTCTAGTATCTGCCTATATGTGGTAGAATATTTATGTTTATTGAATTATAAAATATTTGTAGTATTAAATGACCATTAAAATAAAGTATACTATGTTATACTAGCAGTTTGTCAGTGAATGTTCTGTCTTTTATGCCATACTTTTTGGAATTGTAGGGTTGGGAATATTGTGTTTGACTTATCTGACTTGATAAATGGTAGGGTGGAAAATAGTTTGCTTGGTCTAGCTGTCTACTTTGATGGGATGCTAGGGTGGGTAATATTGTGCTTGTTCTGTCTACTTTGATGGGATGCTAGGGTGGGTACAATAAAAGTAGACAGGCCAAGTAAAATATTTCCCACTCTACCATTCTATAAAATCAGATGAGCCAAGCACAGTATTACCCACCCTATCATTCTATAAATGCAAAAAGGCCAAGTAAAATATTTCCAACCCTACTGTCCCATTAAAGTAGTTGAAACCAAAGATAATGAGTTGAGTAAAGTATTGGTGGGCATTTATTTCCCAATCAAAATTTTTAACTTATGATAATTCAAGTTGATTAGTCAATTTTAGATGGATGAGAAAACTGGAGTACCAGTAAACAGACAAACTTTTACATACTTAGACAAATGATCAAGAAACCACACAATTACCTCTTTAAAAAGGTGATTGTTACACACATCCATCTATAGAAACAGCACCACCTTTATCCACATAGTATGACCTCCATTAAAAGGTTACACAAGGGCCTTAATACAAACCACACAACCTTAATATTACCCATGCAATTACCTCTATAAAAAACCAGTATTATACACAAGGGCCCTAATACAAACTACACAACCATAACAACTATAGTGTCCATGCAATTACCTCTATAAAAAGATGATTATTACACACATAGACCTTAAGAAACCACACCACCTATAATAATGCCTATTATTACATACATCAACCCTACACAACTCACACCACCTATTATATTACATATTATTGCACACATAGATCCAAAAGAAACCACAGCTCCTTCAAATGCACCCACACAATGGCCTCTGTAAAAAGGAAATCATTATACACACTTGGACTCAACACAAACCACAACACCTATAATAGTGCCCACACAATGGCCTCTGTAAAAAGGAAATCATTATATACACTTGGACTCTACACAAACCACAACACCTATAATAGTGCCCACACAATGGCCTCTGTAAAAAGGATATCATTATACACACTTGGACTCAACACAAACCACAACACCTATTATAGTGCCCACACAATGGCCTCTGTAAAAAGGATAACATTATACACACTTGGACTCTACACAAACCACAACACCTATAATAGTGCCCACACAATGGCCTCTGTAAAAAGGATATCATTATACACACTTGGACTCTACACAAACCACAACACCTATAATAGTGCCCACACAATGGCCTCTGTAAAAAGGAAATCATTATACACACTTGGACTCTACACAAACCACAACACCTATAATAGTGCCCACACAATGGCCTCTGTAAAAAGGAAATCATTATACACACTTGGACTCTACACAAACCACAACACCTATAATAGTGCCCACACAATGGCCTCTGTAAAAAGGATATCATTATACACACTTGGACTCTACACAAACCACAACACCTATAATAGTGCCCACACAATGGCCTCTGTAAAAAGGATATCATTATACACACTTGGACTCAACACAAACCACAACACCTATAATAGTGCCCACACAATGGCCTCTGTAAAAAGGATATCATTATACACACTTGGACTCAACACAAACCACAACACCTATAATAGTGCCCACACAATGGCCTCTGTAAAAAAAAGTGGTTCTTATTCAAATGGTCCATATAAAAACAACACTACTTGTAATATTACCCTGCACCATGACCTATATAAAATGTGATTATACATTCCAGTAATATCTGTGATAAATGACTTGGAATTAAAGCTAATGTGGTACTTAAATAATGATGTATAAAAATGATAAAGCCAGGGGGTAGGGTAATTTTTTTTCTTGCTTTTATTTGTGTATATAACTTGTGGCATGTGTCTACATGTACTTGTAAATAACTTTAAGCAATAAAAAAACTTTTTAATTATGAACAAATGATAACATTAGATATATGCTGCTATTGGTTATTTTTGATTTTGATGTCAAATTGATATTTTTACAAACAAAATAATTATTCAAATATTTTTAAGTTTTATTTTTAAGGGTACAATAAATTGGGTCTCAACAGTTTTATCCTTCTTACACACAACACATAGCACCAAGGACTTTTATTGACATCTGAATTCAGAAAAAATGCTTGGCAAGCTTTCATGTAAATGTATTAATAAGAAAATAGCTAAAATGCAGAATCATGTAGCTAAAAAACATGTTCTTATTAATAACCAAAGAAATCGAGAATTTGACAAAAGGAAAAATTATACAATATAATGAAGATAAATAAATATACAATGTACTTAATATTTTTTCATCAGTTGTTTTGTTTATTCAGCATAAGGGTTTGGAGAGAGAGAGAGAGAGAGAGAGAGAGAGAGAGAGAGAGAGAGAGAGAACGAGAGAGAGAGAGCACATAAACTATTACTAAAAGCTATTATACAATAATTACATTATTACAGCTGTTCATTCTGATGTTCTGCCTTTTGTTTTTTCTATCATGCACATTTGTTTGAGCATTCATTTATTGATTCATTTTTAGACAAAATTTATTTAAATTAAAACATATTATATAGCAAGGTAAAAAAGAGAGAGAAAAAATTATAAATAAAAAGAAATGAGAACATAAAAAAACACTGGTAATATGACAGACTGTGCTTCAGGTTAATATCTTGCTTTATATTCATTTGTCTCCTTACCTGTATCAGAGGGAATAAAAAAGACAAATGTCATCATCATCAATCAGTTATACCTTAGTCTGTCCACCTGTATGTACTTACCTGTGTATTCTGTCTGTTTGTGATATATTTTAATTGAGAAGAAAACAAAATAAGAGGTAAATGGTTGTTGACCAGATCAGATAGTTCACAATTGTGAAACATTAAATGATGGTTGTCATAGAGAATGTTAGAAAGATATGTACATGTATTTATAAAGGATAACTCAAATTGCACACATATGTTTCATTAAATGTTTCATTTATTCGCATTTATCATGTTAATTAAGACATTGTAAAATAATTACCTTAACATAATTAGTAATGGTTATATTACTGAGTGGATCCAGTGACAGTAAAGATATTTACATGCAGGTCAAGATACTGTCACTATCCACAATATCAGTTCTGGGATGATGAAGGACACCTGACTGTTCCCACAAAATCAGTTCTGGGATGATGAAGGACACCCGATTGTTCCAACAAAATCAGTTCTGGGATGATGAAGGACACCCGATTATTCCCACAAAATCAGTTCTGGGATGATGAAGGACACCCGATTGTTCCCACAAAATCAGTTCTGGGATGATGAAGGACATCTGATTGTTCCCACAAAATCAGTTCTGGGATGATGAAGGACACTTAATTGTTCCCACAAAATCAGTTCTGGGATGATGAAGGACACCTGATTGTTCCCACAAAATCAGTTCTGGGATGATGAAGGACACTTGATTGTTCCCACAAAATCAGTTCTGGGATGATGAAGGACACCTGATTGTTCCCACGAAATCAGTTCTGGGATGATGAAGGACACCCGATTGTTTCCACGAAATCAGTTCTGGGATGATGAAGGACACCAGATTTTTTCCACGAAATCAGTTCTGGGATGATGAAGGATACCCGATTGTTTCCACAAAATCAGTTCTGGGATGATGAAGGACACCTGATTGTTCCCACGAAATCAGTTCTGGGATGATGAAGGACACCCGATTGTTTCCACGAAATCAGTTCTGGGATGATGAAGGACACCAGATTTTTTCCACGAAATCAGTTCTGGGATGATGAAGGATACCCGATTGTTTCTACAAAATCAGTTCTGGGATGATGAAGGACACCTGATTGTTCCCACAAAATCAGTTCTGGGATGATGAAGGACACCTGATTGTTCCTACAAAATCAGTTCTGGGATGATTAAGGACTCCTGATTGTTCCCACAAAATCAGTTCTGGGATGATGAAGGACACCTGATTGTTCTCCTATTTTAAGCAAGCAAACTAACAAACATTCCCAGTCTAAATTTGCCAAGGGTAGACTTTGAATCGTTAAAGGTGCTCCTATTTTTAAGTTGACACTAGCTTTTAACCACTGAGCCAAAGCCTTTACCAAGTACAAATGACTTATCAAAATTATCAACAAGATGCAGCTTATGGTAATTTTTCTGCTTCAGTTATAATGGAGGTCTATGATAATTGTTTGTTTGTTGGCATAAAACTATACATATATTTGTGTTCCCCTTGTTTCTGATATGTCACTATTGTAATAAATTAACAATTAAAAAGGATTAGAGTGAAGTAATGGTGTTTTACACCCAAGTCAAGATTTTTTAATTATATTAAGACAATTCTGGGATGGTTGAGGATACCAGAGTGCCTAGAGGAAGCCACCAACCTTTGTCAAGTGAACTGACAAACTTTTTTACACTAGGATCTGAGTGAGATGCAGACCTAGTCAGTAAAAGGCATTGTAATATGTAAAAGCCTGATTTAGACCACTCAGCCACTGAAGCCATTAAAATGATTAGTCTATAAATTTTATATCAGAATTATCAGAAGTACATACTAATATTTGAATCACTGCAATGCAAACCCAAGGATCAGGAACACAGCCTCAACATGACCCTTCTTTTTAGTTACCGTAAAACCTGTAATTAAACATACTTGTATTTGTGTAACTTAGCAGTAAGTCTGAACATCATGATGGTACTGCTTTTTCAGCTATTAATCTGTCTATTCCACCCATCTGTCTTATTTTGGTTCATGAACTGTAAGTTTTGATATTTTCCATCTTTTTTCAATGATGCTTGTCATAATGGTATATGAATATTTATTGATAAAAACAGATCAAGTTCAAATATGAGTTAATTTTGATCAAGCATTTCCGGAGTTAAGGTTTAGCACAATCCTTACAAATTCTTAATACTTTAAATTTTTTTCTAAAGATTATTAAGCATAATAAAATGGGATCTCTAGCAACTGAAAAGAGAAAATTAAATGGTAGTTGAGATGTCAAATGGCTTTGCCTTATTTTGATAGCAGAATTATTTTTGGTCCTCATCAATGCTTTCGTCAGTCTTTGTATTATGAGTAAAAGTAAATATAAGATACAGTATTAGTTTAAATAAGTGAGTAGAAAAGTAAATTAAGTGTCTTAAATAACTAAAAGTATCATGAAAGCATTCCATAATAAATGATTATATTATTTCCTTAGGTGCAGGGAAAGGAAAACTGAAAAAATAACCCATTTAAAATAAAAATATGTACATTTACAAAGACATTCATCATTTGTATTATAAAACAAAAAGTTTGTCTGGAATGTGAAATCAATTACTTCAAATAAACTGTTTACTATAAGTTGTTCTGAAACCCAGGGAGGCCTGGGTGTGTCTTTGATATATCATAATGTAAACGGCATTGGTAAATTGTTTTATTGATTTTGTTGCCATCACTTAGGTATATATATATATAATTTACCTTAGTGACTAAATTACTAAATGAGGATTTTTTTTCAAGTGTATTGATATGGTTAATTATTATAATAATGAAGAGATTTAATATATTTAAATATATCATTATAGTACAAATCATACTTTATTTTATCATGTGTAGATTATATGCACTGAGAATTACCGGTATACCTATCCAAAATAGTATTTTCAGTCTTTTTTAATTTTTTGATTCAACATAAAGAACCTTAATTTACTTCATTTGATCTCATTATTTAAATCATTAAATGAAGAGTTACATGTACTTATCACGGTAGTTTATGTAATAATGGCAAGCTGTGAGTAGTATGTTTATTCAGTAGTTTCTGTCTCATTTTAGCTTCTTCATGTTCTAAGTAGACTGGTTTATTGGAGCTTTTATAACTTGAACTTCAATATTTCAAATACCCCAATATCTAATAGTCATTATTTGTCTTGATTGGTTTTCTTCATAAATTATGATAAAAAAACCTTTGATAACTCAAAGTCTAATACCCTTGAGTTACATCCAAGTATTGATTAGGTCTGCAGTTAAACATCATGTATGGTAACAAATTAATTACAAAATCTCAAAATTTTTAGTTAAATGAATTAGTACATCATTGACCCATGAAGTATAACAATCATTAAAATCAGTGGGATGATCCACAATTAGGCTACCATGAAAAAACTATTAGTAAAACAAGTAGTTATTTCTGTTAACAACAGCTGAAAGCTCAGATGAGCTATTGCTATCCATCTTCGTCTGTCATGCTTTGTCCATCGTCCGTGGTGCATTGTTTGTTAACTTTTAACATTTTAATCTTCTCCTCCAAAACCACTGGGCCTAAATTAATTAAACTTAGTAACCATTATACCTGGTGAGATATTTCATTTATAACATTCATAGGTCAACTAGTTTCAGATTTGCAGAAATGGTAGCCATGGGGCTCAGAATGGGGAAATGGCAAGACACTTAGTGGGGAAATTGCTAAAAATTATATATTTGTCACTATATCTTGAAAAAAATTAACTTTTTCTATAGGCATGTGTATTAGAAGATTGTAGGTATTGATATGACGATCATTTCGATATATGGTTCAAGATCATATGTTCAAAGGTCAAGGTCAAAGCTGCAAAAGAAAATTTAAATTGCTAATTATCTTGAAAACTATTAACTTTTTGAATAGGCATGTATAATAGAATATTGTAAGTATTGACATGATGATCATTTTGATATATGGTTCAAGGTCATATGTTGAAAGATCAAGGTCACAGCTGCAAAAGAAGACTTAAATTGCTAATTATCTTGAAAGCTATTAACTTTTTGTATAGGCATGTATATTAGAATATTGTAGGTATTGACATGATGATCACTTTGATATATGGTTCAAGGTCATATGTTCAAAGGTCAATGTCACAGCTGCAAAAGAAAACTTAAATTGCTAATTATCTTGAAAGCTATTAACTTTTTGTATAGGCATATATATTAGAATATTGCAGGTATTGACATGATGATCACTTTGATATATGATTCAAGGTCATATGTTGAAAGGTCATGGTAATATATTTAAAGGTCAAAGACATAGCTGCATAAGTATACTGACATTGGTTAATGATTTAGAAATTATTTTTATTGCACTTCAGTAACTTCATGCATATTAGCTACTTAAAAATGAAATGTGACTGGGTATTTCTGATTAAGTTTTGTGGTAGTTCTTAACTTGAGAAAACTGGTAAAATTTCTGTACTTAATATATAGTTCATTGCACTTTGCAAATGACTTTGGACATATCCTCAGTGAGCATTAAGGCCCATGGGCTTCTTGTCTTCAACATCTTACGTATTGTTATATATTTTGTGGGGCCTGTTGAAAAAAACAGGACATTGCATTTGCTGTTACTCTGTAAAGTAAACAGAGTAATGTTTGCATTAAATTTGCTTAAATTGTTGTCTTCAATTTCTAAGTCCTAATATTATTTATAAATTATTTTGCTATCTAATATAATTGTGTCAATAAATGAACAGAATAACAGTTGACCACCAATCAAGATTTCTTTCAAGAATAGTTAACTTATTTTTACCCAACAGTTATGCCACCTTTCAACTCTTAACAACAAGATAACTCAAAAACACAAGTTCCATGTTCTTTCATTTATCAAAATTCTACTGTATTGAGTTAAACAGATGAGTTACAGGTTTAGCTTTATTTATCTTTTATATACCGAGTCAAACAAGTTTTAAAAGACAACAAGTTATTTACATTATATGGTGAAATATTACAGATGACTAAGGCTTTTATGCTGATTTAGACCAAAGAAAGTGGGCCTTTAGATTTGAATTAGCTTAGTCCAAAATAACATCAACACCTCAGTCACTTGCAACATTTTACCCTAAACTTGAAAAAAGTATATCTCCAATCCCTCTTAACCTTTTTGAGAGTTCAGTGGTAGAGCATCCACTTGAAGAGTGGGAGGTCATGGGTTTGAACCTTAGACAGGTCATACATAAAACTTTAAAATTTGAGTTATTGCTTTTAGCTTGACCCTGAGCAATAAGAGAACAGTATCAGCTGGTTCACCTAGTTTCAGTATAATGTGATTGGGTGAATGGTATAATTGTCTGCTGCATACTGACTCTGAGTCCCCCTGACTGCATACTAGTGGCTAATACAATGCACAAGGTAATCTTAAAACATACTCACATCTCAATATAACTTTTTTAATACTTTATTCATTATGTTTGATCAAAATGTAATGGTTTGTTTAATTGCTTAGTTTATTTTAGTTTAGAATAATGAATAATTACAAACTTAAGGTAGATTTTGTGAATATGGCCGCAATGCCTATGGTATTGTAAATGTCTGCTTTTGGTTGTATATTTCAGTCAAGTGGCAAATTTACAGTTCTTTATTCTATTTACAGGAGAAGCTATTTATCAGATAGCTGAGGCTCACAAAGAAATTCAAGCAAGAATAGATGAAAATGTAAGTCTCTCTCTCTCTCTCTCTCTCTCTCTCTCTCTCTCTCTCTCTCTCACAGAAGCAGATATTGTTGCTCATGTATTCTGATGAGAGACTTGCTAGCAAAATTATTTATTAAGCTGTCTAAAGTGCTTGTTTATTATCACTAATTTAAGTCTAATTAAGTAGGATAATCTGCATGTATCGTAGTTAACCTATGAATGGTGGTTTTCTTCAGGAACTTTGGTTCACTCCCTAATTCTGAAGCGAATGGAAGTAAAAAATCTTGACTGTGGTGTAAAGAATAATTAAAAGAGGAATCAAGGTCTGATAATTAAAAATGCTTGTATTTTCGGAGTTATAAAAATTTACTTATCAATTGCACATAAATGTATGATTTTGAAGCCTGCAATTCACAATGCAAGTTTGATAGAAAATCTATTTTAGGAATTTTATAACACATTTTTCTTTAAGAAATTCATGAATAAAGGATCAAAAAATCAGTTTAGAAATTGATAAATATTTATTGATACACAGAATTAATTACTAGCTTGGTATAAAATGTATAAGTCAGGGATTATAAAACAGAATATTTTTATTTTTGCCTTTAAGTGTTCAAAGCCCTGAAAATCAGAAATAGATTTGTCTGACATTTAGACATTACATGTTTTGTATATCTTTAATAGTATACATTCAGTAAAATTAATCACAGATTTGTTAAGCTTGGAACTTATGTGAAACACATGTATCTTACTTAAATGTTTACGTAACACATTATATATAAACATTTGTGATTGAAATTGTATGAAAAGGTGTTAAGATTTCAGACGTAAGTAAAATGTCACAGGTGTACCTTTCAGAAATATATTTTGTACTTAGTTTTCTTGTCAATTTGAATGTTGTCATCTAATACAATTGTCTTGATAAATTGTTAAAGTTAGTAAAGATTAACTTTTAAACTTTTCTTATTGATTATTGATTAAACAACAGTTAAACTTTCAAAGTTTCATGGGTTAGACATTTCATTGACCATTGAACCAGGCTTATCCTGTTCAATAAAGACTAGTCATCACTTCTAAAAGATCAACAAATAGGGCTTTAGCTTAAGTTCCCCTAAAATAAAGTTTTAAAAAATTATCCATGCCGTGAATTTTAATGGCCAAAAACTTGAAACTTCACAATTTTTTGCATAATGAATAAATTTTGCCAAGTTTGAATATTCTCAATTTGGTCATCATTTAATGATTGTTTTTTGTTGATAGATCTTAAAATTGTTTTTTTTTTTTGCATAGACCAAAAAAACCTTAATATCCTGAAAATTTAAAACTTTTTTTTGATATAGAATAAATGCATTAAAAACTGTTAAGTTAGTTGATTTTAGATTCATTCAAGGCACAATTCTTGCATTACGACATTTTATTCAAGTGACCATGAAGGCCGAATGGTTTATAGCTATATAAGAAAAACAGTGATCTCTTTATCTTTTTTACACAAAATCTGAGATTTTTCTATATATATTTATGCAAAAAAACAGAAGAATAGAAAGTTAGCATTCCTTGGGGCTTAAGGCCACTAGGATTTTTTTTATAAAAACTAATCTTTTTTTGCATATAGCTATTTACATGTCTGAGATGTTCTTATATAAGCAGAAAATAGTAGAGAAAAAATAGAAAGCAAGAAATTCCTTGGAGCCATCATCTCGTCTTAATATCTGTAAAAGCTTCATTTAGCCAGTATTGATTGACAAGAGAATGGTAGCGTAACAGACTTCTGTCGATAAACTCTCTTATTACCATTCAAATCTCTGATTATTATAGCATTTATTACCTTAATCGTCATTTGTGTGCCCACTCTTAATGTTTCCTGATTATTTCTACATAGTCTTATGTATATAAGTATACATGTTGGAAATGCTGTTTTTCAGCTTGATGAGTATATTGGAATTATTGGTGTGATTAATACGTAAATGAGTTTGTTTGTGACTGAGTGGAATTTTACATTCCTTTGTAAACCATTTGATTGAAATAAAGATATCACCTACTATATATAAGTTTATACTTTTCTAAAATGCAAAAGGCAGTCACAGTTTTCAAGTATATTGCCCTTCTGTTTCCTGATAGCCTCTATATTGCCCTTCTGTGCCCCATGGCCCCCAACAAGACTAAGTTGTAAATATGTGTATATTGATACTCACTGTGGGATAAAATGTGATTGATTCTGTCAATATTTCATTAATGTTATAACTGGGATATCCTCCCTCTGTGCTGCTACATTTAATAACATTTTGTTTCATTAATAATGTCATTCCCATAACATGACAATTTTAAGTCATTTTAGATGATGAAGGAAGGAATTGTTATTAGTTTATCAAGAATTTTTCACTTATTTTGAGCCATTTTTGTTTTTGAAATGCTTGAAAAATAGATAAATAAATTAGAGTGAAGTGAAGTAATGGTTTTTACACCCCAGTCAAGATAATTTAGTAATGGCTAGACAGTCAGTTCTTGTATAGTGTAGAAAACTGGAGTACCAAAAGAAAACCACTGATTTTTGGCAAGCATATTGACCCGTTTTTACGCACTGAGATCCTACTAAGTGATATTTAAACCTAGAAGTAAAAGATTCATTAATCTTGAAGCAATGCTTGAGACCGCTTGGTCACTGACGCCCAAGACATGAATCTATTCTCAATAAGGTTGCTCAAGGAAATTTAGCTGTAGTTTGTCTTAGGCTGTGAAAACCATCAAATTTTGTTTCTACAGTCTTTATTTACATTGTTGATCTTAATTAAAAGTGACATGATTTAATCCCCAATCTTAATCACTTTTTTAAAGGGACATGATTTGATGCAGTCTTAATCACTATTGAAGAAGGCATAGTTTGATGCACAGTCTTAATCACTATTGAAGAAGGCATAGTTTGATGCACAGTCTAATCTCTATTACAGGGGGCATAGTTTGATGCACAGTCTAATCTCTATTACAGGAGACATAATTTGATGCACAGTTTTAATCACTATTACAGGAGACATAATTTGATGCACAGTCTTAATCACTATTGAAGAAGACATAGTTTGATGCACATTTTTAATCACTATTTAAGGAGGCATAGTTTGATGCACAGTCTTAATCACTATTACAGGATACATAATTTGATGCACAGTCTTAATCACTATTACAGAACATATAGTTTGATGCACAATTTTAATCACTATTGAAGGAGGTATAATTTGATGCACAGTCTTAATCACTATTGAAGGAGGCATAGTTTGATGCACAGTCTAAACTCTATTACAGGAGACATAGTTTGATGCACAGTCTTAATCACTATTGAAGGAGACATAATTTGATGCACAGTCTTAATCACTATTGAAGGAGACATAGTTTGATGCACAATTTTAATCACTATTGAAGGAGGTATATTTTGATGCACAATCTTAATCACTATTTAAGGAGGCATAGTTTGATGCACAGTCTAAACTCTATTACAGGAGACATAGTTTGATGCACAGTCTTAATCACTATTGAAGGAGACATAGTTTGATGCACAATTTTAATCACTTTTGAAGGACGCATAGTTTGATGCTCAGTCTAATCTCTATTACAGGAGACATAGTTTGATGCACAGTCTTAATCACTATTGAAAGAGACATAGTTTGATGCACAATTTTAATCACTTTTGAAGGACGCATAGTTTGATGCTCAGTCTAATCTCTATTACAGGAGACATTATTTGATGCACAGTCTTAATCACTATTACAGAACACATAGTTTGATGCACAGTCTTAATCACTATTGAAGGAGACATCGTTTGATGCACAATTTTAATCACTTTTGAAGGAGGTATAGTTTGATGCACAGTCTTAATCACTATTGAAGGAGGCATAGTTTGATGCACAGTCTAAACTCTATTACAGGAGACCTGGTTTGATGCCCACTGAGGCCCAAGACTTGAATCTATACTCAATAAGGTTGCTCAAGGAAATGTAGCTGTAGTTTGTCTTAGGCTGTGACAACCATCAAATTGTGTTTCTACAGTCTGTATTTACATTGTTGATCTTAATTTAAAGTGACATGATTTAATCCCCAATCTTAATCACTTTTTTAAAGGGACATGATTTGATGCAGTCTTAATCACTATTGAAGGAGGCATAGTTTGATGCACAATCTTAATCACTATTATAGGAGGCATAGTTTGATGCACAGTCTAATCTCTATTACAGGAGACATAATTTGATGCACAGTTTTAATCACTATTACAGGAGACATAATTTGATGCACAGTCTTAATCACTATTGAAGGAGGCATAGTTTGATGCACAGTCTAATCTCTATTACAGGAGACATAATTTGATGCACAGTCTTAATCACTATTACAGGAGACATAGTTTGATGCACAATTTTAATCACTATTAAAGGAGACATAGCTTGATGCACAATTTTAGTCATTATTGAAGAAGACATAGTTTGATGCACAATTTAATCACTATTTAAGGAGGCATAGTTTGATGCACAGTCTTAATCACTATTACAGGAGACATAATTTGATGCACAGTCTTAATCACTTTTAAAGGAGACATAGTTTGATGCACAATTTTAATCACTATTGAAGGAGGTATAGTTTGATGCACAATCTTAATCACTATTGAAAGAGGCATAGTTTGATGCACAGTCTAAACTCTATTACAGGAGACATAGTTTGATGCACAGTCTTAATCACTATTGAAAGAGACATAGTTTGATGCACAGTTTAATCTCTATTACAGGAGACATAATTTGATGCACAGTCTTAATCACTATTGAAGGAGACATAGTTTGATGCACAATTTTAATCACTATTGAAGGAGGTATAGTTTGATGCACAATCTTAATCACTATTGAAAGAGGCATAGTTTGATGCACAGTCTAAACTCTATTACAGGAGACATAGTTTGATGCAAAGTCTTAATCACTATTACAGAACACATAATTTGATGCACAGTCTTAATCACTTTTGAAGGAGACATAGTTTGATGCACAATTTTAATCACTTTTGAAGGAGGCATAGTTTGATGCACAGTCTAAACTCTATTATAGGAGACCTAGTTTGATGCACAGTCTAAACTCTATTACAGGAGACATAGTTTGATGCACAATTTTAATCACTATTAAAGGAGACATAGCTTGATGCACAATTTTAGTCATTATTGAAGAAGACATAGTTTGATGCACAATTTTAATCACTATTTAAGGAGGCATAGTTTGATGCACAGTCTTAATCACTATTACAGGAGACATAATTTGATGCACAGTCTTAATCACTATTGAAGGAGGCATAGTTTGATGCACAGTCTAATCTCTATTACAGGAGACATAATTTGATGCACAGTCTTAATCACTATTGAAGGAGGCATAGTTTGATGCACAGTCTAATCTCTATTACAGGAGGCATAGTTTGATGCACAGTCTAATCTCTATTACAGGAGACATAATTTGATGCACAGTCTTATCTCTATTACAGGAGACATAATTTGATGCACAGTCTTAATCACTATTACAGAACACATAGTTTGATGCACAGTCTTAATCACTATTGAAGGAGACATTGTTTGATGCACAATTTTAATCGCTATTGAAGGAGGCATAGTTTGATGCACAGTCTAAACTCTATTACAGGAGACCTAGTTTGATGCACAGTCTTAATCACTATTGAAGGAGGCATAGTTTGATGCACAGTCTAATCTCTATTACAGGAGACATAATTTGATGCACAGTCTTAATCACTATTACAGAACACATAACTTGATGCACAGTCTTAATCACTATTGAAGGAGACATAGTTTGATGCTTAATTTTAATCACTTTTGAAGGAGGCATAGTTTGATGCACAGTCTAATATCTATTACAGGAGACATAATTTGATGCACAGTCTTAATCACCATTTCAGAACACATACTTTGATGCACAGTCTTAATCACTATTACAGAACACATAGTTTGATGCACAGTCTTAATCACTATTACAGAACACATAGTTTGATGCACAATTTTAATCACTATTGAAAGAGACATATTTTGATCCACAGTCTTAATCACTATTATAGGACACATAGTTTGATGCACAGTCTTAATCACTATTGAAGGAGGCATAGTTTGATGCACAGTCTTAATCACTATTATAGAACACATAGTTTGATGCACCGTCTTAATCACTATTGAAGGAGGCATAGTTTGATGCACAGTCTTAATCACTATTATAGAACACATAGTTTGATGCACCGTCTTAATCACTATTGAAGGAGACACAGTTTGATGCACAGTCTTAATCATTATTACAGGAGACACAGTTTGATGCACAGTTTTAATCACTATTATAGGACACATAGTTTGATGCACAATTTTAATCACTATTGAAGGAGGCATAGTTTGATGCACAGTCATAATCACTATTACAGGACACATAGTTTGATGCACAGTCTAATCTCTATTACAGGAGACATAGTTTGATGAGCAGTTTTATTCACTATTAAAAAGACATGGTTGATGGAGAGTGTTTGAAATAAGCGCTTGTCCGATTGCCCGTGCCTGTCTACTTTTTGGTCGGGCAACCAAATTCTCAGATAAAGTAGCCCGCGGGGCAAGTTAAAATTTTTCGACAAACATCGACAAACCCGGCTCTGGTTCTCATTTAATTTGTATGGTAGATAATTATGAATCGCCAAGTGCCAATTATACAGATGTTTTGATTGGATTAACGGATTTCATTATAAAAGTTCAACCAATCGATATGAGCGTAAAAGTTATTTATAACATCTGCAGGTGTCAGGTTCCCATGTACAATTCTTGATTCAAATAATAAGTGGCAGAGAGTGTGATACACTTCAGCCGTTGAACAGGTACACTGATAAGCATGTAATGGTGGTAGGCGACCATGGTAGACAAACCTATTCCAAAGTATTTTAGTATTTTTTTTTTAAAAATCATGAAAAACGGTCAAAACCAAAAATCGACAATAAAGAGGAAATCCGCAAGAGATATGAACAAAAGTGGAAACGGAATTTTCAAGACGGTTGCTGTTATTGTTTTTAAATTTTTCAAATCTTGTGAACTGTTATTGTTATCTTGCTAAATCATTAAATTTTATTAACATTATTTGGTCTTATTTAACTGACAAGTGTTTCCTCACCATTCTGAAAATGTTAATACATGTTCTTGATGAAAATATTAGCATTCCACGGCACAGGCACTTGTTTCGTATACGGGTTCCCCCCTACCTATAGGTAGGGGGGAACCCGTATACGAAACAAGTGCCTGTGTTCCACGGCCTTGGAACCGCTTAAGATGTCTGGTTATTTGCTGATGTTGAGGTTGTTGCTTGGGCTGGGCAAGTTCACCAAGAATTCTTATTTCAAACACTGGAGAGTCTAACTCACTATGAAAAAGACATGATTTAATGCACATTCTTAATCATTATTAAAAAGACATGATTTGATGCACATTCTTAAATCACTCTTGAAAGAGAAATGATTTAAAGCTGCATTAAGTTTTCTTAGGAAAAAAAGTAAAATGATGCTGATCTAATTAATAGTGTTCTTAATGAACAATGTTACATTTGGTTCAATAATTAAAGCTCTAATGAATACAGAAATAAGTTATTTTCCAGTGAGATTTAGCATGTGGGATCTAATTTTAGAACATGGTTACATCATTAATAAAAGGGATCATTTTAACACAACTTACAAATTGGTGAAATATTTGTCACTTGTGACTTAGTAAGGAAACTTAACACCATTGTGATTAAATTTGGTTTTTAATTAGTATGATTTGTCAGGTTCACCTTCAATTTATTGGAGTCCCCTTACATCCGTGTGCATGCTCCAAGCTCATAATGATCATCGTTAAACATTGACCAACATGTTAGAAGATTCCATTAATTTACAGCTAATGTGAATGAAATTTTGGAAAATGAATCTCATGGATTGTGATGAGAAGTTATCTTTTTTTTAAAAAAGATATGTTTTTTGGATATCAAAAAAAATCAGAAAATTGACAAACTTAATGCAGCTTTAATACACAATTTTTATCATTCTAAAAAAGACATTATTTGATGCACAGTCTTAATCACTTTGAAAATGACATGATTTGATGGCCAGTTTTTAGCTCACCTTACTGAAAGGTCATGTGAGCTTATGGTTTGGTGTATGTATTTGCATACATGTGTGCTTAAACACCTATTTTGGACCTCTGCTCCAAAACTGCTGGACAGAATTCAATGATACTTGGTCAGAGGCATGTATGGGCTAGTGCAATTCAGATTTTTTCATGGCATTGCCATGGCTACCATAACTAGGTCAAGGTGTCCTAGGAGTGAAAAAGTCTTAAAAAATTTTCTTCTCTGAAACTGATGATGGGAAAAAAAAATCTGATGTAATATTTGGCTTCTCTAGGGTCTTAAGCCTATAGTTTGTTCATTTCGTGAAATTTGGTCGAAAAATGGGTTTTAAAAATTTCATAAAATGGTTCAAATTGTTATAACTTGACTATTTGAACAGATATTGACATGGGGTTTTCTGTTTTGATTTTTTCTTGAAATGATCTTTTAAATGGGGTCAAGATCACAAATCAAGGTCATGACCTAATTTGTGATTTATGCAGTTTTAGGCAATTTTCTTGCAAATTTTAGGAGATATATGAATTCATATCATTGTTAAATGTTCCCTATGACAAAATTAAAAGGTACCAAGTTTTGTAACTATGTGATAATCCATGTAGGAGTTGTTGCCCCTGAAATGTTATTTTTGGCTTATGAATACTAAAATTGTGCATTAGCTTGAAAACTGTAATCTTTTAGTAAAGGCATGTATACTAGAATTTTGTAGGTATTCATATGATGATCATTTTGATACATGGTTCAAGGTCATATGTTCAAAGGTCAAGGTCATAGCTGCATAAGAAAACTGAAATTGTTAATTATCTTGAAAACTATTCAGTTAAAAGGTCATAGCTGCATAAGTATACTAAAATGGTTAATAATTTGGAAATTAGTCATTGCACTAAAGTTAATACATGTATATTAGCTATTTATAAATAAATTGACTAGATTTTTCTGATTAATTATTGTGGCATTTCCAAACTTGAGGAATTTTGAAAAGTTTTTGTAATTAAGTTCTTTGCAAATGATTTTGGACATATCCTCAGATGAGCTTTAAGGCCCATGTGCCGCTTGTTATCATTATTAAAAGAGACATTGGTTTAATATTAATTTTTAAAATGTAAGGTATGCAGTCTTTCATAATAGATTAGTAAAAAAAATTGCTGGAATCAAGTCCTTATATAAAATTATACATTAAGAGACTTAACAAAGTGTTTGTCAGGTTTAAATTAACATTTATTCTAGTTATCATTGTAATATTATATAAAACCAACCCCATTTGAATCAAAATTTTAATCTATCATTGAAAATAATAAGTTTATTGTTGTTTTTAACCCAGTAAAATTTATTTTGTCAATTTTGCTAATGTTGTCCATTGCTTTGAAAATGTAGATGTTTTTGATCTGTATTTGTAATAAAGATGTCATAATGTGACATGTACATAAAACTTCTTTTAGTAGATCTGCAGCTAATTTTATTTCTTTGGTAGCTGTTCAAATTCAAAATTTTGGAATCAGTTGACAGAATGCTATACCCATATAACTGCTTTAATTCTTGTGATTTATTGCCTGTCTTAGTTTTCACTTCAACTCATTGATCGGATTGTGATAGAATTGGATTACATCAGAAAGTATTTCCTGTATTACATGTGTTGCTTGGCATATCACATTCTTCATCCAGTATTTAATATCTACAGCTCAACACATCATTCTAGTTATAGAATAATCTTATGAATTCTATATAACAAGCATTCCAATATTGATTCATGTGTTTACATTTGTAAAACTCTATCAGTTCTATTGACTTTGAAGCTGCTAGTCAGTAACCATGTTTTTTTCCTAATCAGTTTGTCCTGACAGCTCACCCGGCGATGATGTCCTACAATGAGCTGTTTGTGATGGCCATATCTGAGATACAAACTGTCACCAATCTGGACTTTGTATGTTGTACAGATATCCCTATGTAAACTATGTCCAGCTACCATTAAGATTGAATCCCAGTTTTGGTAGATCCTCATGGGTGTGTAAAAGTTGGTCAGATTTCTTTCTGAAGATCAGTGTTTCTCCTAGTCATTACAATTTCCTTCATTATCCCAAAATTCCATTGTTTATAATTCATACATGTATTTTGTAAAAAAAAAATTGTCCGTTTGTTTGCTAAAGCAACCTATTTTTGATAGATCCTAGTAAAAGTTTGTCAATTAACTTGTTGACAATCAGTGTTTTTGTTGCCATTTCTAATTCCTCCACCATCACAGAATCCCATTTTTGGTATATTAGGATGTAAAAATCTGTCAGTTTGCTTGCTGAAGATCATAGTTTCTTCCCCGCCATTCTAAATACCTCCAGTAACCCAGAACTATGTCTCCTTTCATATGACGAATACCAATTGGTCTTGGCAGAGAAATTTCATACATATAGCATCATAAGCATATAATCAGATCATGGAATAATTTCATTGTCTGGCTCTGTAATTTTATAAATCACTGACTTTTATCATTTGTATGATGACTAATAATGTACAAAAGATTCAATTTTAATAATCATTTTTAAAAACTTAAGCAAATATATTATTGTGAAAAATCAGACATGATTTATCATCAATTTCCTTTTTGTTTCTTGTTATGTACAATAACTATGAAAGCTGGAGCTGGACAGCTATATTAGGGGCCCAGTGATGAAAGAAAGCTGGACAGCTGTATCAGGGGCCCAGTGATAACAAAAGAAAGCTGGACAGCTATATCAGGGGCCCAGTGATAACAAAGGAAAGCTTGGCAGTGATATCAGGGGGCCCAGAGTTTTACAAAGGAAAGCTGGACAGCTATATCAGGGCCCCAGTGATAACAAAGGAAAGCTGGACAGCTATATCAGGGCCCCAGTGATAACAAAGGAAAGCTGGACAGCTATATCAGGGACCAATTGATAACAAAAGAAAGCTGGACATCTATATCAGGGGCCTAGTGATAACAAAGAGAGCTGGACATCTATATCATAGACCCAGTGTTAACAAAGGAAAGCTGGGCAGCTATATCAGGTCAGGGACCCAGTGTTAATGAAAGAAAGCTGGACAGCTATATCAGGGGCCCAGTGATAACAAAGGAAAGCTGGACAGCTATATCAGGACCCAGTGATAACAAATGAAAGCTGGACAGCAATATCAGGGGCCCAGTGATAACAAAAGAGAGCTGGGCAGCTATATCATAGACCCAGTGTTAACAAAGGAAAGCTGAACAGCAATATCAGGGACCCAGTGTTAACATTTAAGGAAAGCTGGACAGCTATATCAGGGGCCCAGTGATAACAAAAGAAAGCTGGGCAGATATATCAGGGGCCCAGTGTTAATAATAGAAAGCTGGACAGCTATATCAGGGGCCCAGTGATAACAAAGGAAAGCTGGACAGCTATATTAGGTACCCAGAGTTTAACAAAGGAAAGCTAAACAGCTATATCGGGGGCCCAGTTAAAAGAAAAAGCTAGACAGATAAAAGGGGCCCAGTTAAAAGAAAAAGCTGGACAGCTATATCAGGAGCCTAGTAATAACAAAGGAAAGCTGGACAGATATATCAAGGGCCCAGTGTTAATAAAAGAAAGCTGGACAGCTATATCAGGGGCCCAGTGATAACAAAGGAAAGCTGGACAGCTATATTAGGTACCCAGAGTTTAACAAAGGAAAGCTGGACAGCTATATCAGGGGCCCAGTTAAAAGAAAAAGCTGGACAGCTATATCAGGGGCCTAGTAATGACAAAGGAAAGCTGGACAGATATATCAGGGGCCCAGTGTTTTACAAAGGAAAGCTGGACAGCCATATCAGGGACCCAGTGATAACAAAGGAAAGCTGGACAGTTATATCAGGGGCCTAGTAATGACAAAGGAAAGCTGGACAGATATATCAGGGGCCCAGTGTTTTACAAAGGAAAGCTGGACAGCCATATCAGGGACCCAGTTAAAAGAAAAAGCTGGACAGTTATATCAGGGGCCTAGTAATGACAAAGGAAAGCTGGACAGATATATCAGGGGCCCAGAGTTTTACAAAGGAAAGCTGGACAATTATATCAGGGGCCCAGTGTTTTACAAAGGAAAGCTGGACAGCCATATCAGGGACCCAGTGATAACAAAGGAAAGCTGGACAGTTATATCAGGGGCCCAGAGTTTTACCAAGGAAATCTGGACAGCTATATCAGGGACCCAGAGTTTTACAAAGGAAAGCTGGACAATTATATCAGGGGCCCAGTGTTTTAACTTGTAGGATATGTGTATGTTATATAAATGTTCATGCTGAGTCTTGCCAAATAGATTTGCAATTATTGATATGATACAATATGTTGGTTTCACAAAAAATAGTAAAATAATATAAGTGCTATAATTTAGATAGTTCAGTTTATTTTTAATAGAATCTATTAGTGGTTATACCAAATATACACATTCACATCCCTTTTTTATTTTGATTAATATTTATTTATTTTTATTATTATTTTTCTCCAAAAACTGTCCAAGAAATTTAAACTTCAAAGGAAAAATATCTCTTACATTCAAAGTTACCTTCAGTAATTGTATTATTGACATATGAAACTTTTGAATTTTCATGACATAATACATTAAAAGTAGCATATAACAATGCTTAATTACCAATTTGTATATGTTTAGTTGTCTAGTTCAAAAGATACATCACATTCATTCAATCCTTTCATAATAAAAAAATTAAAAATCTTCAGTCAATTACAATGATGCTAAATTTTTAATCAAATATTTGCATAGTCATAGATGTTGGACATCACAAAGTAGGAATTTTTTTAAAATTAAAATTAGATTACACAAACACTGTATTATGATTGTACAAGGAAATGTGATTACACACTCATGTTTGTATTCAGCCAATCTAAAATGGCTGTAAAATTTACTCATTTCAAATTTGATGTAAACATCATGCAGTTTAGATATGAGAAATTAGTTTATGCTTTTTGTGCAGAGAAAAAGGTCTTGTTTTTCCATGAAATAAAGTAGTTTTAAGTTGGACCCAATGTGTACCAATTTAAAATTTAGTCCAATTTTGTACTTTTAGCTTTTGTATTTTTATCTGTTTGCAAAATTTTACAGAATGGATGAGGATGATGTCAACATCAATATTATTATAAATTAATTTGCTAAGTTTTTCAATTTATCAGACCATGGGGATTCAGATGGATTCCAAAAAAAAAATTAAATTAAAAAAAAAAATTACAAATAGTTCTTGTTCCTTTTTATATCAAATGGTATTACAGACATTTCCTAGAGCCATATTGATATTATGGCCAATAAGTCAGATTTCACTATTGAAATCAAGTAATTGTATTATTTTTCCATTTCAGACAAAAGCCTTATTTTCGGAGTTAATTCTGCCATCTTGAACAGAAGCTTGAAAATGAATTTAGGAGATATGCAGTGAGTATTGAACTATAAAAAGACGCCTTGTTGTTATTAGATGAATATTTCCCTGATAGACAAGTGATCTAAAAAAAATAGTTTTAACTAGATTTCATCTGGTCATTATAATACTTTCTTCCATATAGATGTATACCTACATACCACTGAAATAACAATTATCTGTATTTTATTTTCCCATGAAACTGGTATTTTTTTGTTATTACTTAATGAGAAATGACATTGTTTTCTTGCTATTCTTGTATGTATAAATGATGTTGACCAATTCAGTTTATATTAATGTGAATGATAACAAAAACTGATATTATATCTTATATAAACAAGAGGGCCTATGAGTCTCATTTGAAATGTTTGATTTTGTACTTAGATATTGTATAGTTTCCTGCAAGTTAATGTCCATGCTGATTACAGATACAGTATTGATCTTTGTTACATCAAATCATTTTTTTCTTAGTATTTTTGCTATGGTTTTTAAAAACAACCTTCTACCCTTCAGATTGGGAAAATTTGGACCCTTTTTGTGATACTTATTACACTCAGAATTTTGAAATTCATTGCAAAGATTTTATATTGTGACAATATCTAACATTTTTGTCTATCAGAACAGTTTTGGACAACTAGATTTAACTTAAACTATTTGATTGTGTGTCACTGTTACCTTTTGGGGAATTTTATTTGTCAAATTGGGAAATTTTAGTCTTATTTCTCAAGGGGAAACTCCCTTTATTCAGTAGTAATTTTAGGCAAACAAAACCACTGTTTCTTTTTTTTTTAATCAGTGTATTTCAACACAGTATATAAAAATCATGACTAGTGTTTTTATATGCTGGTCACTACAAAAGACTTTCAATTAATATTGTTTCTGAAAAATTAAATATTAAACATATTTCCATGAATTTTGTTTCATCTGCACAGACAATTATCATTTAGAAAAAGTCTGGTCTGGAAGAGTGAATTATCTATTATGAGAACATCGGTGAAAAGAACATGTCAAGGAACTACAACAATATAACTGATAATAAATTCTATATTGATTTAGGTTATGTATTTGTTGTGTGGTGTAACACAGTTTGTCTCTCAAACATTGTATTTTCTACATTCTGTGTAAATGAGGATATTAGGCCCTTTACTTAATATTGTTACATGGTCACAATATGTTGCTACAGTCAATCATATTTCACTAAGCTCACCTGGTGTGCCATGATAGGCAGCAAGTTTTTAAATTTGTCAGAATTGTATAAGCACATACTAAACTCATTTTTAGGTGCTGGCTCACAGAAAGCATGGCATAGGAAAGGTTGTTGAACCCAGTCTTGAGATCCGTCTTTCTGTAACAATTGTCTGGAGACTAAACGATTTCCTTACAATCTGCATGAATCTCATATACATTGGAAGCTGTGAAAGATGAACCCAGAGTTAACCAAAACACTGTCTTAACTAAAACATTATAATGCGCCATTTTTATCATTTTAAATCTTATCTACTTTAGCTGAATTCTTGTCTAAATAAATTAAAAATCAGTTGATTGGTAAAGAAAGGTTCAATTTATATATCATGTACGTAATACATCTTAACATCCTGAATTGAATCCTGATCTACATTGGATATGGAGCCACATAATTTTGTTTTAGTATTAGAAAATGGTATTTATATATGTTTTTCAGAACTTGTTTCAGATAGCTTTTCTTAATTTAGTAGAAATGACAGATTTGAACAAACATTAGGATGTATATCACAAGATATGTGGGATGAATTCCATTGGATGAACTGAAATCTAGACAGAATACTGTGTTTCAATTGGTCAGGGTTTGGTTTATGCAGATTCTAAATTCTTAATATAGTTAAAGTTTAACAGATTCCAATAAAAATTTGATATTATTATTTTTTATGATTTATATATTTTTAGGGTCAACATAAGAAATATACACATGGTCATAAAGCTTTAGTAAGTCCTTACATAAAATCCCAAGATGCATTGAGAAAGTTTCGAAAGAAAACGAAAAACAAAATGGTATATGACGAACACAAGGAAGCACAGGTATATTTGTCATATCACCCTGTGTACCCAGTTATATATATATATATATATATATATGTATATATATAATATATAATGTGTGTGTGTGTGTGTGTGTGTGTTTTTTTTTATTAGTGTATTATTTTGTAATTTATTAAAATTTATTTCAGTATCTTGCTTCTTTTAATAAGACAAAAATGCTAATACATTGGTCTTATTTCCCTTATATTTCCTATCATTAATAAATATCAGTATTAAAATTAATATCAGAGTAATAATATGCCTGATGAATAATCGTTCATAATTCCAAAATAGATATGATTGCAAACTATAACATGTACTGATAGTCAATTTAAGTGTCTATGTCTTGAATCGCTTGAATTTTTTTTTTATTAAAAAACTCTTTTTTAAATAAACAATATAATTTCTTATACTACAGTCATTGTAATAACTTCCCATTTAAAGTTAACAGCAAAAATATATTGTCTTTTTTTTTTTCTTTTTCTTTTTTTTTTTTTTTTTTTTTTTTTTTTTTTGAAACCATACATTCTTATTAGAGCCACATTGAGCAATTAGATGAACAAAACCAAAAAAAAAAAATTTGCAAATACATGTATTACAGATAAGAGGCAGTTTTGGTGATGTTATTTTTTTTAAATGTATTTATTTTACTATCAATATTTTCAGTATGTTAAGATCCTGCATAAGTGTCAGGAGAGGTTGGATGACTACAGGTATCAAGGACTTAAATTGGTAAGTTAGGCCAATCAAAAACAAATTTGTGGTTCCAGTAACAGTGACAAATATATAGGATTTTAAGTGCATGTGTTTTTTTCTTAAGATCATAACAGAGAAAACACTCTAATTTAATGAGTGCTTGTTTTGTAGCAATTAAAATTAGAAGACAGGTACCAAAAATAAAGGGTTTAATAATGTAACTGGAACCACAGATATTATTTTTCTGCCTATATCTTGAAGTCATCAAATAAAGCTAAAATGAGGAAGTTTAAATATTTAAGCAAATGTCAGGTAGTCAAAAATTAAATTTTAATTACCTTCAAGTTTTCATGTCTATGCATATTACATTTTTTTTTTTACTCAATTCAAATACCATATTTAATAGGAATTTTAAAAAGAATTTTTTTTTAAATTTTGGAGTTATGTAATGAAGTTTTATTATGAAGACAAAATTGTTACTCATATATATTAATTGGCATTTTTTCTCTGAAGTATATTTAACTATGTTCTGTTAATATTTTTGATTTTGAGGCCATTTAAATTGATATATTTGTTTGATCTTCTTCAACATTCAAATGGGAACATAATGTTCCCCATTAACTTACATTTGATGTTATTATTTAAAAAAAGGGGGGATATAAAGAAAAGAAAAAATGTAATTCTCACTGTCTGTCTGTTACTCTATCACCTTTCAAACCACTTAATAAATTTTATCAAAGTTTTACATATGAGTTGCTCACACTTGATGTGCAAGCTTCAATAGATTTTGCACCTAACATCTAATATGTTGGTGAGTAGAAGAATATATATATATATATATATATATATATATATATATATATATATATATATATGTGTGTGTGTGTGTGTGTGTGTGTGTGTGTGTGTGTGTGTGTGTGTGGTGTCTACTGATTATAAAATTTCCCCCACTTTAGATGTGACTTAGTGGTAAAAGTGGTGTCAAGTGGTGTGTTTATAGTGTACAATAATAACAGAGGGCTTATTTCATCCCTTTATTTTACAACAAGAGGTTTCTCAATGTTTTATTTGTTATATATAACTGCACTCTGCTGTAACAGATGGTATTACAGTCTGTGTATGTTAACATTACTCATTATTTAAGGTATATACTTTTTAAATGTCAACAGTTATGTGAAAGCTGGTTAACCAGAACAATCACCTTATATATTAAAATTTATGGATTTTTATAATATTATGATTTATATCAGGCACTCACTTTTTAAATGAATGAAAGACTTGTTCCAACAAGTCACATGCTAAACCTTTATTCTTTCAAAAAATGGTTTTTACTACTTTTTTTAATTAAAAAAGATTATACTGTAATAGTAATCTATTAAAAAAAACCCCAAATTCTGGTAAAGTGTGTGTGTGTGTGTGTGTGTGTGTGTGTGTGTGTGTGTTATACAAGCAGAACTGTTGCTTTAGACTACTTCTTGGCTGCTTTGACTCCCCTTTTAACTTTAGTAAAGTAGGTAATATCACAATTATAAATTTCTTTAGGTAATTAATCAAAGGTATGCACACAAAGTGATCAAATAAAAACTTTGCTGTAGGTAACCATAGGTGTGCACCAAAATGATCAAATAAAGAAGTTGCTATAGGTAACCATCTCTAATTAATCCAGAGATTAGATTTAAATTAAAATTTTGTACATTGTAAAGTATTTTAAGTGCTTTAAGTCAATTTTTTAGATTAATTATAATTTAGTTTTTTATATGATTTTTATATTTCAGGCCTTATTAGAAGAGAGAAAATGTCACTGTTTTGTTTTAGATCGACTAAGTTCAATGGCAAATATGTATGCATTACATCACAAACAGGTAATTTTTATTTCTCCATTTGGGTCAGCCACATGTTAGCCAATCATTTGTCTTTGAATATTAAGAATTCATTTCTTAGGATATGGATTTGCATTACTGGTAGTCAGGGAATATGCTCATTAAGAATTTTTGTAGCTGAGTGTAAAAGTTAAAGTTTCAAACATGCATTGCCAGGAGAAAAATTTATACTCACACATACATATCTTGACACATATTTTCTATTATGAAAAAAGTAAAATTTGTCCCACAACATCTCTTTTGAAATAAATAATTGACAAATTTATTATTTTTTCTATTCATTGAAATGTTTTTTGATTTGTTTTCAGGCCTCAGATATTTTAAATAGTAAAATAGGACATTGGAAACAGTTATCAACAAAACCGCATATATTGCCTTCATCTGCAGATAAACTTATAACCCCACAAGCACAAAGGGTAGGTAACCAACAAGATATACTTATGACCCCACAAACACAAAGGGCAGGTAAAAAAAAAGATAAATTTATAACCAAATAACCTATAACTATTTTTTTTTATTTGTCAAGGTGCTTTTGCATTTTTGCGGTCTGCTCTGCAAACGTAACCTTTTTAGCTCACATGACCTAAGGTATAATGTGAGCTTATGGCATGGCGTGGCGTGTGTATGTGCATGCATGTGTTGTTAACACCTATTTTTCGACTTCTCCTCCAAAACTGCTGGACAGATTTCAATGATACTTGGTCAGAAGAATATATGGGCTAGTGCAATTCAGATGTAAGAGTTGTTGTCCCTGAAATGTTATTTTTTGCTTATGAATACTAAAATTGTGCATTAGCTTGAAAACTAAAATCATTTTGTATAGGCATGTATATTAGAATATTGTAGGTATTTATATGACAATCATTTTAATATTTGAGTCAAGGTCATATGTTGAAAGTTCGGGGTCATATCTGTAGAAGAAGACTGAAATTGTTAATTATCTTGGAAACTATGAACTTTTTATATAGGCATATATATTAGAATATTGTAAGTATTAATATGACGATCATTTTGATATATGGTTCAAGGCCATGTGTTCAAAGGTCAAGGTCATAGCTGTAGAAGAAGACTGTAATTGTAAATTATCTTGAAAACCATTAACTTTTTGTACAAGCATGTATATTATAATATTGTAGGTATTGATATCAGGTTCAAGTTCATATGTTCAAAGGTCAAAATCATTATTTGGAAATTATTCATTGTACCATTTGAATCATGCATATAAGCTGTTTATAAATGAAATGTGACTAGATATTTCTGATTAATTATTGTAGGATTTCAAAACCTGAGGAATTTTGTAAAGTTTTTTTAAAGAAACTTCTTTGCAAGTTTTTGGACATTTCCTCAGGTGAGCGTTAAGGCCCATCGGCCTCTTGTTTAAATTTCATTTGACCATTAAATGTATACCAGAAAGTCATGAGACTTCTAATGGTACCACATTGTAAAACCATATCACTGGTGCTGAAATAAGAGGGAAAACAACATCACTTGTGAAATAAGCTGGGTGGTTGAGGGCATGGTTGGGGATCCTATAATGGTACTGTAACCTAATAATTCCAGTGCAATCCAAAACCTAGTGTAGCAGAACGGGCTAGATAGATGGCCAGCTAGCTCATTTGGTAGAGAGTCATGCTAGTATTGGAAAGGTCCTGTGTCCTAGTCCTAGTTTGGCTGCTGCGTTTTTTCCCTTTCTGTTACATTTGGAGGCTCGTCAAACCCTGGGAAGTGGCCAACCAACAGCTTGGTCCTATGGTAGAAGCTGGTAGTAATGATTTAAAGTGGCTGAATAAAAAAATGGAAGGGATGAATGTACCAGTCCGGGCTTGAAAGGTTGCCTTGTAGCTCAGATGGTCCCATGTTCAAGTCCTGGTTAAGCTGCTGCTTTTTTTACCCTTTCCTATTACACTAGTTTTTTTATAGTCATAACATTAAGTAATTGGTAATAGAATCTGTTTGTCTTGTCTTGTCTTGTTTGGTTCTTTATATACATGTAGTAGTGTTTCAGTTTTACATTTTGTTCTTTGTAGTGTTGGCTGATGCCAAGTACATGTTTTTAGCTGCAGATTTCTATTTTCCATTTTATAGTAAGTGATATTTAGATGATTTTATACAATATTTAATTTTCATTTTAGGAAGAAATGTTTGAACATATGAATGGTGTAGGAATGTATAGGGAGAATGGATATCTACGTGATGACACAAGATCATTAGGTAGTCCATACCGACGTCCAGCTAGTGTTCCTGGGGTCTACAGACATCCAGAAGGAGATTTTTATAGTCCAGAAATGTATAGTAAGTTGTAGTCCTAGTCAAGAAGTCTTTTATAAACTATACAACCTAAATCTGCATGTGATAAGACAATGTTAAGACAATGTTAAGGTTCTTAATCTGTTGATTACAGAAAATTCAAATAAAGACATACAAATATTTGTACATCTACATGTATAATCTGTATAATCAATGTTAGAAAATGTTATTTTTCTACAAATTGTGTACTATTGACCATTTCCAACATCTTTTCATTTTATTTGATCACTTTTTTCAATCTGGAAACCACATTCATCCTGAAGCAAGTACTGATAGACTAAAGTAACAGAAAACATGAAGTACTTTTAAAAATTGTTAAAGTGTGCAACAGATACCCAAGGATGAATAATGAGAATATGTACTTCTAAAAACAGGTTCAGTATCTACTACAGCTGTCTTATGTGTAACATCTAAAAATTATAACATTAGCACAATGATATACTAAAAGTACCCATAATTGTTGTAATAATATGTACTGCTAATAGAATTGCCACAAAAGTAAACTGAAGGCTATTTTTTTTACATTATAATGTTTTATTTTTATAGGTAGAACATTACCATCATCACGTGGTATCAGTGTACCCCCTCCAACACCCCCTGGTGTGTTACAAGTTCGAGGTGTTTACTCACATGTAGGAGAAGGGGACAGTAAACTCAGTTTTGCAGAAGGAGATGTGATTAATTTGATTGGTGAAAAGTCAGATGGTTGGCATTATGGTCAAAATACTCGCAGTGGGAAGTAAGTTATTTTTAATGAATTTTATGTAGAAGTTTTCAAGACTCGGTTTCTAAAAGTTTGATAAGTATAATCAGTAATCAACATAAATTTTAAAAAAAACATGGCTAAATTTACATATCATTCTGAGTTTGACAGTTTTAAAACTGTCTTTTGGTTTGGTGAAATTCAATTCACTTTTGACACAAAATTAAAAAAAATATTTGATAATATGCAAAACAAATTTTTTAGGCAAATAAAGTATTTAGCATGTAGGCCTAGAAGTACAACGATTTTTTCTTGAGATACTAGTATGTTGTTACTAACAGATTGTTTTGTTATCAGAGAAAAGTTTAGAAAAGCATATAGTATGAAATTAGAATCATCTGACATGAAAATATGTGAAGTCTTCTTTGTGATCATACAACATCAGTATTCTTAGAAAGATGGATTTATTATTTACTCTACCAAAATACCACAAATAGACTACCAATGATCTTTATAAAAAGTTGAAATACATGTAACAGTACCATACATGAACAAAAGTTCAAAGAAGACTAACTCTTTATGTTGCATTCATAATATTTAGGAAAAATGTATATATTTTTACTTGTTTAGGTATGGATGGTTTCCACTTTCTTTTACTGAACCAATATTAATTGGTGGTCCCCCTAGAGAACCTGCACCAAGGTAAGTTGACTTTATTATCACTAATGGATCTTTATTACTTGTATGTACCTTAAACAGTTAGTGGTAGAGCAGAATTCTGATAATGATAATTTATGACCAAGTTAAAAGTGTTTTATTTACACCAAGGTGGACAGCACAGGAATGACGAAGGAAACTGGAGTGCCCAAAGAAAACTGAATGACCTTTGGCAAGTGAACCGATAAACTTTCTCACACTAAGACTTGCTCAAGTGGCACTTTAAATCGGGATAGATTTATTTATGCTGAAATTTATGAAAGTGAAAAAAAAAACAGAAAATAAAGATTCACCAATATTTAAGTATCATGGTTGAAAATCACAAAAATTCCTTAAAACAAATACTAGTAGTATTTCTTTAAAGTTTATGGAAAAAAATTAATGAAATTCAAGTGGTTTACATTTAAAAACATACAGATATTTCACTTAGATGATTCTCTGATAAAGACAGCAAGTTTTCTAATTTCTTGGCATTATTCTTTTATCATTTAACATTTTTCTATCACTTCAACAGTTTACAGTCAAGGGCAAAGAGTTTAGGAGAACTAGACAATCAGTCTTTGTCAGAAAACAGTGGGTACAATTTTGAACATGACATTCCGGGAAATATACGACGTCCAAAATCTATGTATGATGGTTCCAATCTGAGGCTTGTTAACAGCACATCACAGGTAAATATTTAATTAAAACTCAGATAGATTATGTACACCATATTGAAGTGTTAATTTCAAGTTTGTTTGAGATTTGTTTGTTTCTTATCCTAAAATTTCTAACCTTATTGTGTTTTGTATCATTTTGTTTGTGCTTTTAAAATGATAGGCAAGTTTATATTCCAGATCCTTGTATTTTGGGTATAATAATTAAAATATAAGAAAATATTGTAAATTCCTATTGATATAGACTGCAAGGAGACACAAATCTATGTATGAAGGTTCCACTCTAAGGCTTGTAAAAAGTACATCACAGGTAAATAAAACATTGCATATAGCTGATGGAATTAGAGGGTTTTAAATATCAAGTTTGAACTGGAGATCCCAATGGGTTCTACCTGTGCCCCATGTGATAAACTCAAAAATTAGTGTGGATATGAGTATATGACCTAACACCTGTTTTAGCAATCATCTATATATATAAAAGCCAATGTTCATTAATGTCAGTCTTTTCAATTTATTTGACTTGAAATTTTATCAGATTGAACCTGGGAAAAAATTCCTTGTGTATATTTTAACACAGGATGTACTCCCACTGATGCATTTATATAATCATACAATCTGTCCATACAAACTTAATGGGATAATCACATGGCTCACAGGACAACCAGATCAGTCACTCTAGTATTTTTGGATTGTGGTTTACAGGTCTGTCCCTTTATTATTTTTGATTGGTACTGGTTCACTGGTAAATTTTTTAGTATTTCTAAATAGTAAAGGTTTACTTTTTATATTTGACTTTAGAATTTAAAGAAATATATGGAAAGTGTTTATTTATTTCAATAATTTTTTTGAAAATAAAAAATATGTTTGAATCAAATTATGATACTGGTTTTGCCGGATACCTTTTGTAGATATTAGTAGTTGGATGGTGACTGATTTTATAGATTTTTTTCTGTCTTATTTCTATCTTGAAGTTGTGCTCACTATCTGGAGTTATAAGCTCATTCTTTTAAATCTTTTGTTTTACTTCTATTGATAGGAGGTAAAGTTATTTAATTGACCCTGTAGATAAGTATTTCACATGTTTTATGCACCATATCCTTTCTCTTTGTGTAGAAAAATCAAACTAATTGATGAGATCCTTAACTTTGTATTGTAAAAACAATAATTTGTTAGCATCATTAGCTAACTGGCTTTTTTAAAAAAAAAATTACAGTGATAAACAAATGTATAATTTTGTATTGAAAAAGAGCACATTGTAGACACTTTTAGCGGTATTGCTTTTTAAACTGATAGTTAATCAAAAAGTGTACTTATCTATACAAGGGTTTTTCCTCCTTTGAAAGCATATAATAAATTTAATGTTTTTTATGTAATTTATTACATTTTATGTATTGATATTTGAATGCTGACCTGAGAGTAGATAAAATAATCATTGTATATCAAAATGTAAAACAAACTGTCTTCTGAGTGAAGGTATAAGTTCAGTAAGAAATGTTTTGGATAAAAGTCAACCCAAAACATTTAAAAACTGGGCAAATATGGCCTATAAAATTCAATTATTTATGATTTTTCTACATAAAGAGAATTTTCTTAAATTGCATCTTGTTTTGTTTTTTTTATTATTTTGACAATTTTGATTGATTTTGTGTTTGTTATTTTTTGTTAATTTGAACTTTAATTTTACAGCATATGAGTACTGGTTGGCATGATCCTCAATTATCTGGGTATTACTCCCTTCCCAGACATATGACCGAAAGCAGATATCACCCCCCTGAACCTTCTGAACAAATATATCAGCCTTTGCACAATGAGACACAGGTAGTTTCCAACCAGGTTACCAAGCAACCATTTGCATGCTATTTGAATTGGCCATTGGGTGTCCTTGTTGCATGGAGCATGTGTCTGGTGACAGAAATATTTGCTGGGCTAGAACATATCTATGTTCTGGTTTTTGATTTGTTAGAAACATTTCATACTAGTCTAATAAAGAATAGAATAGAATAGTATTCAAGCATCTTAAAAAAAGGAGTCTTTCAGTAATATATATTCATTTGAAATTAAAATTATAAATTTTAAAAAAATCATTTACATTCCAACATCATATTTGTCTTATTTCATGAGTTGTCACTGAGACAACATCATATTTGTCTTATTTCATGAGTTTTTACTCATACAACATCATATTTGTCTTATTTCATGAGTTTTTACTCATACAACATCATATTTGTCTTATTTCATGAGTTGTCACTCAGACAACATCATATTTGTCTTATTTCATGAGTTGTCACTCAGACAATATTATATTTGTCTTATTTCATGAGTTGTCACTCAGACAATATCATATTTGTCTTATTTCATGAGTTGTCACTCAAACAACTTGTATGGAGTATGAAATGTTTCTGAATGTTTTTACTCATTTTCAGCTAATTTATTTGTTGATTTTGGTGTGATAATGTTTGTGTGTGTGTGAATTCGTGTTTGTGAATGTGTTGTTTCTGTTTGTTGCTTATTTTCCCATCAACCTATCTTGCAAGTCATTTTTCTTTTTGTTATTGAAATTCTTTATGCTTGTGTTCATGTTATATTTAGTTAAAGAATTTGATCTGAATCATATAAAAGAGAGCAAAATTTAAAAAAGATCAGATAAATTCACTTGTGTTAAGATTATTAAAATACCCAAAATTTGTGAGTTTAATGATAATTCAATATTCGTTATGACATTTTGGGCAAGAAAATGACCTATAAAAGGTTTGTGGGCATGTTAATGCTTTGGACAATTTTTTGAGACCTAAGTATTGTATTAACATAATACAGTTTTATTGGATATATGGAAAACCTGTTAGCTTAGATAACGCACCAGCACAAAACTGATTCTATAATATACATCATGTAAAAAGAGGGATGCAACTTTTTAAAATAATCAAAAATTATTGACCTCTGTGATTGGTGTAAAATGTGGTTGCTTATTACTTTCCCTGGTATTGTACTAATATTGTTGTAAAGTGTGGATCAGGTGTGTGGTGTGTGTGTGAGAGAGAGAGAGAGAGAGAGAGAGAGAGAGAGAGAGAGAGAGCGAGAGGCCTGAACACACAAGAGGATTAAAAGGCTTATTTCAGATTTATCAAACATTTGTTTTGATACTGCCATCATTATGAAATGATAATTCTTGGTTTCATTTTGATAATATTTTATTTGTCTACAACATTTTCCTCAGGGTTGTGACCCCATTACCATAAAAACAGACTCTAGAACGATATGAACATATTTTTACTACTGGGGGTACTTTCTATTGTGTGAAACCTAACTTAATTTTGTTATAATTAGTTTTTGGTTTATACAGTAGTTTGTAACCTTCTTTTAAATACTTGGTAAACTTTTTTTACCATGTTTGCTATATTTACAACTCTGTCTATGATAAATATATTGAATTTTATTTAAATAAATGAAAATTAAACATTAAAATAAAGACAAATCTATTCCATGAAATCCTTTTGTAATTAAAACTCTCAGGTAAGCAGTTGCCTACAGTGACAATTTGAGTAAATTCAAACTTTAAAACTCACTGCCTCATTTGCTTATTGAAGATGAGTTAAGATTAATTTGGTTGGTGCTAGTACCAAATTGCTTAAGGCAGCCTCAGTGAGTGTGTGTGTGTGTGTGTGTGTGTGTGTGTGTGTGTGTGTGTGTGAAAAACATAAATTATTATAAAAAATTATGTTGTTTAAAACTGTAGTGTTATAATTATAAAGAAATGACTAAAAAATCTGAATTCAAGTCATTAATTGACAAAAAAATTTTTTTTTGCTAATTTAAAAGGAAATAAATATATAATTTATTGAATGCAAAATATCTACTATTGAACATACATAATATAAGTTTGTTTATAATTTAACATAAATAATAACATATTAACTATACATTAACTATACAAGTAACATGTTTAATATATAACAACTATACATGTACCATGTTTAATATATAACAACAGATTATCAGATTTGTAATTTTATTAAAGATATATATTATATATGCATGAATTCATTATATTTATTTTTTATCAACAAAATTATTTTCACATTTTATTGATTTTATCAATCATTTTAGGTCATTTTATTTAAAGTTTTATTTTTATTTCAGAGAATGTCTTTTTATTTAAATGTTTAGATTAATCTGTAATTCATTTGTAGCTGCAAGTTCATGGACGGCTAGATTCGTCACCAGGACACCACTATCGTTCACCCTCCTCTACACCACCTGTGCAGCCCCCACCCCCTCCCCCAACTGCAACCATGACAGCGCCATCCTCAATCTTGTCTCCCATGGTATCATCACGTAGTGCATGTCCATCCCCAGCTTTAAGCAGAGCATCAAGCATGCGACGCAGTGACCAACCAGAAACAAACACAGCACCACCCCCTCCTCCACCTCCCCCACCCCCACCACCCATTCAGCCACAAACACCTTTACACACTGTCTCATCTGTCAACACTTTATCTCAGAACCAAGCAAGTATAGCAGCAGCTGCAGCAGCAGTAGGACTCAATGGAACACCAAAAAGACAACAGGCAAGTGCACCACCCTCCTAACTTAAAGGCAAGCGGAACAAAACCCTCAACAGCATCACCTAAACTTACTAACAAAAGGGCTGGTAACTCAATTCCTAAAGCCGACTATGGCACAGATGAAGAAGATTCTGAGTAATTATTTAATGTGATTTCATCACCTATACAAAAATATAAGTTAGGATTGTATGTCATATTTTAGTGCTATTTCTTTAAAATAAGTCAAATTTCTAGCTTAGAAATGAAAAACAAAACACATGTTTCCCATATGGCAATGACTGAATGGCTTATTAGAAATGTATGTTCATGCCCCATATTATTATGGTAGACATGCCAATGAGGAATGAATTTCCCACTGCGATTGAAATTTGTTCAAATTTTCTACAAATTCATCTAAAGCAGGCGATGATTTAGCATAAACAAAAGTCAAATATCCTTGACTTTTAATATCCAATTTCAACATGTCACATTATCTTTTTGAAATTTTTTAGCTCAAAAAAATTAAAAAAAACTAACCTAGTGAAATAATGAAATACTAGTATTTGATTTAAAAAATACTAGAAAAATTGAAAACAAATATTCATTAGAATTAATATAAAGATTAGAAGGGAAGCTTACAATTATTTTTTGAGCAGGATTCAGTGGACAAAGTTCTGATTACCAGGTTTTTTTTAATAGAAATTAGATTATTCTTTATTTTTCATTTTGTCCCATATTAACCACTCATTAGACTTACAGACATTTTTGTGACCTTATTGCATGCATGGCTTTGTGTAAAAGACAAAGGAGTTCTGAATGGAATACAAAAGTTTTCTTTTTGCTTTATCTCATAACTTGCCCGAATTAGCCAAGTTAGTGACATAGCCCCATTATTCCCATATTTAGTGTTTGATTCAAATTATTCCTACATGTAAAATGTATTTATTAATTGTTTTCCTATATAAGACTGATTTATTAGAGTGTTTTTTCTCTCTATCTCTCTCTCTTGGGAAGGAAGGTGTAATATTCCATGATTTTTTGTCCACTTATTTTGTCTATTTTTATATTGCACATGGTCTTTTAAAAAAGTTTAACATTAATAATTGCATGAATGTCTTAAATGTACATTATGAATGAAATGTATACATATATATTCACTAACCTTTTATGAGGTTTTGGGGCATGTTTGGTGACTAGACTTCAGAAATATATATATATATATTGGGTAATTAAAAATGATTTTTGAGAGTCACTTTATTTATTTATTTTCTATTTTTTTTTTTTTTTTTGATAATATTTCTTAAGGCAAAAAAAAATTTCATAATGGTAAGAACAAAAGCATCGAGTTTCTTTGTTCTTTTTTCTTTTTTTTTTCTTAAAAAGCTTTTGAAATGCCATTAAAACTTTTTTATATTCATTGTAAATAAAAATGAAATTGTAATGAAAAGTTTTTATTTATAAAAAGTTAAGAAAATTCATATGAAAATGTCAAGACGGTAGATGTATTTTACAAAAAGAAAGTGGTATGCTTTTATTGAAATGGATTTTAAATCATATGATTGAAATTAATTCATAGGTTATATTTATCATCAAAAAATAATTATCATCTTCATTGTCAATCACAGATATAATTTTCTATTCATTGTTCTCATTTTGAATCTTCTTTATTTATTGCAGCTACAAACGTAATCCAAAATTTTCTGGTGTAAATCTTCGGAAAACATCATCCAATGACAGATCTGCACCTAAGATAAACTGAAAATGAAAATAAAATGGGATTTACAAGTATTATCCAAAGATATCTGGTATGATAAAGAAATAAAAATCATTCATCAACAGACCTCATCTCAAGATTAACTAATTTCTGACATTTTAGTATAGGCATTATTCACAACCTTCTGACAGGAATATCAGAAAAATAATCCAATGACAGATCTATGGAAATAAAATAATTTTTTTGAGAATTTTGTATACAAGCATTATTCAGATAGATATGGCTGGAATATTATTAAAACAAGTATCAAAACAGGTCTGCACCAAACAATAACGGATTTTGAACATTTAGTATATATATGCATAATTTAGAGAGATCTGCTGTGAATTATAGAAACCGTATAAAGGGATCTGCACCTAAGTCAAGACTCAAAAGATTTGATTTGGATATAAGAGAAATAACAGTGTTAATGATAGATCTCAGATTTTACCGAGGATAAACAGATTTTTGACAAAGACTCGTCTTGCCAAGAAAAGATTTTTTGACGATATAGTAAACAGCCATTGTCCCAAAAAGTTGTGATATGACACACATGAATAAATCAGTACCTACTCAAACAGCAGACCCAAAGGTTTGATTTAGTTAACAGTCAAATGGCTAGTGACAACGCAGTGACAGCTATAACTTACCCAAAATTTGTTAAAGACATATCTTTTTGTTAAAAAATTATATTGTAACAGCTGTTCTTAAAGTATAGTTAAAAACATGTTTGTACAATAACAACTCTGCTTTTCCTAATAAAACACAAACACATATTTCTACATGACTATTTGACTAGAATTGCAGGCTCACTGTAAGTGAATTCAGTAACAGAAACAAAACGAAATTTTATAATGCAATTTTTTAACAATATTGAAGCTTCCATTTGTTTTGAGACTTTCTTTAATTTTGTTTCATGAAAATAAGTTTCGACTCCTCAGAAAGATGGTAACCTCAGACATATTAGATGGACAATTTGACAGGGCAACTTCAATGGTGTCTTGCTCTTTAGTTTAATTGTGATATAGAAGATTTCAGTATTCTAAACTATTACAGAATCAGGATTATTTCATAAATTGATGTTTGCAACAGGTACAAATCATATTTTTTAAATATGAATAAAGTATTATATTGCAGAAACTCATGATCTAGTTTTTTGTGCGATTTATAATATATATATTATATATTTATTTATATTTAGAAGTTATAAATTTGTTAATTCATCAAATTCAATTAGTCATACACTTAGAGAATGGCACCATGTAAATTATGGCTAACCCATAAAGAGACAAAAATCAGTATGCTTTTAAAATTGTAAAAATCAGTTTGCTTGTTAAATTGTAACAAAATCAGTTTGCTTGTAAAATTGTAACAAAATCAATTTGCTTGTAAGATTGTAACAATTTTTTACCTTTATACTAGTATTCAATATTTCTGTTACTGAAATCAAATCTTTAGAAATATTTTTCAAAAACAAATCCTCTAACTAAACTTTAATCTTTTAGAATGTTAAAACTATATTGAATTGTAGTATGACTTTGACATTTGTTTCAATTTAGAGGTGATTATTCTGTTGATACCTTTTTGATAACAGTTATATAAACATGTATTTGGTTATTCTTTTATCATGGATTACACTGTATATAGCTTCCACTCCCACCCACAAGGTTTTAATGTTGTATGAAGTTTGATATATAAATATGAAGCCATTTAATATGTATAAAGTTAAAGTACATTGATATACAAAGTTGTTGTTGCTACTTACATATGCCATTAACTAATCTATTTGTTTCTGTGTTCTTATACCTTATCTGACTGCTATGCAGTAGAATTGAAACAACCATAGTAATTTTTTTAGTGTTTTACTGTTAGTGTTTTAATAGAGTTTCCAGCATATCATCTTGTACATACCCTATATGTTAAGTTTGTGATGTGATGTGATGTGATGTGATGACTCCACCTCTTACATAGCCATATATAAATTTTTGAAATTCAGGACTACATCTGGTACATGCTCTGTAATATAAGAATTGTGATGGTAGTACTCCATTTGGTACAAACCCCATATTTAAAGCTTTGATGTGAGCATACAAGTTGACAGTTTCTAGTAAAATGACTTAATATTCCAGCAATTTTCGAAGCTTTAATCCTTTTCCAAAAAGTATTTGATCAAATGATATCTGTAAACGTTTTTTGATTTATATGGCAAGACATATAAGACTTGTTTATATTATATAACCATTGTAAGTACATGTACTGAACTTGTTACAGACATTGTTTTTCTTCATTGTAAAACATGGATTTTAATTATTCTATTGTATGATATAAGTTATTCATCAGAATTGTACATTTTTGTATACATTGTATAAAGTTGTATTTGTACATTATACATGTTTGTACATTGTATAATGTGATATCAGCTGTACATTGTACATTTTTGTATACATTGTATAAAGTTGTAGTTGAACATTGTACATTTTTGTATACATTGTATAAAGTTGTAGTTGTCATTGTACATGTTTATGCATTGTATAATATGATATCAGCTGTACATTGTACATTTTTGTATACATTGTATAAAGTTGTAGTTGTCATTGTACATTGTATACATTGTATAAAGTTGTAGTTGTACATTGTACATGTTTATACATTGTATAAAGTTATATTTGTACATTCTACATGTTTATGCATTGTATAATATGATATCAACCGTACATTGTACATTTTTGTATACATTGTATAAAGTTGTAGTTGTCATTGTACATTGTATACATTGTATAAAGTTGTAGTTGTCATTGTACATTGTATACATTGTATAAAGTTGTAGTTGTCATTGTACATTTTTGTATACATTGTATAAAGTTATAGTTGTACATTGTACATGTTTATACATTGTATAAAGTTGTAGTTGTCATTGTACATTTTATACATTGTATAAAGTTGTAGTTGTACATTATACATTGTATACATTGTAAAAAGTTGTAGTTGTACATTATACATTGTATACATTGTATAAAGTTGTAGTTGTCATTGTACATTGTATACATTGTATAAAGTTGTAGTTGTACATTGTACATGTTTATACATTTTTTAAAGTTGTAGTTGTCATTGTACATTTTATACAATGTATAAAGTTGTAGTTGTACATTGTACATGTTTATACATTGTATAAAGTTGTAGTTGTCATTGTACATTGTATACATTGCATAAAGTTGTAGTTGTACATTGTACATGTTTATACATTGTATAAAGTTGTAGTTGTCATTGTACATTGTATACATTTTATAAAGTTGTAGTTGTACATTGTACATGTATATACATTGTATAATGTTGTATCAGCTGTACATTGTACATTTTTGTTTTTTTACATTGTATAAAGTTGTCATTGTACAATGTACATTTTTGTATTTATAAATTGTATAATGTTGTATATGGTTATATCTTAGCTGTTATATATAATGGTAAAGGTTAGGTATGTATAAATATTAATACATGTATATTTATTTATAAATCTTAATTTAATTATAAAATCTATAACAGCCATGATTTGTTGCTTTCTTATAGAACCTTTTGGATCTAGTCATATATATATATATATATATATATATATATATATATATATATATATATATATATATATATATATATATATATATATATATAAATGACTTGCTTTAATCATGTTGTTGTTTCTGAACATTAATGTTCTCTAAAGTGTTTTGTGTATTTTAATTTGTGTAAGAAATAGTTCTTGATTTAAATCCAAAAATACATGAATGAATGAAAGCAGATCTATAAAACCATGTTTGTACTTAATAAATGTTCTTAGATTTAAGCATACCTTTCAGCATCCTTACCTTCTATATAGTAAAAAACATCAAGTTTGCTACTCAGTTATTGTGGGAAATAGTTGTTGTGGCACATGTCTTTAATTAGGTAGGAGTGATGTTCAAAATTAAATATCATTGAAAGGAAATTAATAAATAAAACATAAGGTTAAAAAACAAATTTTTTTTTTTTATTTTTTTTTTTGTGGAAGGAGACCATTCATTGTTAAAGAATCAGAAAGTGATGGGTTGATTGTCAATAGGTAAGGGATCAAATATTTGGTGTTTGACATTGATAATCAAAGAATCTTGAAGTGTACATTACACAACTTCCAATGTATTTAAATGAAAATCTATCTATTTTACTGTGACATTTTAGTATTACTGTTTTGAAACACAGGAAAATGTCATTTAGAAACATGCACGGAGAGTATTTATGAAGTAACAGTAACAACTGATTTCAGTATTATTTAAATTACATTTTGCAAAGCCAGCTTTAGCCAGTTTTTGTTTGTTTTTATCTGCCATGGTAATATATATGTCAGCTTTAATACTTAAAGGGTATACAAATGAATATAAAGGATCCCATAAAACTCTGGGTTAGGGGGGGGGGGGTATTTTAATATGCTTTTCTCAATGTAGAGGCTGAATAGTAGGAAGTTTCAAGGGTTTTTGTCTAATTAGAATTTTAACTTTCTCTAGAGATAATACTTTAATTGAGATAAAATCTTTCATGTATTTAACAGAACCAAATTACTCCTGGGAAGACACGAAGATTTTATAGAACTTACCACATTCATGGTTTCTATAATTTTGGACTTGCATTCTTATTTTAAAGTTTATCTGCCCATTTACTGCCTTTAATGTTTTCTTTGTAATCTTTCCTCAGTTTTAGCTAGAGTTTTCATAATTTGATCATTCATGTGGTGTGATGGCCTTTTTAGCTCACCTTAGCACAAAGTGCACTGAGGCCCCAATTTTAGTCCAATCTTCATTAAACTTGCTCAAAATTATCCTTTTTACAAAAGCTAGCTGAGTTCCGATATGGTCCATGTTGGATCAATAAATAGTCACTAGGTCAAATTATATAAAAACCTTGTTAACATATATGATGGCTCAATTTTAGTTCAATCTTCATCAAACTTAGTCAGAATGATCCTCTTGACAAAAGCTAGCTGAAGTTTTTTTCTGGTTATGTTGTGTCAATAAGTAGGTCACTAGGTCAAATTATATTAAAACCCTGTAAACACATCTGAGGGCTGAATTTTAGACAAATCTTCATCAAACATGCCGAGATTGATCCTCCTGACAAAAGCTAGCTCAGGTTCATATATGGGTCATGTTGGGTCAATAAGAAATTCACTAGTTCGAAATATAGGAAAAATCTCTTTTAAAAACAGAAGCTCCAGTTTGCCAAAATTGAGCTGAGTGTACATCATTTTCAGATGAGCGTCCAGGGCCTTCATGGCCCTCTTGTTTTTAAATTCCATTGCTTCACTTTTCACTTTTTTTGCATAGGTATCATCAATGGTGCTTCGGCATGGTGTAAGACCATGAATGCTTGTGTTTCTTCCATTGTTTTCACTTATTGATGCAGTTTTAGTAAACAAATTTTAGGACACGTTTATCATTTGATGTGTGATTTGTTTAAGCCAGGGGTTTGATTTAAATGTTGTTATTTTGTTTACCACAACAGACATAGATTTAGAATACATATTTTGTTGATTTTGTTACGGTTGTGAGTTATAAGGTGCTATAGTTTTATTTATCAAGTATTTGTACACTCTATCATTATATATTCATAGTATTGTATGATATAAAGTAATATCTTATGTCATCTGGAAAATTAATTAAGCAAGGTAATTGAAATCTTTAATTTTTAGAAAATAAGACATTTTCATTATTTGTTTTCTTTGGTTTTCCCGACAATAGTACAGCCAATACAAATATGAAAGTAAACTGTATGAAATTTGTATCCATAAATTATGTCATTTTTTCAATTTTCATTGCTGATATCTCTTGGGAATTTAGAAATAGAAAACGTCAAACTTTCCTTGATTTTTTATTTAAAAAGATGATCTGCTTGAACTTCATTCTTTTATTAATTGAATTTTGTAAATGTGTCAAATTGTTCTTTTAAGCTACTTTTCACTAAGATCTTCTACCATACTTACAGCTTCCAAGCATGGTGGCATTATATTGAAGTAAATTGTCTAAAAACTTAAAAATTTTGAATTTTTGCTATTTAGATAATAAATGACACAGAAGCTAGTAATCAATATGTAGAGTGTGTTGGACCAATTCTTAGCCATTACTATAGTGACAAAAGAAATTTGAATAGAATATAATCTGATAAATTGACAAAACACACTAAGTGATGTGAAAAACATAATCCACAGAAAAGTGTTTAAGTAAATATATGGAGTTACTGTAAAGAATAAACTTATCTGTCTCTGATTATTTTTAGATCAGCTGACTATAGCATAGTAAGTTTGCATCTGAAACTCATAAGTCAATTTAAATCCATTTTAATTTGGATGATTCTTAGGTTTTCTTGTTTAGATTGGATACTAAGACAACCAGTCTAACATCATAGATACTGTAAATAGCACACACAAACACGCACGCACACACACACACACACACACACACACACACACACACACACACACACTGATTTTTATTTTAATCCATTTTTTTTTTAATTTTGAAAAACATTTACATTTGTAATTAATATGAGATCATGTAGATTGGACTGATCAAACCACTCACAATAGCCCTGTCTGTAAAATGACATTTTATAATTTATAATACAGATTATCTATTGTCAGATGTAGTAATGTAACTGGATGTTTTAAAATTATTCATTACAGTGCATACAAAAGTATTGAAAATATAGCAGCTGTGTTTTTAGATTTTGTCTTTTAAACTCACCTGACCGAAAGGTCATGTGAGCTTATGGCATGGCACAACATGTGTATGTTCATGTGTGCATGCATCGTTAACACCTATTTTTCACTTCTCTTCCAAAACTGCTGGACAGATTTCAGTGATACTTGGTCAGAAGCATATAGGGGTTGGTGCAATTAAGATTTGTTCATAACGTTGCCATGGCTTCTAAAAGTAGGTCAATGTGACCGAGGGGTCAATAAATCCTAAAATATCTTTTTCTCCGAAACATATGATTGGAGGCAAAATCTGATTTGATATTTAGCTTCTCTAGGGTCTTAAGTCTATAGTTTGTTCATTTTTTGAAATTTGGTCGAAAAATGGGTTACGTGTTTTTGAGTTTAATTTTAAAAATTTCGTAAAATGGCTTAAAATTGACTATTTGAACAGATATTGACATGGGGTTTTCAGTTTTAACTTTTCCTTGAAATAACCTTCAAAATGGGGTCAAGGTCAAAGTTCAAGGTCATGACCTAGTTTGTAATTTTGCAGTTTTAGGCTATTTTCTTTAAAATTTTAAGAGATATATAATATCAAAACATTGTTAAAATGTTCATTATGACAAAATTGAAAAAGGTATAAAATTTCGTAATGATATGATAATGCATGTAGGAGTTGTTGCCCCTGAAATATTATTTTTTGCTTATAAAACTAAAATTTTGCATTAGCTTGAAAACTATTAACTTTTTGTACAGGCATGTATATTAGAATATTGTAGGAATTGATATGGTGATCATTCTTATGTATGATTCAAGGTCTTACATTCAAAGGTCAAGGTCATAGATGCAGAAGAAGACTTAAATTGTTAATTATCTTGTTATCTTTTAGCATAGGCATATATACTAGAATATTGTAGGTATTGACATAATGATAATTTTGATATATGGCTCAAGGTCATATGTTTAAAGGAAAAGGTTATAGGTTCATGAAAAGACTGAAATTTTTAATTATCTTGGAAACTATTAACTTATTGTATTGGCATGTATATTGGAATATTGTAGGAATTGATATGGCGATCATTCTGATATAAGATTTAAGATGGTACATTTAAAACTGCATTAAGTTTTCCAAAGAAAAAATTAAAATGGTGTTAATCTAATTAATGATGTTCCTAATGAACAATGTTACATTTGGTTCAACGGTAAAAGCTCGAATAAATATAGAAACAACAATAATTTCCCAGCAAGATGTAGCATGTATGATCTAATGTTAGAATGTGGTTATGCCACTGGTCATTTAAACACAACTTTCAAAAAGGTGAAATACAATAAATTAAACACAGAAATTTCTTTAGAATTTGTCATTTGTGACTTTGTAAGGAATACATTACACCATTTCAAATACATCTGGATATTAATGACAGACAATGCAATTTGTCATGTTTCACCTTCGATTCATGTGTTTTTCTTTACATCCGTGTGCATGCTCCAAGCTCATAATAATCATCGTTAAACATTGACCAACCCATTAGAGGATTCCGTTTATTTACAGCTAAAAGAAATGAAATTTTAGAAAATGAATCTCACGGATCGTGGTTAGAAGTTATCTATTTCTTTAGAAAATCAAAAAAAAAAAAAAAAAAAAAAAAAAGAAAAAGAAAGAAAAAGAAAAAAAATCAGAAAATTGAAAAACTTAATGCAGCTTTAAAGGTCAAGGTCATAGATGCATAAGAAGACTCAAATTGTTAATTATTTTGAAAACTATTTACTTTTTGAATAGGCATTTATATTAGAATATTGTATGTATTTTGCAAATGATTTTGGCCATATCCTCAGGTGAGCTTTAAGGCCCATGGGCCTCTTGTTTTAATTCACTTCCATATTGGTAACAAAGTGAATGTACATTCTGTAATAGCCTACAGTAGGTGATGTTTACACATCCTTTGGTCCCGTGTTGTCCAGTTAGGGAACATATCTAAATAACTGCTTATAAATTCTTTTTTTACCCAATAAATCTTTCAGTCACCAAGCCTAGTTAAACATCAAACTAAAATTGAAAAAAAGAATTTCTTGTGGTCTTTTTTATTAAGTCACAGCAGTCACCTAACTACGTAGAATTTTGTCTTTGCAAAACAAACCCTTATTTTCTGTAATAAAAAATTTCTGGCACATGTTATATATATGAGAAGAAGTATTTTTCTAAATGCGAAAAATGTTCCAACAACAACATAGTTATGTATGATAATTAACTAGTTATATGTTCAGCATATTATGGTTAGTTGTGGTTTAGAAGTGATTAAGTGTTTGGCAATATGTTGAGAAGCATACTACAATATAAACGTAATATGTAAATCATGGTTTTATGACCCAGTCAGTCAAAAGTGATATTGTTACACAGAGAAACATCCATTCTAACTCTATAATTTGTTTGTGTTCTTCAGTTGTTATTAACTGTTATGATACAATTTATTTATCCAATAAAATATACAAATTATATTATAAATTTTGAATGTGTTTTTGAATTTCTAGAAGCAATGAAGTTTATAGCATTAGCATGAGTAACTCATGGGTGTTTTGGAGTAAAAACACTGATGTTTTGGAGTAAAACATAGGTGTTTTAGAGCAATTGACCGTTGTTTTTGAGTAAAACATTGGTGTTTTAGAGCAATTGACCATTGTTGTGGAGTAAAACATTGTTGTTTTAGAGCAATTGACTGTTGTTTTGGAGTAAAACATTAGTGTTTTAGAGCAATTCACCATTGTTTTGGAGTAAAACATTAGTGTTTTAGAGTAATTCACCATTGTTTTGGGGTAAAACATTGGTGTTTAAGAGCAATAGACCATTGTTTTAATGTAAAACGTTGTTTTAGAGCAATAGACCATTATTTTGGAGTAAAACATTGGTGTTTAAGAGCAATAGACCATTGTTTTGGTTTAAAACATTAGTGTTTTAGAGTAATTGGCTGTTGTTTTGGAGTGGAGTAAAACATTGGTGTTTTAGAGCAATTGACCATTGTTTTGGAGTAAAACATTGGTGTTTTGTGAGTAAAACTCGTGTAATGGAGTAAAACATTGGTGTTTTGTGAGTAAAACATTGGTGTTTTGTGAGTGAAACACTTGTGTTATGGAGTAAAAAAAAAATTGGTGTTTTGTGAGTAAAACACTTGTGTTATTGAGTAAAACATTGGTGTTTTGTGAGTAAAACACTTGTGTTATGGAGTAAAACATTGGTGTTTTGTGAGTTAAACATTGGTGTTTTGTGAGTAAAACACTTGTGTTATGGAGTAAAACATTGGTGTTTTGTGAGTTAAACACTTGTGTTAAGGAGTGAAACATGTTTAAGATTCTTCCACTTACACCAAGGTTGTAAAGACTGAAAAGAGAAAAATGACCTTCATCAAACAAACAAAAACATTCATGCGTAAAATCTTCAAGGGAGATTTATTCTAGGTGGTGAGAGACACTGTTATTCTTATGTTGGTTGCCTTAGACTACTTGACCACCAAAACTCATAGAGCTAAAGAAAATACACTCACAATAAACAAAAAACACACTTAATTATATGACCTTATCATATTCAATAAATATTCCAGGGTGCTTTAGGCCATATGACAGTTTATGGACCAGTTAGTAAGCCAAAAATGATATATGGACCGGAGCGAAGTTATAACCACTGTAAAATGGAATATAAATGTTTGTAGCTGAAAAAACCAAGAGTAGTCAATAACATCAAATAAATAAAAAAAATAAGTTAAAAGAAGACAAAATAAATATGTACAGTAGTCTTGAGGCATGCACTTGTCAAGTCTGGGCAAAAACTTTAGCCAAATGCTAAAGAATTTTTCGATGAACACAATTTTAACCAAGAGGTCGAAAGACACTCTTTGTTCATTAGCACGGAATGTAAAAAAAGTGCAGGTGAAAACGCTAGACTAACATAAGCACAAAGAAATTTATACTTTGCAAATGATAAAACAGAACGCAAAAACCATTCATTTGGCAAAGAAAATGCCGGGAAACACGAACGCAAGAAACTAGTAAGACAAAGTAAACAGCTACATCTACGAGTCCTGTCTTTCGTTGCACTGCATTTAACAACGCTTGTATCGAGAGAAAACTTCTTAACTAAGGGTAGTTGAATGAAACCAAACAGTACCCGATGAAAAAGAAAAGATTCGGGAACACGCTCGAGCAATCAAACCAATTAAGTATACAAAACACATTAAATTCATCTTTCTTGGTGAACGGTGTATGGATATAATGACAACTTGGTAAAAATAAGAATTCACTATCAAGCGCCCCTGACGGTCCTTTAAACAAAATAGTTCCAGAAGATTTATGTAAGGCAACATGTAGGATATATTTATGATACAACTATTGCTCTGATTGCTTACAGAAATTCTTTTTTCTTTTGTTGTTTTCAGAGATGTCTTGCTGAACATAAAAATGTACATATACACGTAAAGCATGACACCGTTATTTGTCTTAAAAGATCAAAGATCAGACACTTGTCCAATATAAATGTCATAGTTTTTTTTAACCTATGATAGGACGTTGTTTTCTAAACATTTTAGATTTGATTTGAACCCTTACTAAGAAAGACAAGCTTGATCAGGTGTATAATCTTCTTTAAAAAGATGTGTTGTTTTATGAGCCTTAGAAGGCTGTTAATTGTCCACATAGACATTACGGAAACTTTTCTGATAAATTTTGGCGTTAATAAAATTGATAATCGTTGCGGAAATACTCACACCTGGATAGGTCACAAATTATCGCAGGTCTTATCTGTTAACCTTGTCACATTTAACAAAGAGAAGAAAACAATTCCTTTTAATGTTACACGGTGAGAATCTAAATACTTACGATAAGATTTATCCAAAAATACATCTGGCAAGTTTTTTTTCATGTTACAATAAATAAACACCGATTTTAAAAACTTAAAAAGAAGAACTATTAGTAGTATATGGTAAGGTCTCGAATACCAAAGCCACCACTAGTTTTCTGTAGAAAAACTTGTGTCATTTATTTATTTATTTATTTATTTATTTATTTATTTACAATTTTTAAGAATTTTCAGAATCTTATGTCTTTTCTTAGTTGTACTTGTTTTGTCATGATTTGTTTGTGCTGGCTGTTGACATGTCCGCGATTTCTTTTCTTTCTAATTTAAGTTACAGAGTAAAAGTCATAAGCATCCTATCATTAACTTGATATGTAATGCAGCATGCAGGCAAACATAGTTTACCTGAAGGTGCCCGATAACACGTGTTTGATCAACGTGTTTTAAGGTTTGATTGTTCAGCTTTACTTTGCGACACAATATTTCTTTTTCCGACATTAGCTCTTTTCTATGTATCAAATTCTTATTCCTGACTTCGTATTTAAGATGAATAATTAATTGTTATATCTTTATTTACGTCTTCAGTTTTCGCAAAACATCTAGTAACCATGAGACCAATAAAGAACTGAAAACTACTTAATTGAGAAAAATGATTTATATAAGTATATTTTTGATGATCTACAATATATAAGATTTTAAGGAGCCCTTTTACTTATAACATCTATATTCAGGTTTTGTCAAAAAAATTTATTGTAATATCGCCAAAATTTGTTAATTTTTATTAACTACCATTTTGTCACATATTGCGTTTACTACTATGTAGATAAGGAAAGTAAAATATAAATTTTGTAACAAATACAAATTTATAACTGTTGGAATCAACAAAACTGCACACATAACAATAATTAATAAGGGCTCCGATTTTGATTTATTTATTTATCTATTTTTGATGAAAAAGAACCATATCCAAGCTATTAATGATTCCAAGAGCCAAGCTTTTAATGATTCCAAGTTTTATTGGAACCGTTTATCTAACTGGTAACAATGACATTTTCTATTTAATTATAAAAATAATATTATCCACAAAAAGTTATAACGAACTTCTACTTGAATATTTAGTTATTGACTATTGCTTTTAAGTGACTCTGAGCAGAGGTGAAAGTAAGATAAGGTTTGTTGCACAAAACGTAATAAATATCATTAATATGTGTATACACTACTTGTCTTTTTAGGTATCTGGAATACTAAGTTGCCGTGACGCTGTAACACATATTAGAAGGGAGGTTAACAAAACTAGTTTTAAGACAACTTTATTTCAAAACATATAAATACAAATGGCAAACGTTAATTTTATAAGATTGAAGTCACCAATTAATTTTGTTGTTTTATTTTCACTATTTGTAAACACACTGGTATTAATCACCCTGCTTAGTAAAGGCAATTCACAGACAGAAGAAAGCTGTTCTCACACCATTACAAGACGTGAAACATGTGAAGGTTGTTTTCCGCACAAATTTGATTATATGATTAACAACAACTTAATATGTAGTTCAGCCAAACAGTTGAAGCTGATCATTTTAATTTTTTCACATCCAGATAATAAAAACCGCAGAAAAGCTTTAAGAGAAACATGGCTGACTCTAACAAAACAAAATTCGTCGCCTTTGGTTCGTTATGTATTTCTGCTTGGTAAATCAACAAAAAGTGAAACTAATAAACAGGTTCAAAAAGAATCCAAAATTCATAAGGATATTGTACAAGAGAACTTCTTGGATACCTTTGACAATTTGACGTACAAATCCCGAATGGGTATGAAATGGGTGAAGATAAACTGTCAGTCTGCTTACATGGTTATGAAAACTGACGATGATATGTTTGTAAACATTGCAGCATTAATCCGTAAAGTAATCCCTAGATATTCATTTAAACTAAGAAATTCTGTCGGAGGATTGTGTTTTCAAAATGAAAAGCCAGATAGATATGAAGATTCCAAATATTATCTACCTACGGATACATATCCAAATTCCTATTTCCCGCCGTTTTGCAGTGGAACTGGATACATCACTAATTATAAAGTATTTAGAAGAGTTTTTGAAGTTTCCAGTGATATTCCATTCCTGAAGTTGGAAGATGTTTATTTGGGTTTGTGTTTACAATACCTTGGATACTCAACAATTAATATTCCATTCTTCACAAACCAACAAACAACATTTGATTCCTGTAATTTTATGTTTAGCAATGTTATGACCAGTCACCTTGGAGATATAGAAGAAATATACAATGTATGGAATAATACTTGTAATGAAAAAACAAATGTTTCATATATAGAGAATCAAATACCACTATTCAGGTAACACTATAGTGGACAAAATATACCCAACATTAACTTCAGCAGTTAATAATACTTATAATACTATGGCAACCTGTGTAAATTAAACGCCTTCTTGAATGAAGATTTTCTTTACATTCAAGAAGGGTATCACTTTTCTTATTTTAATTAAGTAATATAAGGTATGCCCTAAAAAGTTATATTTGAACAGGTTTACAGTTTTCTCAGGGTTCAGTTTAGAAAGTTTGCCCCAATTACATGTACATGTATATCAGTTTTACTAATTCCCAAATAAACAATTTTATCTTTATGTTCAAGTGTTTGTAATTATCATTTATTTTACAGTTTTAACATATTTACACAAAGTACCTACATTTATTAAGCAAAATTTCCAAAATACTTAAGAGGTTATTGTAATATGCTTAATTAATTAATTGAAAATTTATGTCCTTAGTCAAGATAATTGCACATGGTCAAGATGTCATCAATCATAAGTGAAGATGCAGAAATTTGGCTAATGCAATGTTCTACTGACAATTTGAATTAAAGATAATTTATATTGCCATGATTACAAAGCATTTGTTGCTAAAGGCTTATCCATATCTAATGCATTTTTTGTCCTGAAACAATTACTTGTCATTTTGTCATGTTGACACAGATCTTTTTAAAGTCAGATGTTTTATAATGCAATTTGTATATTTTAATATTCCGAGTCAACATTTTATTTTCAAGAATTGTTGTATCAAGCTCCTGCAGTGGGAACAAGCTCTTTCATATTGTACTAACTATAAAACAAATACACCATATTACAAAACTTTGAACGGACATCTAAATAACAAATGGCAAATGGTATAACAGTTAAAAGTATATTTTTGGAAGGCCCAAAGCAATATTTCTATTTCATATAGGGTGGTCTTTTAGCATGCTCATACATATAGGGTACATAATGTTAGTTTCAAGTTATTCTACACTACCTTACCTTTAATGATAAATATCATAAACTAAAGCCGAACCTATGATGTCATATGGCTGGACACCAAAATTGAAAATTTGTTGCATAACAAAATAAAATTAAGGATAATAAAAATGATAAACAACTCCATAAATTAAATCTGTATTTATTTCTTCTTACACATTTTCTATGGATTTCCATTTTACATCAAACACATACATACTTTGTATTAGCCAATCATACATACATACTTTGTATTAGCCAATCATAAACCATTTAAAAGACCTACCCAATGAATTCTTATACAGTGTTATTTTATCACATTATATTAATGAGACCATTAATTAAAAATTAAATCACCCATAAAAGTTTATGTAAATTGAAATAAAATGAGCAATACAAATTTCTCTGGGGAAAATATTTTCTATTACATTAATGTAGAAATATATGTAAAATGATTCAGTATTTGTAAATGATAAGTAATCAAAAGAGAGAATAAACATTCCTATCTGAGGTATTCAATGTAGCACTGTTATAGCAGTAGGTATTTTGAGGTGTTTAACAGAGTTCATTAACACATAAATATTTAATACTGAAATGAAAACTCAACATCATCTAAAGTGTAATATTTCAAATGTATTAAAATGTTTAGACAACATGTGTCATGTAACTGTAACACTTGAACTAATAGTGTAAATGTTAATGTAACCACATAATTGAACTTCCTATCATATATAACTGTAACATTCTAAATAATAATGTTTTTTTTTAATGTAATGACACATGTTTGGACATTCTATGGCATAACTGTTACACTTTTAAGAAACACAGAATCCAAATTTACAAGAATGATGAAATGACGTCAAAGCAATACATATCAATTCAGAATTTATACAGACAATGAAAAACCTTTATAGCTCATGTTGTACTTAGTATACAATATAATTATGTTCATTGATCTTGATAATGACAGCCATAACCTGTTGAAACATGATTGATTGATTGATTTTATAAGGTTTTACATTCCAGTCAAGAATATTTCACTTATACTGAGATGTCACCAGCAATAGATGAAGAAGCAATGTGCAGGGAGGTTCTTTAGCATGCTATGCCTGCCATGATAAAGGGCACTGGTTCTTGAGGTCTCCTCTGAAGGACCCCAAGACTTTCATTACTAAATGCAAAGGGCTTGGCTTTAAAAAAAACAGTCACTACCAACTATCTTGGTCAGACCTGACCAGGGTCATGCAAACCCTTACCTCCCATATACGAAATGAGCACTCTACCAACTGAGCTAATGTAGAGGTCTGTTGAAATATGAAGATATACTAAAATTAAATTATAAGTTATAATTGGTGTTGAGTTTTAGCTTTTGAAAAAAATGGGAAAACAAATGTCTGTAAACAACTTTTATATTTATAGTAAAATCTATTTGATAAATTCTTCAATTAAACAATGAAGTTCTGTTTAAGTATTTTTACCTAAACACAACATTATCAATTTTGGTTGATTAAAAATACAATAGTAAAAGAAACATTAATTCTAATGTCCATAAAATCAAAAAAGTTTTAGGAGTAAGTGAAACCCATGAAATTTAGTGCAAATAAAACTGAAAATTTTTAATAACTATGGCACCCAACCAGATTTATTTTCACAAAACTCATTTCAATGAAATTTCCTCCCCAATTTTTTTTTAATTTGCAAAACCAAGAATTTTTAACCCAACAAATATAAATGATTCTACATTATTATTCCATCAGATAAATCTTATGAAAAACATGTAACATAATAAACACAATGATTCAATTTGCATAAAAACAGATTGCATTGTTATTTTTATTTGTCATTAAAAAAGCATCATAAATGATAAAAATATTAAAAACCTTCCCACAAACCATAATGGTGATGAAATTCCTTCAACAATTTATTCATTTATTTAATATCTTACTGATATTTTGTTAAAAAAGTTGTGCTTAAACATTATTTGGAATTTAACTCAAGATTTCCTAGAGTCAAAAATTTATCACCTATTTTGGGCACAGCTTTAAATTTAAATCCATACAACATTTCTTTTGAATGCAAGTACAACAGTACTGTACAAAACTTTTAGTTTTATCTCTAAATGTTTTTAATTTCTTAAAAACAGAATATTAAAGTATTTAAACTAAAAATATCAATTTTCATTTATTTAACAATGTTACTCAACATATAAAACCCAAATTATTTTTAAAAAAAAAAAATTAATCATAAATAATTTGAGATCTATTAGATGTATCTCAACTTCAGTTTGCCATTAAATAATGTTGGAACACACATACAAGATAAGAAAATCTTAATGCATTAGGGAAAAAAGCATCCATGCAAAAACCTGTATTGATGGTTTACTTTTAAAACCAGCAAGAATGACAAATGTTTAAGTTTTTATCTTGTTTTGGGGATAAGGATTTGAACAAAGATGTGTAGATTGATTGAATGATACATGTATCACCATGACTTCATACTGGTATTACTGATAACAACTGATTTTGATAAACTCCATTATAATAAATAATCACATGGTAATGCTGAATCAATCAAATTACAGAGATGATTTATGTTATATACATAATAATTCAATTTAATAAATGAAATTCATTTTTCATTCAAAATATAATGTCATTTCCAACAAACATACCTTTAACAATAATGCTGCCAACAACACAATATTATGCTGCTAAAATTTTTTGGTAAAAAAAGAGAAGTAACTCTTGTCTTAATTACCCGAAATGCTCAGAACTAGCTTGTGATACCGGCCTCAAGTTTCATTTTAAAATATTATTGTAAAACAACAAGATTTGAATTTGAAAAAAAAAATCAAACACAAAAACTATAGAGGCCAAAAAGTTGACCATAACCTTGACCTGACTTTATTTTGCAAGAAATCAAACTTAAAACCACATTTCTTTATTAAGGTGTCAATAGATAGCTTTTTTATTATTTTTTCCCTAAAAATTTAACAGAAAAACAGGTAATCTATTTTATACAGAATTTCGCAAAATGATCAAACAATACCCTCAGGTAAAATATCAGTTTTGCTTCCAATCATTCTTATCTCAGCTATTTCAGTTGATTTCTCAGCTGAAGGGGGATAACTCATAAGAAAATCAACAAACACAACCAAAGTTTGAACATGTGGGACATATTTAGTTGATGAAATTAAATGCAAAATTTTAAAAGAATCAATTCAAGATCTTTGTCTCTGAATGCAAATATTGTAACACAAATTTTAAGACAGGAAAATGTAAAGCTATTGATATTTTTTTAATAAAATTTATTTTTAAAACAGTAGCATACTTTATGGCAAAATTTCATGAAATTATTTAATTTTAGATTTAAGAATTCTAATGTCACATTAGATTTGTCTAATAATTGTCAATTTCTGAATACAAGAATTTTTTAGAATATTAGCCAAAGGGGTATAACTCTCTTTGTTATCAGTATACATGGCCTTAATTCAACTTAACTCAATCATTTTGTTTATGTTGCTATATAGCCACTTAACACTGCAGCCTCTAGTATTCATTTCATGATGGGCATATGGTCAGAAATATAACACCATAATAAACAACTTACTGTTTTAAAAACAGACATATAAAAAGATTTTTAATTATACAATATTATTTCATTATTATTTTTTATGTTACTTTATAACAAACTTTTTGTACCATGATCATTTTCATACAAGGTGTAGTAAAAAGAATTAATTAACAAGAATTCCATGGATTTAAATGTCTCACCTGGTTAGTTTTTGACTGAGTAGAAAATACATTACTTTAACATAGACCTTCACATTTTGACACGCCACTGCCGCAGACATCAGAAAAGTAACACCTAAGTCTCACCTTATGACGATGCCAGGCTCAAGAAAAACAATGATAAAAACAAGCCATTAAATGATCACTGTTGAATCATCTTTTACCAGAAATCAAAAAAAAAAAAAAAAAAAAAAACAACCATGGTAACTCAAAGTATAAAATGGATCATCCATGATATTTTTAAATTATATAAAACATAATACATGTATTTTTCTTTTTCTCAATCATTTTGTGACGATTTAAATTATCAACATCAAAGTAAAACTATATTACCATAAGACCTTCTATGGAGCCTTGATTTCTATTAACTGGTTCAAATTTATGAACGTGATTTAAATAAAATTTATTCTTTTTAAAATTAAAATATTATGCAGTACTAATATACAATCCAAATGAAAATAAAACTTATTGTGAATATCCTGAGTATTTGAAGCACTAGATTTTTACCTATGGTCAGCTGTCGCTGTCAGATATGTCATCAAACTGACCAGGTTCTGATGTAAAATGAATTTCTTGTTTAGTGACAGGTACTTCATGTATATCATATGGTAAAAATAAATGTGAATCCACTATGTACCCTGCATCAGCTAATGTCTTTGGTTCTGGATGCTGATAAATATCATTAAAATTTTCTGAAAAAAAGTAAAACAAAATAGTAAATACATTATGTATTGTTATATCTCATTGCTTATAAACATGAATTGAAAAAAAAAAAATTTATAAAATAACAAATAAATAAACAACACTAGAACTCTGCGAGTCAGATGTGTCGCCTGACAAAAGATTGGAGTCAACAGTAAAACTGTTAATTAGTTCTTTGTTTCACATTTATAAGCACTGTTTTTACGAACAAAAATAGTTTTATTGCAAAAAAAACATGCATACCAAGTTTGGTATCAATTGAACATAAGATGACATAGTTATGTTTCGTACAAGCAATTAGAGTGGAGTGGAGTGGAGTAATGGTGTTTTACGCCCCAGTCAAGAATCTTTCACTTATTTTGAGGCAGTCAGTTCTGGGATGGTGGAAGAAACTGGAGTGCCCAGAGAAAACCACTGACCTTCGGCAAGCGAACTGACAAACTTTCTCACACAAGGATCTGTCTCGAGTGGGATCCAAACCCAGGTAGTGAGAGGCACTTGGCCTATGTACAGATGAGTTATGACATTAAATTGTATTATGTTAAAGAGACATAAGCACGTGCTTTAGACCACTCGGCCACCGAGGCCCCTCACTAGCAATTAAAGAACTGTGCAAAAATTTCAAACAAAACTTAATTTGAAGGGCAATAACTCTCTCAAAAATAACCCTATGCAAAAACCTGCAATATATGTGTTAAAGTATTAAAGTCAAAAATTTGGTGAAGATTACTCAAAAAGTGAAGGATGTTATGTCCATTACAAACAAATATAAGGGGAATAACTCTAAAATTTCCCAATGTAGAGTTATGGTTCTTTAACTCTGCACTTTGTCTCATTGCAAGACACATACATACCAAGTTTGGCATCAATTGAACTGAAGATGACAAAAAGAACCATAACTCTACATTGGGAAATTTTAGAGTTATTCCCCTTATATTATTTTTGCTTGTAATGGACAAAACCACCAACCTTCGGCAAGCGAACTGACAAACTTTCTCTATGATCTGTCCCGAGTGGGACTCGAACCCAGGTGGTGAGAGGCACTGTGATCCGTAAGTGCGCACTTTAGACCACTTGGCCACCAAGGCCCCCTTTGTACATATGGGTTTTGACATTACGAGGTCCTTTGTACAAATGGCTTTTTGCATTACAAGGTCCTTGGTAAAAATGAGCTGAAAACTAGTTTTATAATAGTGCATCATTATTATTTTTACCATAAGGTGTGTATTGTTCCACCTCTTCTATTTCATCATCCCAGTTTTCCTCTGGTTGTATTAAACTTGATCCTAAAACTAACTTATCCTTCTTTACATCAGTATTCTCATCTTCATCTACTTGCTCACCTTAATTGACAAAAAAATTTATCTGTATTGATTAATTAATCCAAAAACCAATAAAAACATTTTCTTTTAATTTCAACATTTCATAACTTCATTGTCTGTATATGATATATTGATGTTTATCTTCAAATTCTAATTCAAATTGCAATCCATATCAAAATATAAACACCTAAGCATTGTTGAAAGACTTCTATTTGGTTCATGAAAAGATGGTCCCTAAAAATTACATGTGACTCAATACTCCTAAAGATAAATTTGTGTTGTTTAATGCAGACTTGACTCTTGAAGATTTTGAAGAAATCTATTCTGACCAACTCAAAGAGTCAAACAAAAGGAATTTTTAGAGTCCATCACACTTGCCTATACAATACAATACATATATGTTAAAATACTGTAAAAAATCAAAGTTAAAATTCATTTTTCTTTGATAAGTACAAAAACTTTTATTCATCCCTACATCTTGGTGACATGAAATGAAACATTATTTTCAAACCACCATGTTTCTTCACTCACATCTTAGACATAACAAACATGAGAACACACTCCCTAAGACAATATAGACAAAAGTAACAACATCTACTTGGGTACTTAGTATACAATATAGACAAAAGTAACAACATCTACTTGGGTACTTTAGTATACAATATAGACAAAAGTAACAACATCTACTTGGGTACTTTAGTATACAATATAGACAAAAGTAACAACATCTACTTGGGTACTTTAGTATACAATATAGACAAAAGTAACAACATCTACTTGGGTACTTTAGTATACCATATAGACAAAAGTAACAACATCTACTTGGGTACTTTAGTATACAATATAGACAAAAGTAACAACATCTACTTGGGTACTTTAGTATACAATATAGACAAAAGTAACACATCTACTTGGGTACTTTAGTATACAATATAGACAAAAGTAACAACATCTACTTGGGTACTTTAGTATATACAATATAGACAAAAGTAACAACATCTACTTGGGTACTTTAGTATACAATATAGACAAAAGTAACAACATCTACTTGGGTACTTTAGTATACAATATAGACAAAAGTAACAACATCTACTTGGGTACTTTAGTATACAATATAGACAAAAGTAACAACATCTACTTGGGTACTTTAGTATACAATATAGACAAAAGTAACAACATCTACTTGGGTACTTTAGTATACAATATAGACAAAAGTAACAACATCTACTTGGGTACTTTAGTATACAATATAGACAAAAGTAACAACATCTACTTGGGTACTTTAGTATACAATATAGACAAAAGTAACAACATCTACTTGGGTACTTTAGTATACAATATAGACAAAAGTAACAACATCTACTTGGGTACTTTAGTATACAATATAGACAAAAGTAACAACATCTACTTGGGTACTTTAGTATACAATATAGACAAAAGTAACAACATCTACTTGGGTACTTTAGTATACAATATAGACAAAAGTAACAACATCTACTTGGGTACTTTAGTATACAATATAGACAAAAGTAACAACATCTACTTGGGTACTTTAGTATACAATATAGACAAAAGTAACAACATCTACTTGGGTACTTTAGTATACAATATAGACAAAAGTAACAACATCTACTTGGGTACTTTAGTATACAATATAGACAAAAGTAACAACATCTACTTGGGTACTTTAGTATACAATATAGACAAAAGTAACAACATCTACTTGGGTACTTTAGTATACAATATAGACAAAAGTAACAACATCTACTTGGGTACTTTAGTATACAATATAGACAAAAGTAACAACATCTACTTGGGTACTTTAGTATACAATATAGACAAAAGTAACAACATCTACTTGGGTACTTTAGTATACAATATAGACAAAAGTAACAACATCTACTTGGGTACTTTAGTATACAATATAGACAAAAGTAACAACATCTACTTGGGTACTTTAGTATACAATATAGACAAAAGTAACAACATCTACTTGGGTACTTTAGTATACAATATAGACAAAAGTAACAACATCTACTTGGGTACTTTAGTATACAATATAGACAAAAGTAACAACATCTACTTGGGTACTTTAGTATACAATATAGACAAAAGTAACAACATCTACTTGGGTACTTTAGTATACAATATAGACAAAAGTAACAACATCTACTTGGGTACTTTAGTATACAATATAGACAAAAGTAACAACATCTACTTGGGTACTTTAGTATACAATATAGACAAAAGTAACAACATCTACTTGGGTACTTTAGTATACAATATAGACAAAAGTAACAACATCTACTTGGGTACTTTAGTATACAATATAGACAAAAGTAACAACATCTACTTGGGTACTTTAGTATACATAAAGTAACCAAGAACAATAATAGATAATAGAGTAATGGAGTTTTACAATTCAGTCAAGTTTCTTTCACATATATCAAAGTTAACAGTTCTAGGATAGCGGATGACACTGAAGTGTTTAATAAAAAAACCACTGACCTAAAGCAAAGCAAACTGACAAACTTTCTCACAATAAGAGCTGCCCCCGTGGGCCCCCTTTGAACCTAGGCATTGAGAGGCAATGTGATTCCTAACCATGTGCCTTGGACCAATCTAAAGAAACAGACAACAAAAAAGTATGAAATAAAAAAAAATACAGTGTTAAAAAGATCATAAAAATTACTTAAGATGGGCATCATGTATATAAATGACAAAAAAGGTAAATGTAATTCTTTGTTTAATAGTTATAAGTAAATTTGTTTTAAAGGCCCATAACAATAACTGAATCATTAATGCTCCTACCAGGCATTTTAGCTCCGAAAATTGGCGGTTCAAATTCATCATCTTCATTTTCGTCATCAGATGTTCTGTAACTATCATCATCTGTATCTGACTCAGTATGACTGGAGCTTTCATTATCTGGTACCTGGTGTCCTGTATGTGTGGGGTTTCTCACAAATCTTTGTCTTTTACTAGGTCCACCATGAGATCTCCATATTGACATGTTACGTATACAGGCCAATCTGTAAAGGTCTTCGTTATAATATTTATCTGACTCAGGTGTTTCATTATCTTCCTCTTCATCTGGATCTACATCTGCCATCTATTTATAAAGCATATACATGAATATTTTAAATTTTTGTATACAATATTTACTGTAAAGAAAATGATATTCATGAGGCAAAATGTTAGCAATAAAAAAATTGTTCTTGTGTTATTTTACTTTTTGGTTGAAATTTATTTCAATAAATTATTTGTGATAATAAAATTTTCAAGTTCATTATTATATTGTTTGACAAAAGCTAAATTTTTTAACAAGTTTACAACCATAAAATATTGCATTGCACAATATTTAACCCCCTAAAATTTTAAAAATGTTGGTAGTACATTGAAATTAGACCTTGACATTTGGTCTTCTTATATACTGTAATTGCAGTCTATAGATGCAAATGTATTTTTGTACTTAATATTTGGTCAATATTTTCTTCTTTTTTTTAAATGCAAACAGAATTGTGCTAAAAATCAAACATATTCTATGTTTTACAGTGATAAACAACTGTGCAAAATTAAAAAAGTTTCATTTATCATCTTGAAACCACCAGGGAACTGATAGACAACAGGGGTTTTGTTTACCTAAAATTACTACACAATAAAGGTATTTTCTGCTGGAGAATTATGACTAAAATTTGCCAATTTCTTGATTAAAATTCCCTAAAAGCCAACAGTGACAGAGTCAAATAGTAAAGTTAAATCCAGTTGTCCAAAACTGTCCTAGTTGATAAAAATTTCAGATGTTGTCATATGATAAAATTTTTGCAATTAACTTCAGAATTTTGAGCATATAGAAACAGTGCAGATTTTCCCAATCTAAAAGGTAGACGGTAGTTTTCAGCATCCACAGCAAAATCAATGGACAAACATCAATGAAACAATTACAAACATCATAATTCCAATTGGAGCAGTTAGCTGGTTTACTTGCTAAAGATGAGGTTTCTAACATTACTCCAAATTCCTCAAACACTCCCAAACAGTGTACCTTGTTAACAGAAAAACCATGGTGTTTACTTGACAGAAAAATGCCATTCATCAATGAATACCATATATTAAATATTACTCACATGAGACACAGTAATATCTTCTTCTGTCATCCCTATATCCTGTCTGGGTCGACCTCGCCAGTTATCTTTAAGTTTGGGATCTCGTGCTGGATATTTAGTCTTTTTTATTATCTGTGGAACTTCATTCTTAGGAATTTTAAAATTATTCTGAAATAATATGACATACAAGTTTTAAAATTATATAAATTCAAAACACAAATATTTTTAGCTTTGTGGGCCCATGACAGGTGTGACTGAGATTGCTGACTTTGTGAGTGTATAACTAACACTATGCCACTGTGAGCCAATGACAAATGTGACTGAGATTGCTGACTTTGTGAGTGTATAACTAACACTATGCCACTGTGAGCCAATGACAAATGTGACTGAGATTGCTGACTGTGTGAGTGTATAACTAACACTATGCCACTGTGAGCCAATGACAAATGTGACTGAGATTGCTGACTTTGTGAGTGTATAACTAACACTATGCCACTGTGAGCCAATGACAAATGTGACTGAGATTGCTGACTTTGTGAGTGGATAACTAACACTGTGCCACTGTGAGCCAATGACAAATGTGACTGAGATTGCTGACTGTGTGAGTGGATAACTAACACTGTGCCACTGTGAGCCAATGACAAATGTGACTGAGATTGCTGACTGTGTGAGTGTATAACTAACACTATGCCACTGTGAGCCAATGACAAATGTGACTGAGATTGCTGACTGTGTGAGTGGATAACTAACACTGTGCCACTGTGAGCCAATGACAAATGTGACTGAGATTGCTGACTTTGTGAGTGTATAACTAACACTATGCCACTGTGAGCCAATGACAAATGTGACTGAGATTGCTGACTTTGTGAGTGGATAACTAACACTGTGCCACTGTGAGCCAATGACAAATGTGACTGAGATTGCTGACTGTGTGAGTGGATAACTAACACTGTGCCACTGTGAGCCAATGACAAATGTGACTGAGATTGCTGACTGTGTGTGTGGATAACTAACACTGTGCCACTGTGAGCCAATGACAAATGTGACTGAGATTGCTGACTGTGTGAGTGGATAACTAACACTGTGCCACTGTGAGCCAATGACAAATGTGACTGAGATTGCTGACTGTGTGAGTGGATAACTAACACTGTGCCACTGTGAGCCAATGACAAATGTGACTGAGATTGCTGACTGTGTGAGTGGATAACTAACACTGTGCCACTGTGAGCCAATGACAAATGTGACTGAGATTGCTGACTTTGTGAGTGGATAACTAACACTGTGCCACTGTGAGCCAATGACAAATGTGACTGAGATTGTTGACTGTGTGAGTGGATAACTAACACTATGCCACTGTGAGCCAATGACAAATGTGACTGAGATTGCTGACTTTGTGAGTGTATAACTAACACTATGCCACTGTGAGCCAATGACAAATGTGACTGAGATTGCTGACTTTGTGAGTGGATAACTAACACTATGCCACTGTGAGCCAATGACAAATGTGACTGAGATCGCTGACTTTGTGAGTGGATAACTAACACTGTGCCACTGTGAGCCAATGACAAATGTGACTGAGATTGCTGACTGTGTGAGTGGATAACTAACACTGTGCCACTGTGAGCCAATGACAAATGTGACTGAGATTGCTGACTGTGTGAGTGGATAACTAACACTGTGCCACTGTGAGCCAATGACAAATGTGACTGAGATTGCTGACTGTGTGAGTGTATAACTAACACTGTGCCACTGTGAGCCAATGACAAATGTGACTGAGATTGCTGACTGTGTGAGTGGATAACTAACACTGTGCCACTGTGAGCCAATGACAAATGTGACTGAGATCGCTGACTTTGTGAGTGGATAACTAACACTGTGCCACTGTGAGCCAATGACAAATGTGACTGAGATTGCTGACTGTGTGAGTGGATAACTAACACTGTGCCACTGTGAGCCAATGACAAATGTGACTGAGATTGCTGACTGTGTGAGTGTATAACTAACACTGTGCCACTGTGAGCCAATGACAAATGTGACTGAGATTGCTGACTGTGTGAGTGGATAACTAACACTGTGCCACTGTGAGCCAATGACAAATGTGACTGAGATCGCTGACTTTGTGAGTGGATAACTAACACTGTGCCACTGTGAGCCAATGACAAATGTGACTGAGACTGCTGACTGTGTGAGTGGATAACTAACACTGTGCCACTGTGAGCCAATGACAAATGTGACTGAGATTGCTGACTGTGTGAGTGGATAACTAACACTGTGCCACTGTGAGCCAATGACAAATGTGACTGAGATTGCTGACTGTGTGAGTGGATAACTAACACTGTGCCACTGTGAGCCAATGACAAATGTGACTGAGATTGCTGACTGTGTGAGTGGATAACTAACACTGTGCCACTGTGAGCCAATGACAAATGTGACTGAGATTGCTGACTGTGTGAGTGTATAACTAACACTGTGCCACTGTGAGCCAATGACAAATGTGACTGAGATTGCTGACTGTGTGAGTGGATAACTAACACTGTGCCACTGTGAGCCAATGACAAATGTGACTGAGATCGCTGACTTTGTGAGTGGATAACTAACACTATGCCACTGTGAGCCAATGACAAATGTGACTGAGACTGCTGACTGTGTGAGTGGATAACTAACACTGTGCCACTGTGAGCCAATGACAAATGTGACTGAGATTGCTGACTGTGTGAGTGGATAACTAACACTGTGCCACTGTGAGCCAATGACAAATGTGACTGAGATTGCTGACTTTGTGAGTGGATAACTAACACTGTGCCACTGTTAGCCAATGACAAATGTGACTGAGATTGCTGACTGTGTGAGTGGATAACTAACACTATGCCACTGTGAGCCAATGACAAATGTGACTGAGATTGCTGACTGTGTGAGTGGATAACTAACACTGTGCCACTGTGAGCCAATGACAAATGTGACTGAGATTGCTGACTTTGTGAGTGGATAACTAACACTGTGCCACTGTGAGCCAATGACAAATGTGACTGAGATTGCTGACTGTGTGAGTGGATAACTAACACTGTGCCACTGTGAGCCAATGACAAATGTGACTGAGATTGCTGACTTTGTGAGTGGATAACTAACACTGTGCCACTGTGAGCCAATGACAAATGTGACTGAGATTGCTGACTGTGTGAGTGGATAACTAACACTGTGCCACTGTGAGCCAATGACAAATGTGACTGAGATTGCTGACTTTGTGAGTGGATAACTAACACTGTGCCACTGTGAGCCAATGACAAATGTGACTGAGATTGCTGACTGTGTGAGTGGATAACTAACACTGTGCCACTGTGAGCCAATGACAAATGTGACTGAGATTGCTGACTTTGTGAGTGTATAACTAACACTTTGCCCTTGTACAAGAAACTGATTTGTCTGCTCAGATCATGTTAATTCTGTTGAAGAATTAAAAAAGTCCAAAAAATCAAATAATGTCAGAGTAGTGATTTCTCAAATTGGTCAAAATCATGTCCAGCAAAGATGAAGTTCCTTGAGAAACCTCAATTACTTAGACTGCCAGATCCAAACAATTATTTCAAAAAACACAATTTAATGCAATCATAGTAAAATGAAATTATTTAACAATTTAAATTTACTTGTATAATATACCGCTAGACAAAATATCAATATTCTTGCTAATATGCACAAATCTAATATAAAGATAGGTACTTTAGTGTAGTAACTGTTGAACAACTGCATAGTCTATTCATTTTTTAACAATCAATTTTAAATAAAATGCATGTTATATTCATAGTTTTAATAAACTATATGCAATTAAAATTCTGTGAGTTTCATGGTTTACAGTGCTACTTACATCATCTAGATCTAATCTAACCAGTTTGCTAAAACAGATCAAAGCTGATGGTATTTCTGTTAATCTGTTATAAAAAAGATCTAATGTCTTCAAGTTTGTTAATTTGCAAAACGATTCTGGAAGTTCTTCTAACTGCAATATTAAAACAATATCAGTATCACTTTAAATGAAAAGCTGATAATACTGTATATACCTGGGCAAAATAATCAGGTGGACATCAAAAATATTTACATATCCCACAAAAACTTCTACAAAATCAACAGTTACAAATTACTGTTTGAATCTTATTCATTTCATAAACAATTTTTTGTTTGAAAATGAATTATAATCTAAAATATAATCTGACATAATACCTTTATCTCTATTAACTAATGAATTAAAAAACTTATTAATGCTTAATTGAAAGGATAAATATTTAATTACTGAACTATTGAGCCAGTTATGTACACAGTACATGTATAATGATGAAACTAATTTATAAGTGGACTTACCAAATTATTATCCAACCTTAAATCTTCCAGATTGGTAAGGTTTCCAAATGTACTGGGTAACAACTGGATTTTATTTTTAGATAACTGACAAATCTTCAAAGATCTTAAATTGCCAAAAGATTCGGGTATCTCATGTAAAACATTCTGACCTAAAATAAACAATAAAGTCTGTAAATATTAAAGAAGAATTCAAATTTAATATTCAACACTAAAACTACATGTAATAATGATTAATCACACATTATAGGTATTAGTCAATAATATCACATTATATGTATTAGTCAATAATATCACATTATATGTATTAGTCAATAATATCACATTATATGTATTAGTCAATAATATCACATTATATCAATAATATCACATTATATGTATTAGTCAATAATATCACATTATATGTATTAGTCAATAATATCACATTATATGTATTAGTCAATAATATCACATTATATGTATTAGTCAATAATATCACATTATAATAATGTATTAGTCAATTATCATACATTATATGTACTAATCAATAATAAAACACTATATGTTGGCAAATATTACGTCAATAATAATATTAAAAAAGAAGATTTTAGAATAAATTAAATGTTTATTTGATATACATGTAGATTGATCAATATGATTTTACTTAAGAAAATGGTAAACACCTTAATACTACATAGACTAATCATTTATGCAACAAGACGGATAACTTCTTCACAAAATTCCATTGGAAGCCTGGATCTATGCACATGCAACTATTAAAACAAGAATTAAATTAATTACATTTTGTTCTCTTGCTTCACATCAACTAGATAATCATTTTTCCTTGCTTTAAGTAAATTTTATACCCTACAGGGCTTCTATTAGATCCATAAGACTTTAATTGTTTTAGACTCTAGGGGTTTTTAAACTGATTCCTGATTTTCATGTATGTTTGTTAATATGTGTTGATTCTTGAGATTTTAAAGAATGTCAATTTTACCCTTAAAAGTCAAGGGTCAAATTAAGGATCTGCTCAAATTATACCAAACTAAACTCACAAAAATTAAAAAATAAAGAATATAATTGTGCCTGACACAATGTTTCAATGACTGAACTCTAAAAAATAGAAAATAAATATTATGACTACACAAATATCACAAAAATATACATTTAATTTTCGCTTGATAATCCAAATAAACTTAGATTTACTGGTAACAATATAGGATGTATTTCTACTCATATGTTCTACATACCTAGGTCCAGAAATTCTAAGTTTACAAGATTTCCAAATTCTGATGGTAATTCTGATATAAGATTCTCATCCAAATGCACTTCTTTGATGTTCACTAAATTACAAAATGTATCTGGTATACTAGTAAGCCAATTTCCATTCTGAAATGCACGACGTTCCAGTTCATCTATAACACTTCCTAAGTGAATTTTCTCTAAATTAAACAGCTCTCCAATAGAATCAGGAAGTTTTGTCATAAAATTTCCACCCAGATCTAGAACTTTTAGTTTTTTACAATTTTTACCAAATTTTTCCAGAAAAGGCTGATGATGAAGTTGGTTATCACTGAAAGACAACTCAGACACTTGAGTTAACATACAAACCCAATCAGGAATAGATGCTAGATGATTTCTTTCCATGATGAACTTTTTTAATGTGTCAGCTGACTTACAGTAAGATGGTAGATTTTCCATATCATTTCCTGAAAGGTCTATATATTCCAAGTGTGGAAGCTCACCAAAACTGTCTGGGATTTCTTTTAATTTGTTGTTACTTAGATTCAAAGTTTTAAGATTTTTAAGTTGTCCAAGTCCAATGGGAACATCTTTGATCACATTATCAGCTAATTCCAAAACTTCCAACTTACAAAGAAGTCCTAATGTTTGTGGTAGCTTTTCCAGTTCATTTTCATCAGCAGATAAAATTCTCAAGTTCATAATTTCACCAAAATTTTCTGGAAAATATTTTAGTTTATTTCCAGTTAATTTCAATATTTCTAAAAGTTTTAACTGGCAGATTGATGTTGGTAGAGAAATAAGCTCATTTTCATTCAATAACAGTTCTCGTAGGAAATTCAAACTACCAAGACAGCTCGGTAACTGTGATAATCTGTTGCCATTGACTGATAATATTTGTAAATTTGGTAAAAAATTAGCCATTTCTTCTGGTAGTGAAACAATTTCATTATAGTCCAAGTACAGTTTGGTAAGGCTGGATTTATGAAGAATGTCTGGGGGTATTTGACATAAATCTTTTGATGAGAAATCAACCCCACTAATATCTTCATTCTCAATGGATACCTCATGCTGATCTATCTGTAAACCCATTTTCAGTCCACTTTTAGTCTATTGTATCTGTTTAAAAAAAAGAATATGTTTAAGGATAATGGAAAATGGGGAAAAGCAAAATAAAACCAATAAAAACAAGTGTAGCTAGTCATTTATTACCATAAAAATTTCATAGCATGACCATTTTGCACTCAAATCAGTCCAACTTGTTGTTAAACACAAAAAAATCATTACCAAACGTTAGCAGTACACTGTGATACAAAATGGTCAAACAAGATGATACAAATTGGTCATGGTACGAATTGGTTTTTGATATGGTACGTAATGACTAACAACCAAAACAAGCCACTGAACATGCTGGATTAGCATGCACGCTATCGAACACAAGAATACAACTGGCTGCACGAATTTAAAATAACATTTTCCTCATAGTGAACTTAAAAAACAGAAGACAATCAATGATAATGAAAAAAAGCTTTCTGTCATTTCTCCTAGATTTTAAATATTGATATAGTAGACGTGAAATTATTGTCCGAACTTGTGGAAAAGAGAATTTTAATTCTACGTTGAAAAAAACGTGATCAAGAGGCCTACGTTAATTACGATTTGATAGAATATAAAAATTGAGTTGAAATTGCTTTCAAAAATTTCAAAAACAAATATATTACCATACAGGAGCAAAAATTCTACCTAGCTAACGAAGAAGCATGTTCCCGGAAGTAGCTTTCTGCATGTTACCAACAAATAGTCGTTTTATATTACGACTATACAAAAGTACAAAGTTCTCTGATTATTACGAAGAAGAAAAAAGTAAATTATTTCACCACACAGTCCATACATATATAGTGAAATAAACAATAATACAGACCACATCTTGTTTATTTAATTATTTTGAAATAGTTTGTTACGACAACTTGTTTCCGATATAAACAACACTCGGCGCTTGATTTCAATATGACATGTCAAGATTTTTTACATATCATTTCATTTGGTTTCTTTGCAATATATAACGCGACCTATCAAAACTTCTGAGGTAATAATTGTCTTTTCCATAGATATACAACATTTTTACGATTTTAGAATTGAAGCAGAAAATATTTTAATAACAAATACGTGCATGTCAAAACTTGACCATAATATCCTTGTTAGACCTGAAATACATGGCTCCGAACTACTGATGTTGCCGTTTCGAAACGGCAACATGAGTAATATAAAAAAGCCGTTCGTAGCCATGTATTTCAGGTCTATATCCTTGTTACATGTATGCTTTTAGAATCTTTGCTTCATAATTGAAGTCAAGATATCTAATGCTATAAATTTTGAGCTATTTTTGTAATGATCAAATCGAATCCGGGTCTTTTCGACCCGATTCCCGTTCGCCCTGGGTCGATTCGCCCTTATTCCCGTTCTCCCTGGGTCGACTCGCCCCATTGTTTACTTAAATTAACTAATAAAAAAACAATCTAAAATGTTGACGTATTTAATTGAAGTTGCTTACAAAAATATTTTTTTTATCTGTTTTGCATTAAAATAACATAACTTCTCAATATAAGTGTTTAATTAGTTGCATAAAACAATAACAAACAACACAGCTTGTGTCTTCATGGGTCAAGATACTTTGATGTATATAGACAGCGGTACATCAAAGCAGAAATAGCAGTCATCCCGGGTACATCAAACAAATACCCGGTCATTGTACTTTTAAAACAAAGAACTGTGCACAAACAAATCGTCGTTAATGAGAATGTTATTTCTAGTAATAAAACTTTAAAATTACCAAAACAAATACATGTTTACACATGCGGCTTCAGGCGGAAGTATATATAGGGTGAAACGACTCACTTCAGGGGGGGGAAACAACCCGGGGCGAATCGACCCAGGGCGAACGGGCATAAGGGCGAATCGACCCGTTAACATCAAATTGACATTAAGATTTCCATCAATATAGAATCTTTGTAGTAAATTGACTTGAAACATTACAATATTATATCTTTTTTTAAATTAGCTTACCACTGCTGACTAAATTTGATGATTTGTTAACCTTGTAATTTATATCTTTCCTTATAAAAAAAATTTAGCTCATGCCCTGGTTTGAAATGTGATAAACCAATGGTGTCCAGATTACTCTGAATATAAATGATAAGAATCAATGCATATACTTACAAACCCGTTTTGGGGTAATCTGACCTGATATTTCTATTTCTCCACTTTTGGAGTATATCTCTTATGGTTTTTAACCTAGGAACAATAAGATATATATCTAATGAACGATTTTAAAAAGTGTTTTGATACAATGCTAACTAACAAGGTTTGTTTGAGCGAGATTGGAATGTGAACATGCTGAATCTAAGATGGCTCCATAAAAAGTAACACTAAAGTTTGATAGTACAGGTATATGGTTGTTCATTTGTAATTTGACCATAAAAGTGTTAACTGTAATGGAGATTAGACCATATTAAGAGATGTCATTATTATTCTTTGATAAATAAAACTATAAATTGAATACCTCATTTCAAAATCCCTAGTTCAGGTGCATGATTTTTTAATTGTTCTACTGATATTACAACATTATGTTTCAGCTGTAACAGTTGATTATCTGAGTATTGAAAATGGCAAACAAGACTGACAGTGTTGAAGCATATAAAGAGTTGGCTGCTCAGAAAGAAAAAGAATGGAGAGAAGTGACGGATCTCAGGTAAACAAACATTACAGTTTCTTTTTTTATTTAACTTAATAAATTTCACCTTTCAGTTGTTGTTGCCATTGTAATGTTGTTTAACCTATCATCAGCAATTTGACAGCTATTTGCGACAATGGCAGGATTATTAATATCTATGAATTTATCTGAGAACAAGTTTATGTATGTGTGTGGTGTGCAAGTGTGTTATATGACCTACTGTGTACAAATGCACACCCAGGTCAACTTTAGGGTAAGGTGCTAGCTCACCAAGTCAGTATGCTGATGACAAGCATTCCACTCCCCCAGTCCATTATCCTAGCACCAGGTGAACCAGTCAATACCCATCCTCCTTATGCCTGAGAAGCCAATCATCTGTCTGTGTCTAATTTTTCCTGGGTTGTATTTACATAACTTTAGCTGCTTAGGATAATCTAAATTTTTCCTTATGTTTGTGTATTACATAGTACATGTTGCTTTATTATAAAAATTATATATATACATGTATATATATATATATATATATATATATATATATATATATATATATATATATATATATATATATATATATATATATATTTCTCTATAGAATTCAGACACTGGAGGCAGCAATCAAAGAGAAGGACACACTATACAATGAAGAGAAATCTAAATTAAATAAACTGAAAGAAGATTTTAAATACAACTTCAAGCTCCTAGAAGAAAGAGATCAAGAACTTGAGCAGTATGATGCTTCATTTAAAGGTAAAAAGTGAAACAGTGATACCTGGCTCTCATTTTAGAGCCTCATTATTTTTTTTTTCTTATCAGGTTTTTCAAATAAGACCTAAAAAAAAAAAAACCAAAACTGATGCTGAGTGGCTGACCGCTCCAGAGTCATTTGGCTCAATTATGCATTATAAGTTTATTGCATTAGAATGATTTTCAACAATGACTTACTGTTGCTAATGTTTTGGTGATAAGAAAATCATTTAATTTTGACGTAAATATCATTTAATCAATCAATAATTTGATCTTTTAGTTGATTGCCAAATGTTTGCTTTTTCAACTGGATTCTTTTATCATATTTAGCTTAGTTTTTATTTTTAAAGTGTAAGTTTATGTATATTTATCTATATAATTATTAGGTATTTTAGTTCAGAGGTGAGCTAATCTGACCTGACTTACTTTTAAAATATGTGAGAAAATGGACAAAAATGCTCACCATGCAAAGTTTTTATTTTTAACTACATTTTAATTACAATAAAAGTGTGTAATTTGTTATAGTTATAATTGTAAAATAATCTTAATTTCAGGACTGAAAGCTCAGTTAAATGTGAAAAATGCAGAAATAAGTGAACTTAAAATAAAATTAGATGATATGAAATCCTGTATGAACAGAGAAGCATCAGCCAGGGATGATTTACAACGACATTACCAGAACAGACTGAAAGAAAAACAAGCAGAGATAGATTCTTATAAATGGTAGGTACCAATACTGCAAATAAGCAGTAACAGACATTTCTGTCTGGGTGACTATTATTTCTTGATCGCCTTTATTAAGAACTGGTTTGTATTGGCATCTGTTTTTAGTAGATAAAGTGTTGGAAATCACTGTTTAGTATGGTTTCATACTTTATAGTTTTATGTGCTTGTACATAAAGCAAAACCAATACATATGATAATTTTCACAATACTGATTGGTCACCTACATGAGTTCTATTTTGTATAGTTTCTGGCATTTCTTGAAAACAACGGTAGTGCCCTCGACAGCATTACTATTGTTTTTCCAGACACATACTATACTCCGCACAACCTACATTAGAAACAGTTATCTCCCCCTTGAAGAGTCTGCCATTTGTAAACAACATGACATCTTGTTTTGCAGATATGAATATAAAGATATGATATAGCACGATATGAATTTCAATTTCCATGGGAACAATCTGTCTTTTTTATTTATCAAATCCAGCTATCTCTATTATGATCTACATTCATTTGTTATGTGATGTACAAAAAACATTATTATGTTTTGTCTGTGACTCAGGCAATATACTTCAAAGACAATACTATAGTAGCACAGGTCCCTTGTGAAAACATAATAATGTATAACATTATGTTGCTGCATACTTAATATATTTGTGTATACCAGTACATGTATATTTATTCAATGTTAATAGATACATTACATGCACATTTATTTCACGTCTAAATACTACTTGTTTATATACATGTTACATGTCTTTTTTGAAAAAAAATCTTCTTATTCATAATAAATAAAATTTAAATGAATTGACTCTGTCTTTATTGGTGTTTTAGTGAGAAAGATGTAGAATTTCAAGAAGCTAGGAAGGAATTTGAGAGTTTTAAACGAAATCTACAAAGACAGCTGACAGAAGTGGAACAAGAACTTGATACACAAAAAAGGGAATTATCTAGAGGTAAAACGAAACAGATAAATTATTTAGCTTCTCAAAATTTAAAGGTCTCATTTTTATATTAAAAAAAATTACCCCATCACAGAATGAATAAAAAGGAAATTTATGAAATAGGAAACATATTGATAAGAATTAGTACAACTGGTAATTTGGGAATACCAGAACCTGCTTAGCTCTGGCTCCAAATGTTTTGTCGCCAGCATAATTGACAAAAGAAAAATTTTGTCACCAGTTATTGCATTATGATTTCTTTTTTTTTTTTTTTTTTTTTTTTTTTTTTTTTTTTTTTTTTTTTTTTTTTTTTTTTGATTGACACAAAATTCCATATTGTCAAAATAATCACAAGATGCCAATTTTTATTGCCAGATTTTTAAAAAAAAAAACACAGTTGGAAACATTAGTTATGCCCAGAGTTAATCCTAGCACAAAATTATTTTAAATGAACTTGATGAAAGTTTTGTTATTTGTAAGAATTTAATGTTGACTTCATTATGTATTTTAATCAAATTATTGTAAATAGTTTTACTTATTTTTTATTAATCAGGATTTGAAGATGCCCTTAAACGTAGAGAACATGAATTTAGGATCCAAGCAGATGAGATGAGTGCAAAAGTACTGGAATATGAGCTAAAGGTTTGTTAACATTTATATACAAATAAAGTGTTTATTACTGCTATAATATCAATTGTTTTGTCAGCTAATATGTATCACAAGTTTCTTTTTGATTTTACCCTGACTTAGTCCAGATACATGTATGTAGTCCTGAAATATTGTCCGTATGTGTCATATATAAAATATAACCACATCACATTGTCGTACAGGGGCCACAGTGACCAAGTGGTCTTAAGCATTCGATGTTACAGATCACAGCGCCTCTCACCCGTGTCATTGCACATTAACATCCCAGTGGCGCTAGCACTTCATCTTTGAAAGTTTGTCAGTTAACTTGCTGCTTGGTCGTGGTTTTCTCCAATACTCCAGTGTCCTCCACCATTTCCAAAACTGACAGTCTCCGTATAAGTGAAATATTCTTGAGTTGAACGTTAAACAGCATTACAAACAAAAACAAACATTGTCTTACATATGCAGCCAGTTGAGCATCACAGGCCCTATTGGACCTCTTGTAGTTACTTTCATTGTTAATTCTTGTAAATATCAGTTTTTATAAATGATATAACACACGCAAGCAAGAGTTGTCACTCTTTATATTTGTTAATCATATAACCCATTCAAAACATAGAGGGAACAGTCCATTGTAAACTGATTAAGTGACTTGATAATGGCTGAACTGAAATGATAATGCATGTTTGATGATGATTGGAATCCGGGTTTCCATTTTCTCAAACTGGATTAAGTTATTCAAAGGAGAGAGAATCTGGGTTTCCAGTTTCTCAAATTGGATCAAGTTACTTGCAAGTTAGAAATGTGGAAATTTGGCACTGAAACTTTATAGTAATTCATTTTTTCTCCCCTTTACGAATAAAATAATTGATTATTTACCTATTGCAAAATTGACACTGAAACTTTCAAAAACCAGTGTTTTCTCCCAGTAGCAATTTTGCTCCATTGTTACTTCATCCCATATTACGGAGGAAAATTCATCCTGTTAATTGTTCTCTACATAGACGATTCTCCCTATATAAAATAACTATTTGCCACACTTTTTTTATTTTATTAAAATCAAAAGTAAAAGTCAGGAAAAAACTTCAATGATTATAACTATTAATATGAAGTTTTAATTTTCTCTGGTAATCATGATTAGAATTCCATTCATCACAGTGGATAAATTCTTTTTAACTTAATGATGACATTTTGATCACTATTAATAAGACTACATCTGATTCAATTGTTATTGCATAGCAGAGAAATAAACATAGAAGCTAAAATTCCAGCTACACCAAATCTGAAAATATCACTAGTTCTTATAAGAACATAAAAATGATTTATAATATATAGATATACATGTATAGCAATTACTTATTAGTGACCTTCAGTTTCAGAACACAAGTCTAACAAATAAATCCCTTATTAAGATTTTAGTTTCACCCCAACAAAGTAGTTGATATTAATCTTTACATAAAATTATGTCAAGTACATGTATTTGAATATTCCATACTTTATCATAAACTGAGATAGCTGAGATGTATAATTTTAAGTACAGAGTATTTTATTGAATAATAAAAAACTTTTACCTGTGGACCCTAATATCGTGATCTGTTGGAACTTACATACAAAGTTGATGAACATGGCAAATGTTGTAAGGTTGTGTTAGTCTTGTCAGCATAGATTTTCGATTTCTAGGCCCATTACCAATTTACTTGATAGGAAACTTTTGAAATTATGTTAGGTATTAATTTATCCTTTCACCAATGATAACATTGGTTCTGAGACCCTATATTGCAGAAAACATATTCATATCTGGTTACTAAATCAGTGATTTACGAGACTTTTCATCCCAGGTGTATAGGTACATGTTATACCTTGGTTATTACAAATCTATATAAAATTGACAATTCATAGGCAAAGCTTCTAGCCAAAGAATTGGAGATAATGAAATGTACAAATGAAAAGACTACAACAGAGTGTAAATATATTGAAGACAACCAGAAAGAAACAGATAAAAAATTAAAAGAAAAAGAATGGGAACTAGCTGATATGCAGGCAATGAAAAATGCAAGGTAAATGACAACGTTTAAAAACTGGTTGTTCACAATATCATTAGAATTCTGTGTGTAATTTTGATTTTTTTTTTACCTAGCTGTAATGTCACTGAAATTGGTTTTAAACCAATTTTTATGTAAATATACATGTTTGCACACCTATATTTACAACACCACTCCACTTAAAACTTATTATTTTTATTTATTTATTTTTTTTTATTTTTTTTTTTTTTTTTGATAAGACTTCAGTCACCAAGTGAAATAAAAATTCTTTATTATTGATTGAACCGGGTTCATACTCAAAGGTGTAAAAATATCATCATCATCATCATCATCATCATCATCATCATCATCATCCTGTTTAGATTTATCCAGGCCTTTGATTATTCCTTTTACAAGGGTGAGGCCTGGCTGTCAGTTGAGAATGAAGTATCCCCTCCATGCCTGGTGATCCAGTGAGTTTGTATCACTCATTCTTAGAGACTCAGGTCCTGTTTCACTAGGTCATCCCAGGTCAGTTTTTGGTCTAGCTGGGGCTCGATAACCATTGACATTCAGTGTACATATCCTAGATATCCATCCTGCACTGGGCTGTACATGGCTAAACCATCTCAGTCTGCTTGTTTGTATAATTTCTGAGATATCATTTATACTGTCATTATAGATTTCTCCTGCCACTTTGTATCTTCAAAATTCAAATTTTTGAATGATATATAATGAGATTTCTCATGTTTTCATTTTTTCAGTTTTCACTTTGTATTTTATATTTATTAGAATTGCAGAGCTTGAAAATCAAATCCAGCAGCTGGAAAATTCTATGAAAAGAATGCAGGAAGATTTTCAGAGGAAGTAAGATTTTTTTTCAAATACATGTATATGCTGTAGCCATTTATTAAAACTAGTATATTGCTTTGGTATAATGATCAATCTGTAAGTCTCATTTAAAAATTTTGTTACAGTACCAAATAAAATGTAGCCTGTAATTTTATGTATTAGAACAAACATTATTGTTGGTTTTTTTTTTTGTTTTTTGTTTTTTTTTGTAACATCATATCACCAATTGGTTTCTCATCACACCAGATGTTCTTACTAACTGGAAAGTGCAAATGTACACAAATGTACACACAAAAAACTTACCTTGTTTCAAACAGACTTAAATTGTTCTTGGATTTATAACTTGTCTGTAAATCCAGAAAAATGCCTAAAAGAGAGTATTAGAAAAACCACAAATCTTTCAAACTTTATTGATAATATGATAATTTGGTAATTTACCATATTTTCAGAATGTAAATAAAGTTTGGAGGAGATTTAGGGTTTGTTCCATATGTACATATGTATGATGTATATTACACTTTCCTTGTCAGTCCTCTAACAAGTTTCACAACAGAATTTCATGAAACTTCATACATGGGTTTATTATGGTAATTTCTTGGATGAGTTCTTGTTTTAGTCAAGAGTGTAAATCCAAGATAGGTGCCATTACTATGAAAAAAAAAAAACAACAGAAAAATGATCATTACATATTTATTTGCTGATCAGTTTGGTTCAAACTTGGTAAATACATGTATATAGAAGAACCCTGGACATTTAATACATGTAACAGGTTTTTCTATACTTTTTTGTTTGCACTTTATTAGTACAATATGCAAATTAGCATCTAGAAATAACCAATTTTTTGAAAAACAATATTTTACAATACTCCACTGTAAGGTGTTAATATAACTTGTGATGTCTTGTTATTTTAGACATGCTGAAATGGACAAGTATGGTAGAGAAAAAGAGTCTGCTTTAGCCAAGGTCAAGGAAGGTTATGCTGAAAGGGAGCAGTCATTACACAACACTATCAGGGAGCTACAGTCCAAGATGGAAGAACAACAGATAGATATTAGACAACTACAGTGGACCAAAGATGACATTGAAAAAGACAAAAATTTACAGATTGAAAAGTAAATACAGTGAAAAACTGTTTTTATTGAATTTTCATTTACCAGAACTTGAAGTCACATAAGACTGAGTTCACATAGAACTGTGATTCTCAAGTTGAGAATTATACTTCAGTGGAATTAAAAAGACTTCATCATATGACTATATGTTAGGCTTGACGATGAAGGTCATGCATGTTGGTCCATTAAAAACTTGTGAAAAGTTTCAGTTTTATGTACAGAATTAAATACATAGAAATGTCTAGAATATAGTTGTAAATATCTATGAATTCTTTTTATTGCAAAACAGTGTGTCCTATACCAGAGAGCAGTCATTGAAGACAATAGCCTTAGAAGGTATTAGTGCTGTGTGTGTAAATATGCTGTTAACATTTAATTTGGTCATTTCAAAATTTTTGCACCAGGCTTTTTGCAGGGTCAATAGGGCAGTGATAGCTTTTCAGATTGCCTGATTAAAATATAAGGCATTTGTCATACATCTGAAATCAGTGTTGATGTACACTATTGGAATGTTTGGTTTAAGATAGTCCCTGTTCTTCTTACAAACTTTTCTTTTGTTGTAGGTTACATGATGAGATAAACCAGATGAAACAGAAATGGGACAAACATTTAGTTGACATGTCTAAAAACCAGGTCAGTAAAGATGTCGAGCTGGAAACACTAAGAGAAAATGAAGAGAGGATCAAATCTGAACTCTTACAGAAGAAAGAAGATATTGAAAGGTTTGACTATTATTATGTTTTTCCAGTTAGTTAATATTAATTTGGCAATAGCCTGCTGAGCTTTTATCATAGCAAAGTTACTTTTAATAGGAAAAACATAAACAACCAATTCTGATTATTTATAGGCATAATAGAGAGCAGATGTATAGTTATTGTACAGGATTTTTAGAAAAAAAATTACTGGCTTAATATTCAAAGAATATGCAAATGAGATGTTAATTTAAGCTGATTCTTTGAAAAAGTTCTTCTCTGAAACTTCAACTGCAAAGCAGAACAGAACTAGATTTGTTAAAGAAGATCCTTGGTTGATTCAGATACATCATTATGCTTGCTATGTTGGTCTTAAATCCAAGCAGCCACTATTACTATAAGTAGAAAAAAAACAAAACAAAAACAAAACAAAAAAAACACAGATAAATAGCTGTCTCAGATTTAAATATGGACTGATTAAACTCCAATTTGATATAAATATTTGATATGAAACTTGAAAGTAATTGTATTGCCATTTAAATATACAACAGGTTTTTCTGAAATTCAGTTTGCATTTTTATCTACAGGTATGTCTTTTAAAATCATTTCTAGACCAACTTTGTCAAATTGAATGATATTTATTACAAAAACTCCTTGATTGATGTACATTGTATATTTATAATTATGACTGGCATTTCTATCTGAAATTCAAATGAAAATAGAGTGTCAGTTGAGATTCACAAGCAGCATGGACCTCTTGTTTTTGTAACCTTACTTTGTCACAATACATACATTCTAAAAATCACAAAATATATTTATGTTAAATATAAGTTTTTTAAATTTGAAACACTAAATAATTCAAGTCTGTACTTGCTTATTCCATAAAAACCTGTAACTACTTACTTATAGAAAAGTATTCTGTTGATCATTGTTTATAGTACCAATATGTTATATAGATGTATATTATTTAGCTAACTAATCTGTAATTGAGGATGTATATACATGTACATGTATCAAAAAGGGTTCACCATTATTCCACATGTTATCTTCAAACATTTGAGCAAAGTTATTGTTTTCATTGAAAATAGACTATAATTAAGCCCTATGTTTTCGGGGTTATTATTATTGTTGTTGTTGTTGTTCTTGTTGTTGTTGTTGTTGGGTATACAACATAAACAGCTTCTGTATCAAGTCAGTAGAACTTGTGTATTTTCATGGAAATGTAATCAGAAGTTAATTAATGTTCTGGGTAATCTTAAGGTAGTAAGTTGTATTTCTTTTTGGTTTAGGTATAAGAAAGAACTTGGATTAGCTGTAGAAAGAGAAAGTAACTTGGAGAGAAGTAAAGCACAGCTGGAATTAGACTGGCAAAGACGTTTTGAAAACATAGAGAGAAATCAATATGAGAAATCAGAAGAACTGATAAAGAAGCTTACTAGAGCAAGAGATGAAGTAAGGATAAATATTCAGTGTGAAAAAGTGAAAATTAAGATTTAAACAAATTATATACATTAGAAAACACCATAATAATGAAAACTTGTACAGAAACATTTTTCACATTTACTGTCAGCAGTGCATTTCAATTCAGTTTTTATATCCTCAGATTGAATGCTTTTGAGTTATACGATAGGGTTTCTTTAAGATTTGATAAACATTAACAATGAAAACTACAGTGTATATCAATATGCAAGATAAACCTTTTTTAACATTATATATAATACCTTATTAATTTTATTTTATTTCTTTATTTATTTAATTTCTTTTCAAAAGTATTGTATTTGATGGATCATTATTTCATTTGTCCTTAACTAACCCCTTTTATATCAACTGGTTTGTGTGTTTTATTCAATTGAAAGGCTTTGGCTACAGTAAAAGAAAGGAACAGAGAAATACAACAGAGAGATCAGTTGATAAGAGTGTTACATAGGGATAAAGAACAGGCAATGGTTACACTGAAGAAACATGATATACCTCTTGATAAAAATATCAATGTAAGTTGTACAGAAAATAAAAATCATACTTGTTTGTGAAACTAAATGAAGTTGTTTTTCACTTTTTGGTTTAAAGTATACAAAATCACCTTTCTATTTTCATGTTGTAATGTTATGGTATCCTTCAAAATCAATATCAGATCATAATCTGAAGGGTTTATGTGTGATAGTTATTTCTCAAGATGATATCTGGAACAATGTTGAAAAAAGAAAGTTGACAACAATTTTATCACCTACCTTACAAAAAAAACAAAAAAACAAAAACAAAACAAAACAAAACAGCAACACAAAAAATAAAACAAAACAAAAATAACATAATGACATAAACATGACATTTCAAAAATAATTTTCATTTTGCTGAATTGATTTCACAAGAGTTTAATGAGACAAAATTTGTAAATCTATTTATTTATAATTTTGGATTCATTCTTTCACCCATAACAGTTAATTTTCAGAAATGATAGGTGTGCTTTGCAGTCATAAAAGACTCTTCATGTCTAAATGTTTTTCTACATTTTATTTCATGAGTTTTTTTTTCTTGCTGTAGGTATATTAATTTTATAGATTTGATAGTATGAATAATAACAGTTTGTCCTATTTTAAGATTGATTTAGAAAAATCTTGGTCCTTTACTGATCCAGAAGAGTTAAAGAAGCTGAGAGAACAAAATGAAAATTTGATGACAGTCATAAAGGAAATGAGACTACAAATGGAAGAGATAGGTCAGGAGTTACCTGCCCCTGATGAAGACAAAAAATCCACAAAAGATGGAACTAACAATAATGGTATCTATTCATTTGTTTGGTTATACACTAAGGACAGTGCATATATAAACATTTAAAATTCTGAAATAAAAAATATGGATATTATTTTGAGGCATGTGGCAGTTTTTCATAATAATGATTGTAATGCCTTTTCTAATTAACTAAAAATTAAGCTTTCCTTTTACCACTAAAACATATCTACATGATTGAAAAAGTCCTTTCAGTAAGGTTGTCTAAGCTGAATCATGAGTAAACCAAAATTGTTGCTTTGTTGATTTAAATAAAGTTAATTGTTAAGATTTAAAATAACTTGAAAAGCTGTAACTTTTTGCAAAAAAAAGTTAGAATGGCCAAGATGAAGTACTTGTGACAAATATGAAAGCCAGGAAACTAGCATTATTTAGTGATGCAAAATTGCATGTTGATTCAGCATCAGATAATTAAGTGTACATTGTTTTCTTTAACTTACATAATATTTCAGTCTGGCTAAGGGCAATGTAACTTCATGAAAAAAATTGAAAAACATCTTAAATGTTGTCTGCAGTTTTAACAGAATTTAAATTACATCTTTCTTATTAAACATGGCTGATACAACATTTTCATATGTCATTTATTTATTTATTTATTTATTTATTGAAAAAATATCTTACAGATTATATCAATTCCCTAGAAACAGATAATAGAAAGCTCAAACAGGAAGTGAGAAAACTTCAGAGTGAGCTAGAATCTGGCAGACAACATGGTAGAGTTCCCATGATGCAACCAACAACATCAGAACAGGAAGTGATGTCAGAAATAAAAGACAATACTATGGTTAAAAGACATATTCAGAGTCTCAATGATGTTATTGGTACATATATATCGAAATCTGTTTAATCAATTTTTGCCATAAATTTGCAGGTGATATATGAAGTCTGAAAGTTAGTTGTGTTGAAAGCTCCTTTGATTTTTTACTAATATCAAATTGATCTTTTCTGGAATGGTAAGGAAACCAGAATATTATATTAAACCACCAACTGATTTGACAAGCATACTGACAATTTTAATCACACTAGTCTAGTATCTGTCAGAGATGAAATCAAATCTAGATGACTATAAATACTATGATAAGGAAGCCATGGTTTAGACCATCCAGTCACCTAGGCTACTGAAGTCTAAATAATATCTTTATGGTCACTGGTAGTTTGAATATTAACATACTGAAAGGCCTTAATTTTTTAAATTCTTTTCAGATATAAATGAACTTCATTTGGAAGTTTTGAGTTTGTATAAATCCTCAGCAGATTTTACATTTTTCCTTGTTTTGTTACTGTGTAACATGATGATGGGATAGGTGATAATTAGTATTCAGTGTAAAAGACTACAGAATTTGTGATTATTTGGTGAAGATAGTGTGTTCAGTGTTAAATTTTCCACAGATTATTTGTATTTTGTACATTGTATAGGATCATTACGTGCTGAAAAAGTGGAATTAACAGCACAGGTAAAGAAACAACAAGCCAAGCTACAATATCAGGAAAAAATGTTGGATCAAGTTTCACAACAGGTAGGCATGCATTTGGAATATCAAAATCTGGTACCTATGGATGCCAAAGTGAGGAGTTTTATAAACAGTGGACTCTAAAGGTGTTAAAAAAAGCATAAGTAATTTTCTTTTTTTTTTTTTTTGGTCATTCTTGCTTTGTTGTTCTTTGTTTTTGTAGCTCTGAATTTTTTCCAAGTTGAGATTTTTGGCTAAAACTTTCTCTTTTTCATTTTTAACTCAGCTCCACATGCTTAATACATAGTAGATATAAATCAAAGAATAAAACCCATCATTGAATAGCAAAGAGGCTGGTTGATGAGTTACTGTTCATGTGATGAGACTGCCAATACATTGTTATGTTACCAGCTACAATAGCGTAAACAATGAAACAAACAAATCTAAGTTATTACTTTGTTAGAACATTTCTTCTTTATTATTATAGCCAAGACAGAAGCAGGTTGAGATAGATCAGTTACAGTATGAGGTAGGCGCTCAAAGTAGACGTTATCAGGCAGAGATAGCTAGTCTTCAGCAGAGAATTAAAGACCTAGAACTACAGCTGTTAGAGGCTCGTAAAGAAGCTGATGAATATTATAAGGGAAATCTTGAACGTAATATGGAAGTCACTGCTCTCGGACAAGAGGTTACTAGACATATCTATTTTAATGTGTTAACATCTGTGTTGATAATTTGATTTTATGTGTAGCACTATAATATGACTGTCAGTATCACAGTTTGTTTTAGTTAGTAAATATTGGAAATTTTTCATTGAAAATCAAAATAAAAAAATTCAAAAAAAAATTACAGAACAAAAGATTTATATGAGCAATAAAAGATTGACAGAAGACAATCACATGTGTATTTTTATCTACTTCTACTAATGTTTGATTTTTTCCTACATGATTATAAATGAAAGAAACTGGATGCATTTATTTATATCATCATCCCATTGTAACTTTTCCGTTGGGAGACTAGAATACTCTTAGCAAATACATTACTTGTCTTTAAATTTATTCAAAGTTTAAACACACAGTTTTAGTGGAAGAATGAGCATAAATAACAAAAAAAATCTTAGTAGGAGTCAACATTTATGTTGAATGTTCTTGTTAACCATTGTTGTGTGTATATCAAGTTATGTGTGTATAAATAAATCTTTTTCAGCTTTCCAATATGAAATTAGAATTAGCTGAAAAAAGACCAGCTCTAAATTTTGGTGCTCAGGTTGGTAGTTTTACTGTAGATGTTCTGGGTACCTGGCATTTAAAGTACAGGAGAGTTCATGTACTTGTATTCTTTATATCCTCGTAATTTACAAGTTGTAAAGTGTCAGTATTACCTACATGTATATTACATTTTACAGATGTAGATTTGTTTTCGATGTGCATTAAATACTTTATAACTTTATAAAATCTGAAATAGATAAAAACAGTTAAACTGGCAATTTAAAAAAAATTATCAAGCTTTATAATCAATATTAAAATTTAGGATAAATTTGTCATATTATATCTGAGCACTATATAATTAGCATAGTTGTATGGATGTATATATTCTTGTTGTACATATTACAATTTACTAAGATTATGATGACACATGACTGAATTTAAAAAAAAAACTTGGATATTTATGTTTCAAGGTTTGAGATTTCAAGCTCCAGCTATTCTTAGAGCAAGACATTTATTGTCACTCTGCTCCAGTCTACCAAGCTACGGAATGAATGGATACCAGCATATATGCTGTATATTAGGCTTGCTTTGGATTGAAGTCTCTGCCAATGGGAAATGTTGCACATTTGTGGCTTCTGTGATTAGCAACAGTGTGATAAGCTTAGGACAGATTTTATTTTTAATCCTCAAGATAGTCAAAGCAAAACATAATTACAAGTACCGAGTATTTCTTGTTTTTTTTTTTTCAGGAACTTGTGATTCAGCAGTTACAGGATGAAATCATGAGGTTGAAGCAAGCAGGTCATGTGACAGAATCTGAACCAATCAGGAAGAGTAAAGGTTTTGACTCTAATACTAATGTGGAAAATCTTCAACAGAAATTAAAGTCAGCAGCCAAACATATAGCACAACTAGCCAAAGAAAGACAACAGTTAATTGAGATCTGTAACAGATTACGGGCAGATTTAAAGAAAGCTGGTTAGTTGACTATGACGTAGGGTGATGGAAAGTAGAATGATATTTTATGGTCAAGACAAGATTATTTTACTTTTATGGACAGAATTGGTATGGTGAAGGTAACCAGAAATTATACAGTAGTGTGAAAAAGTTTTTTTATCCACTTGCTAAAGAATGACAATTTTCTACAGAAACTTCCCTTCACTGTTCTGTAATAAACCACCTTGATGCAAGTGAAATAATCATGCTTCAACATAAACTACCATTCAAACCAACTACTTGATGTCTAGAATTATCAGGTTGACAATATAAATGTTGTCTGTTTGGAATTTAAGATCTTCATACTAGAACGATAAACAAAGTCAGAGTTTAGCCATTTAGTCAATAAATAAACTGACCCAAGTGTTACAATTAAAAAAATTTTGGCAGTCTTTTACAGAACTATGAATAAACATGTATAATAAAATGGAGAAAAAATAACCATTTTATTCTATATTAAGATTTGAGTTATAATTGTCCTACAACCTTGTAATCCATCAATTAATAGGTCAATAATCGCATTAAAAAATTATTTTATTATTTTTATTTATATGAAAAGTAAAATTTTTGAGTTTCTAGTGAAGAGTTTTCTTCCACTAGTAACTAGTACAAGTTGCTCTGAGCCTTTAAATATACTTTATCATGATTAGTGTTTGATATTACAATGTCTTTTATTACATCTTTTCTAAGATTTCATAAATCTTTTTGACTGACATATTGAAATGTTGAAACACCCAGGCTTAACTAACTTCTATAATAAGCTAGTAGATTTAGTGTTTATTTTAATTTTTACTATAAACTGCTAGATTTAGTGTTTATTTTAATTTCTATAATAAACTGCTAGATTTAGTGTTTATTTTAATTTCTACTATAAACTGCTAGATTTAGTGTTTATTTTAATTTCTATAATAAACTGCTAGATTTAGTGTTTATTTTAATTTCTATAATAAACTGCTAGATTTAGTGTTTATTTCAATTTCTATAATAAACTGCTAGATTTAGTGTTTATTTCAATTTCTATAATCAACTGCTAGATTTAGTGTTTATTTCAATTTCTATAATCAACTGCTAGATTTAGTGTTTATTTGAATTTCTATAATGAACTGCTAGATTTAGTGTTTATTTGAATTTCTATAATGAACTGCTAGATTTAGTGTTTATTTTAATTTCTATAATGAACTGCTAGATTTAGTGTTTATTTCAATTTCTATAATCAACTGCTAGATTTAGTGTTTATTTGAATTTCTATAATGAACTGCTAGATTTAGTGTTTATTTGAATTTCTATAATGAACTGCTAGATTTAGTGTTTATTTTAATTTCTATAATGAACTGCTAGATTTAGTGTTTATTTCAATTTCTATAATCAACTGCTAGATTTAGTGTTTATTTGAATTTCTATAATGAACTGCTAGATTTAGTGTTTATTTGAATTTCTATAATGAACTGCTAGATTTAGTGTTTATTTGAATTTCTATAATGAACTGCTAGATTTAGTGTTTATTTCAATTTCTATAATGAACTGCTAGATTTAGTGTTTATTTTAATTTCTATAATGAACTGCTAGATTTAGTGTTTATTTCAATTTCTATAAAACTGCTAGATTTAGTGTTTATTTCAATTTCTATAATGAACTGCTAGATTTAGTGTTTATTTCAATTTCTATAATCAACTGCTAGATTTAGTGTTTATTTCAATACTGCTAGATTTAGTGTTTATTTCAATTTCTATAATGAACTGCTAGATTTAGTGTTTATTTCAATTTCTATAATGAACTGCTAGATTTAGTGTTTATTTCAATTTCTATAATGAACTGCTAGATTTAGTGTTTATTTCAATTTCTATAATTTTCAATTTTTATAATGAACTGCTAGATTTAGTGTTTATTTCAATTTCTATAATGAACTGCTAGATTTAGTGTTTATTTTAATTTCTATAATGAACTGCTAGATTTAGTGTTTATTTTAATTTCTATAATGAACTGCTAGATTTAGTGTTTATTTTAATTTCTATAATGAACTATTGGATTTAGTGTTTTATAACTGTGATATGAAAAAAAAAATATGGTAGTGCAGCTTAGCTTTTATGTCATTGCATGATGTCTTTCACTTTATCATGCCAAGACACATTCATAATAGCAGTCAAAACTTATAGATCTACAATTGCCATGGCAAAACTATTAAAGTTGTCTTTGTGAGTAAATCAGAGAGGAAATAAGTCAATTTTGTTATGTAAAGCAACTATTTAGATTTAAAAAACCATTTTAGACACATTTTTGTATCTGCAGGTGTAACACCCACATCTACAAAAGCAGCCAGAAAGCCCATGTTTACAGAAATGCCATCTTCACAACCAGAAATGACATCATCACAGCCATTATCACAACAGTTCCTTGGTAAACTATCACAGCTAGAGAATCTACAATATGAGTTGACAAAACAGGTAAATTGTGATTGATTTATACACTGATATAATTAGGAATTTTGGTCTATATAAATATGATGAAGTGGCTTATTTAAATTGATTTGGACTTGAAAGATTATCAACCTATATTAAAAAAGATAGCTACCTTAACATTCTTATTAGGTTTGATCATATATAATCTATAATTGAATATTAATAGTCCTTTCAGAATATTTTGATTTTTTTTTATTTTTATTTTTTGAGATAATATTTTGAATTAAGTGTTGTATGTAATTTTTTTAAAGTCTTTTTAATTTGGATTCACATTTTATACTGTTGAAATACAAGAAATACTATCTTTTATATGTTGTTCTTTTACAGCAGTTACAGTATGCTCAGAAATACCCTGAATTAAAGATGTCAGGTACAGTGGAATCTGTAAAGTCAGAAGTAGAGGAGGAATACAGACCTCCATCAATACTTAAAAGAAGTACAGAATTCAATGGTAAGACTCTGAACTCTTTTTTACACCCAGAGAGCTTTACTGCTTGAAGGGATTGCTAAATAAAAATTGATTTGTTGAAGTAATTAAGCATTATGTAATATTACATATAGACTGGCATAAATTTGATTCCAACTTTCTGTAAAAGGTTAAAAAAAAAATCAAGCCCATAAACAATTATGGAGACAAAATAATGTTTGGAAGAGTTTTAAAATGTATGTATTTTTCTATTTTCAGCTATAATGTTAAATGTGTTTCTATATACAAACTGTATTTGTATGCATACCATACTTTAGTTAACTGAATCTAATTGAAAAATATTCTACCAATTTTATAAACATGTGTATATGCTAATGTATATACTTACTTATTTAGGTACTCTGAATGATACACAGGAAACTCAGAGATCAAGTAGGTCAGTGAATACTAACATGGAACCGTCATTACCTCGTAATTCTCAAGAGTACAAGGACCAGTTATTAATGAGTATGTCATCAGTTGGTGGAGAATCCCTACAGGAAATATGGAAAATGTTAGATGAGAGACCTAGTCCAAGTCCATATGTCACACCTAGATATCCAGGTATGCTAAAATTAATTTTATAACCAAAGTTTTAAAAGAGCCTCATTTATATGGCCTCTCTAATAGTACTTTTTACATGTTTTCAGTGTAGTATAATAGAAGACAATTTAGGTACAGTTAAACTTTTGTAACTTGAATACCAGAGATGGCACCTAGTCCATCCATATTCCTGTAATATTCTGTGTGAAATTGACATTAATTACTTAAATACCTCTGCTCCACCAAACAACAATTAATGATTATTTGAATACCTCTACTCCACCAAACAACAGTTAATGATTAGTTGAATACCTCTGCTCCACCAAACAACAGTTATTAATGATTATTTGAATACCTCTGCTCCACCAAACAACAGTTATTAATGATTTGAACAAACAACAGTGAATACCTCTGCTCCACCAAACAACAGTTAATGATTACTTGAATACCTCTGCTCCACCAAACAACAGTTAATGATTAGTTGAATACCTCTGCTCCACCAAACAACAGTTTATGATTTATGATTATTTAAATACCTCTGCTCCATCAAACAACAGTTTTTGTTAATATAAATAAATTTGTGAAAAACTGCTTTCTTAAACTCAAATACAACTCAAATCAATGGTATTTGTGATTTTTTTTTTTTTTTTTTTTTTTTTTTAAATCACAGGTCAGTGAAGTTTGTGAAACAAAATTAGCTTATCGTTTAAATAGTTGTTGGCAGTAATATCTGATTGGTTTTGCCAAATAATATTTTTGTCCCATTTTAGTTCAAACATGTACAGGAATTTATAAAATTTATGAGTTTTCTCATATTTTTTTACATTAGAATCTTTCAAGTATTAGATTTTAATTTTCACCTGACATTAATCATTATGTGACCGTCTGTTTTCAGTATCACCTTTGATTTTTTCTTATCACTTGTTAATTTTAACTTTTGTTATTTTATAAAAAATACTATAAAATCACAAATATTAATGGGGATTAAAATTTGTTGTTTTTTTGGGTAAGTGTAAACAACAAAAATTCATTGTCATTGAAAATTTTTTAATATCATTGCCCCAATGGGATTTATTTCATGAAACTCGAATGAAATTTTTCTCAACAGGATTTATAAAACTTAGTGGAACCATGAAATTTTAACCCAACAATTATAAATGATTCTACAATATATAAATTTTTATTTACCATAAGTTGTTTCTTTGCATTTGATTTGATTCCATCTTTTTCTTACACAATTATTTATTTTTGTCGAACCTGGCATCGCCATAAAGCGAGACTTAGGCGTTACTTTTCCGGTGTTGTAGGTAGTGGCAGCCTGAAAAAATGTGAAAGTTTATGTTAAAGTACTACTCTGTCAAAACTAACCATGCGAGACTTTTAAATCTGTGGAATTCTTGTTATATTTAGATATTTAAAAAATAGGGTAAAACCAGGAAATCCCTGACAAAAAAATTATCAAAACAAGAAACAATCTAGATGTTAAATGTTTAAACCGGACTTGACAATTCATTTTTACATTTGATTTTTTCATAAATGAAATAATTTGTATTAAAGGTTAACGGTCGTGAATTCAAATTTTATTACCAGAATGTATAATCTTTATTTTATGTAAACACACATGTATTTTTTATGTAGATGACATGCAGAACTCAAAATCCAGTGAATTTCAAGATAGTTCTTCAAATTTAGTGATATCTGGACAAAAACCTAAATTTGGACAGAGAAAAAAATCACCCAATAGAATGTCAGAAAGAACTATTGGAAAACAAGTGAAAAAGACAACACCTAAAATGTCTGGTGTCAGAAATTATAACTACAGAGATGATATTGACAACAGATGATATAAGTTTACAGTGTTTGTTATTTGGTGATTAGTTAACAAGGAATTTAGATAAGTAGAACTCCAGTAATTTGAAAGTTATATAGGTATTTTCTAAAACCATAAATGCTGCAGTTAACCAGGAATTATTATATTGAAATGATTTTTTGTGTCATTTTGACACGGCTTTCTGAAAACTTAAAACCAGATCAAAGGCCAAATTGGATACAATAATCAGCTCCTAAGGTTGGAGACATTAGATGGACCCAAGTTGACATTGTATAATTTAGTTGTTTTGTCCAATTGATAAAGACAAAAGTAGTTACATAATACTATTATCTTCCTACATGGCCAGCTAATTTTATTTATCAGAGAAGATTACGTATGGCAGTTATACAGTTATTTCGGAAAGGTTATTTTTCACAATTATTTAATAGGTGTTTTAGGAACAGTAAAATCTTTTGTCTTTGATAACAGACAGTCTAACATAAGGGATAATATTAGGCTGTTATTAAGCCTTGTTTGGTCAGCCAATATTGATTATAAGTCAGCATAATGCTGTCTACTGTTTTAGCAATAAAATAACAAATCTGGTAGGCATAGAAACCAGGTAATAACTTGTTAATAAATACATATATATCAACATGTTAAATGTCGATATTGTTGTAATGTATATGCATGTTAAAAATGACTTCACATTTTTGGTGTTTATAAGTGTTTCATATGATTATCATTTTTTTAAAAACAGTCCAAAATGTAGAATGGTGTCACAAATAAGAAAAAAAAAACGTATTGGATCATGTTTTGTCAAATTTATGATTTTGTCATTCCTGGAACAGTCACAATTTTACTACTTTGGAAAGCACAAATTTCATATTATAGCTGTGAGACTAAAAATGTCCAATGAACCTTCGTACATTCCGGAAATGCTGCATTATATTTTGGACATACACAAATCTCAACAGTTGTCTGAATTGACAAATAACTAAAAACGCATTATTTTAAATCATATTAAGTCAATAATGTCTGCATTTTATTAAAGTTTATCATGTTGTGACACAAAGTGTATGTAGTGTTGGTATATGGCTTTATGTTGGTTCACTAATTACTGCTGTTGAAATATGATCCAACATTGCCAAGTTGCCAGATCTTCATTTTGTATTTAAGAAAAAAAAAGTTTTATAATGTATTTCCGTCCTTATACTTGCTTATATATTTTTATAATTGTTAATACATATGAAGACATTTTAATAATACAGAAATTAAAATAATATCATGAAAACCCATGTCTGGTTGTGGTTTTTTTTCTTATAACCTATTTATCTTATTCAATTATCATTTACTTCAAAAGTGAAAATATTCATGTTCGATTCTACATCCATTTATAATTGTATAAGAAAAATCAGAAGTTTATCGGTACATACCAAAAATATATTTAAAGTGTAACATTAACTCCAAGACTAGCTCTTTTGGGAGAGTTAGGAATTACTTCTATATTAGCAACACGTGTAACATGACAACTAACACGTGCAATGTAAAAATTAGGGCACTTCATAATAACTGTAAAGCATGCCTCTTATTAAAATGATGAGAAAAACATGCAGTAAAATATAACTTTTGATAATTAATAAGTGTTTTTTGGTTCAGTGTCACTGATGAGGAATGATTTTCCGTTATATGCACATATGGCACATCAAAATTTAACAGGTATTTTCGTTTTATAATATATTATCACTGATCGGGTAAAATTCCAGCGAGGGTATCCATAACTCAGTAGACAGTACTTTGTGCTGTCAGAAAATATACCATTTAGCAAAATTTTCAGTCGTCCTTGTTTTTGAAATTTATTTAAAACGAAGGGTTGTTCCCTCATGCAAAGCATTCCTAAGCTGGATTTGAATTTATATAATTTTAGAACTTTGGATTCATTAATTTTCAACTGTTTGGCTTATGCTTTTAATCTATCAATCTTTTTGGCCTTTAGTGTCACTGATAAGGAATGATTTTCCAAAATGTACAAATACGGCATATTAAAATTTAGCAGGTATTTTGTTACATCTTTCTTTAAATGTTTCACTAAAAGACTTCTATTAAAGATATTACTGATTGTTCAAGTTATGTTTTATATTTAGACTTGCATCTCAATTATGACAACCATAAATAATTTTATGACAAACGTGATGAATTCAATTTCTTTACAGTTATCTTTCCATTTCTATGCAGCAATATTATTGCATATGGTGTATTTGTTTCACAGTTAATACAGTATAGTAGAATTCATATCCACTATGGAAATTTTCTACACGAAGCAAGCTGTTTACAAATAAATTATTGATTCAAAGATATTGCAAGCCTAGGGTTATGAAGGCCCTCAAAAAGTTTAATGATCTTCACAATATTGTTTGTAAGTATAAGGTCGCTGTATCCAAACTTGTCCTGGATACATTTGACGTCCCATAGTTTCATGTTCCTTTTGACAGGAGGTGGCTACTCCCAAGAGCACCCGGCCTCAAGCATATGCGATAAAAACTAAATTGGCAAATTTTTAAAATTTATACTTTGCTTTTTGGCTTTAGATACGGACCGTTATGTTTGTGTTTTTAATACACAGATATTTCCTGTAAAGTAATAAAATCAACAAGTTAGACTTTATTGACACTCGTTTGAATACAAATCCAGCTAAGGAATGCTTTGCATAACAGACCTTAGTTTTAAATATAAACCAACCGCATAAAAATATTTAATTATAAACAAACATTGCCGTGTTTAAACTTTCACAACCTTACTCCACCTACCTGCTGTTGCTTAGCTTCACCTATATTTGTAAACCAGCTGGACGTGTAATAACTGGTGATCTCAAGAATATTGAGAACACTTAATTAGAAAATCTTCTTTCCAAAGGTCATATTTCAACGAATTTTAGAATTGTATCTAATTCTATTGAAGAGAATGCTAAGCGTTGGGCTAAATAAGAAATCATGAAGCTTGATACCTTATCCAACTGGATAAAGAAGCCTCTGTTACAAAACTTTTACAAAATGCAATTGAATAACATACTTGATACACGATGAACAAGGAATAACAACAGAAAACACAAGTCTGCGCACTGAATGAGAGAAAAGAGAATATAATATTTAAATACAATTGAAACAAGCGAACTACAGGTTGAGTGATGTCAACAATAGACAAAAATGGGGCATATATAAAACTAAGTTTATCGGTGTAGTATAATATGTTTTCCTCCCAGTTTATGTAATTTTTTATAATTATTAAAATTTATTATTCTTTTTCAAGTTTACTAAATAAATAAAAGCAAGTTAAATTGACAAATATCCAATCTCTTTGATAAATATAATATTGACCATGAGAATTGAAATTTGTCCTTTGAAATAGTCTCTAAGGATTTTAATATTAAATGAAAAAAATTATACTTTAAAACATTCAATTTAAAAATTGCATAATGTCTAAAATAAAGTTACACTTAACCGACTATAAAGCAATTACAAACTGATTGATAAATGTAATGGTTTCAACACAATCATTCTAAAATGTAAACATTAAACCTGTAATTTATTTTCAAACCTAAAGCATAGTAACAAATTACATGCGACAACAATAATTGTTAAAATCGTCAATAAGCATATGTATAGAATCATTATTGAGCGCTCACTATCTTTCAAGTTAAGCCAAATGTGTTTCCAGTGATTAATTTTAAAGATACGATACGTTGTCTTATGTTCCGATCATCGAATGAACTATGGTAAAATGATATAATTTATATTTTCAATTTATATCAAATCAAATAAAACACAAACATACCAGTCCTTGTCAAAATGATAAATAACACTTAAAGATGCTTTTATATTTGTTTAAAAAATTTGGACAAGTTATTCTATCATTTGAAGCATTTGTTGGCAAAAACATCTAGCCATATGCTATAGATTTTGCATTAAATAAATGTGACATTGGACACAGATAGAGAGCTATTTGATGATTGATTGATAAACATAGAAACAAGTCATGGTTCGTTCTAAAATCGACAGATTAACATATATGACAAGGCCAGTTATTGTTTGTCTTTATTATTTACACATCAACATTTAACTTTTCAGAATCTTACAAAGCCATTATTTGTCCATAAAATTGAAAGATCAACACCAAACTATATTAAATATGACATAGCCATTATTAGCTCAACTGGCTAAAGCCAGATGAGCTTATGGCATGATGCGCTCGTGCGTGCGTGCGTCCGTCCGTCCGACCGTTAACAGCAAAAACTCTGAAACTACTGGGCCAATTTTAACAAAACTTGGCAGGAATAATCCCTAGAAAAAGTAGATGAAAATTGATACAATTGGTTTCCATCGCAACTAAAAGTAGGTCACAGCGACCTAGAATGCAAAAAACCTAAAATAAGCGTCTTCTCTGAAACCATAGGTTTTATGCAAAATCTGATATGATATTTGGCTTTTAGACACCCTTAAACATATAGGTTGTACATTTCGTGAAATTCTGTCAAAAACTAGGTTACGCGTTTTTAGCGTTTTTCTGTCATACTTCGTAAAAATTGCAAATAAGGCTTATAATGAGATATCAACTTTGAAAATCTTCTTCTCTGAAACCATGAAGCCTTAAGCTTTCATATTTGGCAGTTTATATCAGCTTAAGCCCCTTTACCAAGTTTGTACAAATGGTGACCCCGGTCCATTTTTGGCCCCACCCCAGGGGTCCATATATCTGCATATGCATATATTGGAAATCAAGTTTAAAAATCTTCTTCTCTGAAACTGTTTGGCCTTAAGCTTTCATATTTGGCAGTTAACATCAGCTCAAGTTCCTTTACTAGGTTTTTACAAATGGTGGGGTAATTTTTGGTCCTACCGCAGGGGTCAATATATCTGCATATGCATATATTGGAAATCAAGTTTAAAAATCTTCTTCTCTGAAACTGTAAGGCCCAAAACTTGCATATTTGTCATTGAACATCAGCTCAAGTCTCTTACCAGGATTGAACAAATAAAGGCCCCCGGGTCATTTTTGGTCCCACCACAGGGGCCCATATATCTACATATGCATATATTGGAAATCAAATTTAAAAATCTTTTCTGAAACTGCTTTTACATTTGGCATTTAACATCAGCTCAAGTCCCTTTACCAGGTTTGTACAAATGGTGGCCCCTGGGCCATTTTTGGCCCAACCCCAAGGGCCAATATATTTTAGTTCAAACATGTACAGGAATTTATAAAATTTATGAGTTTTCTCATATTTTTTTACATTAGAATCTTTCAAGTATTAGATTTAAATTTTCACCTGACATTAATCATTATGTGACCGTCTGTTTTCAGTATCACCTTTGATTTTTTCTTATCACTTGTTAATTTTAACTTTTGTTATTTTATAAAAAATACTGTAAAATCACAAATATTAATGGGGATTAAAATTTGTTGTTTTTTTGGGTAAGTGTAAACAACAAAAATTCATTGTCATTGAAAATTTTTTAATATCATTGCCCCAATGGGATTTATTTCATGAAACTCGAATGAAATTTTTCTCAACAGGATTTATAAAACTTAGTGGAACCATGAAATTTTAACCCAACAATTATAAATGATTCTACAATATATAAATTTTTATTTACCATAAGTTGTTTCTTTGCATTTGATTTGATTCCATCTTTTTCTTACACAATTATTTATTTTTGTCGAACTTGGCATCGCCATAAAGCGAGACTTAGGCGTTACTTTTCCGGTGTTGTAGGCAGTGGCAGCCTGAAAAAATGTGAAAGTTTATGTTAAAGTACTACTCTGTCAAAACTAACCATGCGAGACTTTTAAATCTGTGGAATTCTTGTTATATTTAGATATTTAAAAAATAGGGTAAAACCAGGAAATCCCTGACAAAAAAATTATCAAAACAAGAAACAATCTAGATGTTAAATGTTTAAACCGGACTTGACAATTCATTTTTACATTTGATTTTTTCATAAATGAAATAATTTGTATTAAAGGTTAACAGTCGTGAATTCAAATTTTATTACCAGAATGTATAATCTTTATTTTATGTAAACACACATGTATTTTTTATGTAGATGACATGCAGAACTCAAAATCCAGTGAATTTCAAGATAGTTCTTCAAATTTAGTGATATCTGGACAAAAACCTAAATTTGGACAGAGAAAAAAATCACCCAATAGAATGTCAGAAAGAACTATTGGAAAACAAGTGAAAAAGACAACACCTAAAATGTCTGGTGTCAGAAATTATAACTACAGAGATGATATTGACAACAGATGATATAAGTTTACAGTGTTTGTTATTTGGTGATTAGTTAACAAGGAATTTAGATAAGTAGAACTCCAGTAATTTGAAAGTTATATAGGTATTTTCTAAAACCATAAATGCTGCAGTTAACCAGGAATTATTATATTGAAATGATTTTTTGTGTCATTTTGACACGGCTTTCTGAAAACTTAAAACCAGATCAAAGGCCAAATTGGATACAATAATCAGCTCCTAAGGTTGGAGACATTAGATGGACCCAAGTTGACATTGTATAATTTAGTTGTTTTGTCCAATTGATAAAGACAAAAGTAGTTACATAATACTATTATCTTCCTACATGGCCAGCTAATTTTATTTATCAGAGAAGATTACGTATGGCAGTTATACAGTTATTTCGGAAAGGTTATTTTTCACAATTATTTAATAGGTGTTTTAGGAACAGTAAAATCTTTTGTCTTTGATAACAGACAGTCTAACATAAGGGATAATATTAGGCTGTTATTAAGCCTTGTTTGGTCAGCCAATATTGATTATAAGTCAGCATAATGCTGTCTACTGTTTTAGCAATAAAATAACAAATCTGGTAGGCATAGAAACCAGGTAATAACTTGTTAATAAATACATATATATCAACATGTTAAATGTCAATATTGTTGTAATGTATATGCATGTTAAAAATGACTTCACATTTTTGGTGTTTATAAGTGTTTCATATGATTATCATTTTTTTAAAAACAGTCCAAAATGTAGATTGGTGTCACAAATAAGAAAAAAAAAACGTATTGGATCATGTTTTGTCAAATTTATGATTTTGTCTTATCTGGAACAGTCACAATTTTACTACTTTGGAAAGCACAAATTTCATATTATAGCTGTGAGACTAAAAATGTCCAATGAACCTTCCTACATTCCGGAAATGCTGCATTATATTTTGGACATACACAAATGTCAACAGTTGTCTGAATTGACAAATAACTAAAAACGCATTATTTTAAATCATATTAAGTCAATAATGTCTGCATTTTATTAAAGTTTATCATGTTGTGACAAAGTGTATGTAGTGTTGGTATATGGCTTTATGTTGGTTCACTAATTACTGCTGTTGAAATATGATCCAACATTGCCAAGTTGCCAGATCTTCATTTTGTATTTAAGAAAAAAAAAGTTTTATAATGTATTTCCGTCCTTATACTTGCTTATATATTTTTATAATTGTTAATACATATGAAGACATTTTAATAATACAGAAATTAAAATAATATCATGAAAACCCATGTCTGGTTGTGGTTTTGTTTCTTATAACCTATTTATCTTATTCAATTATCATTTACTTCAAAAGTGAAAATATTCATGTTCGATTCTACATCCATTTATAATTGTATAAGAAAAATCAGAAGTTTATCGGTACATACCAAAAATATATTTAAAGTGTAACATTAACTCCAAGACTAGCTCTTTTGGGAGAGTAAGGAATTACTTCTATATTAGCAACACGTGTAACATGACAACTAACACGTGCAATGTAAAAATTAGGGCACTTCATAATAACTGTAAAGCATGCCTCTTATTAAAATGATGAGAAAAACATGCAGTAAAATATAACTTTTGATAATTAATAAGTGTTTTTTGGTTCAGTGTCACTGATGAGGAATGATTTTCCGTTATATGCACATATGGCACATCAAAATTTAACAGGTATTTTTGTTTTATAATATATTATCACTGATCGGGTAAAATTCCAGCGAGGGTATCCATAACTCAGTAGACAGTACTTTGTGCTGTCAGAAAATATACCATTTAGCAAAATTTTCAGTCATCCTTGTTTTTGATATTTATTTAAAACGAAGGGTTGTTCCCTCATGCAAAGCATTCCTAAGCTGGATTTGAATTTATATAATTTTAGAACTTTGGATTCATTAATTTTCAACTGTTTGGCTTATGCTTTTAATCTATCAATCTTTTTGGCCTTTAGTGTCACTGATAAGGAATGATTTTCCAAAATGTACAAATACGGCATATTAAAATTTAGCAGGTATTTTGTTACATCTTTCTTTAAATGTTTCATTAAAAGACTTCTATTAAAGATATTACTGATTGTTCAAGTTATGTTTTATATTTAGACTTGCATCTCAATTATGACAACCATAAATAATTTTATGACAAACGTGATGAATTCAATTTCTTTACAGTTATCTTTCCATTTCTATGCAGCAATATTATTGCATATGGTGTATTTGTTTCACAGTTAATACAGTATAGTAGAATTCATATCCACTATGGAAATTTTCTACACGAAGCAAGCTGTTTACAAATAAATTATTGATTCAAAGATATTGCAAGCCTAGGGTTATGAAGGCCCTCAAAAAGTTTAATGATCTTCACAATATTGTTTGTAAGTATAAGGTCGCTGTATCCAAACTTGTCCTGGATACATTTGACGTCCCATAGTTTCATGTTCCTTTTGACAGGAGGTGGCTACTCCCAAGAGCACCCGGCCTCAAGCATATGCGATAAAAACTAAATTGGCAAATTTTTAAAATTTATACTTTGCTTTTTGGCTTTAGATACGGACCGTTATGTTTGTGTTTTTAATACACAGATATTTCCTGTAAAGTAATAAAATCAACAAGTTAGACTTTATTGACACTCGTTTGAATACAAATCCAGCTAAGGAATGCTTTGCATAACAGACCTTAGTTTTAAATATAAACCAACCGCATAAAAATATTTAATTATAAACAAACATTGCCGTGTTTAAACTTTCACAACCTTACTCCACCTACCTGCTGTTGCTTAGCTTCACCTATATTTGTAAACCAGCTGGACGTGTAATAACTGGTGATCTCAAGAATATTGAGAACACTTAATTAGAAAATCTTCTTTCCAAAGGTCATATTTCAACGAATTTTAGAATTGTATCTAATTCTATTGAAGAGAATGCTAAGCGTTGGGCTAAATAAGAAATCATGAAGCTTGATACCTTATCCAACTGGATAAAGAAGCCTCTGTTACAAAACTTTTACAAAATGCAATTGAATAACATACTTGATACACGATGAACAAGGAATAACAACAGAAAACACAAGTCTGCGCACTGAATGAGAGAAAAGAGAATATAATATTTAAATACAATTGAAACAAGCGAACTACAGGTTGAGTGATGTCAACAATAGACAAAAATGGGGCATATATAAAACTAAGTTTATCGGTGTAGTATAATATGTTTTCCTCCCAGTTTATGTAATTTTTTATAATTATTAAAATTTATTATTCTTTTTCAAGTTTACTAAATAAATAAAAGCAAGTTAAATTGACAAATATCCAATCTCTTTGATAAATATAATATTGACCATGAGAATTGAAATTTGTCCTTTGAAATAGTCTCTAAGGATTTTAATATTAAATGAAAAAAATTATACTTTAAAACATTCAATTTAAAAATTGCATAATGTCTAAAATAAAGTTACACTTAACCGACTATAAAGCAATTACAAACTGATTGATAAATGTAATGGTTTCAACACAATCATTCTAAAATGTAAACATTAAACCTGTAATTTATTTTCAAACCTAAAGCATAGTAACAAATTACATGCGACAACAATAATTGTTAAAATCGTCAATAAGCATATGTATAGAATCATTATTGAGCGCTCACTATCTTTCAAGTTAAGCCAAATGTGTTTCCAGTGATTAATTTTAAAGATACGATACGTTGTCTTATGTTCCGATCATCGAATGAACTATGGTAAAATGATATAATTTATATTTTCAATTTATATCAAATCAAATAAAACACAAACATACCAGTCCTTGTCAAAATGATAAATAACACTTAAAGATGCTTTTATATTTGTTTAAAAAATTTGGACAAGTTATTCTATCATTTGAAGCATTTGTTGGCAAAAACATCTAGCCATATGCTATAGATTTTGCATTAAATAAATGTGACATTGGACACAGATAGAGAGCTATTTGATGATTGATTGATAAACATAGAAACAAGTCATGGTTCGTTCTAAAATCGACAGATTAACATATATGACAAGGCCAGTTATTGTTTGTCTTTATTATTTACACATCAACATTTAACTTTTCAGAATCTTACAAAGCCATTATTTGTCCATAAAATTGAAAGATCAACACCAAACTATATTAAATATGACATAGCCATTATTAGCTCAACTGGCTAAAGCCAGATGAGCTTATGGCATGATGCGCTCGTGCGTGCGTGCGTCCGTCCGTCCGACCGTTAACAGCAAAAACTCTGAAACTACTGGGCCAATTTTAACAAAACTTGGCAGGAATGATCCCTAGAAAAAGTAGATGAAAATTGATACAATTGGTTTCCATCGCAACTAAAAGTAGGTCACAGCGACCTAGAATGCAAAAAACCTAAAATAAGCGTCTTCTCTGAAACCATAGGTTTTATGCAAAATCTGATATGATATTTGGCTTTTAGACACCCTTAAACATATAGGTTGTACATTTCGTGAAATTCTGTCAAAAACTAGGTTACGCGTTTTTAGCGTTTTTCTGTCATACTTCGTAAAAATTGCAAATAAGGCTTATAATGAGATATCAACTTTGAAAATCTTCTTCTCTGAAACCATGAAGCCTTAAGCTTTCATATTTGGCAGTTTATATCAGCTTAAGCCCCTTTACCAAGTTTGTACAAATGGTGACCCCGGTCCATTTTTGGCCCCACCCCAGGGGTCCATATATCTGCATATGCATATATTGGAAATCAAGTTTAAAAATCTTCTTCTCTGAAACTGTTTGGCCTTAAGCTTTCATATTTGGCAGTTAACATCAGCTCAAGTTCCTTTACTAGGTTTTTACAAATGGTGGGGTAATTTTTGGTCCTACCGCAGGGGTCAATATATCTGCATATGCATATATTGGAAATCAAGTTTAAAAATCTTCTTCTCTGAAACTGTAAGGCCCAAAACTTGCATATTTGTCATTGAACATCAGCTCAAGTCTCTTACCAGGATTGAACAAATAAAGGCCCCCGGGTCATTTTTGGTCCCACCACAGGGGCCCATATATCTACATATGCATATATTGGAAATCAAATTTAAAAATCTTTTCTGAAACTGCTTTTACATTTGGCATTTAACATCAGCTCAAGTCCCTTTACCAGGTTTGTACAAATGGTGGCCCCTGGGCCATTTTTGGCCCAACCCCAAGGGCCAATATATTTTAGTTCAAACATGTACAGGAATTTATAAAATTTATGAGTTTTCTCATATTTTTTTACATTAGAATCTTTCAAGTATTAGATTTAAATTTTCACCTGACATTAATCATTATGTGACCGTCTGTTTTCAGTATCACCTTTGATTTTTTCTTATCACTTGTTAATTTTAACTTTTGTTATTTTATAAAAAATACTGTAAAATCACAAATATTAATGGGGATTAAAATTTGTTGTTTTTTTGGGTAAGTGTAAACAACAAAAATTCATTGTCATTGAAAATTTTTTAATATCATTGCCCCAATGGGATTTATTTCATGAAACTCGAATGAAATTTTTCTCAACAGGATTTATAAAACTTAGTGGAACCATGAAATTTTAACCCAACAATTATAAATGATTCTACAATATATAAATTTTTATTTACCATAAGTTGTTTCTTTGCATTTGATTTGATTCCATCTTTTTCTTACACAATTATTTATTTTTGTCGAACTTGGCATCGCCATAAAGCGAGACTTAGGCGTTACTTTTCCGGTGTTGTAGGCAGTGGCAGCCTGAAAAAATGTGAAAGTTTATGTTAAAGTACTACTCTGTCAAAACTAACCATGCGAGACTTTTAAATCTGTGGAATTCTTGTTATATTTAGATATTTAAAAAATAGGGTAAAACCAGGAAATCCCTGACAAAAAAATTATCAAAACAAGAAACAATCTAGATGTTAAATGTTTAAACCGGACTTGACAATTCATTTTTACATTTGATTTTTTCATAAATGAAATAATTTGTATTAAAGGTTAACAGTCGTGAATTCAAATTTTATTACCAGAATGTATAATCTTTATTTTATGTAAACACACATGTATTTTTTATGTAGATGACATGCAGAACTCAAAATCCAGTGAATTTCAAGATAGTTCTTCAAATTTAGTGATATCTGGACAAAAACCTAAATTTGGACAGAGAAAAAAATCACCCAATAGAATGTCAGAAAGAACTATTGGAAAACAAGTGAAAAAGACAACACCTAAAATGTCTGGTGTCAGAAATTATAACTACAGAGATGATATTGACAACAGATGATATAAGTTTACAGTGTTGTTATTTGGTGATTAGTTAACAAGGAATTTAGATAAGTAGAACTCCAGTAATTTGAAAGTTATATAGGTATTTTCTAAAACCATAAATGCTGCAGTTAACCAGGAATTATTATATTGAAATGATTTTTTGTGTCATTTTGACACGGCTTTCTGAAAACTTAAAACCAGATCAAAGGCCAAATTGGATACAATAATCAGCTCCTAAGGTTGGAGACATTAGATGGACCCAAGTTGACATTGTATAATTTAGTTGTTTTGTCCAATTGATAAAGACAAAAGTAGTTACATAATACTATTATCTTCCTACATGGCCAGCTAATTTTATTTATCAGAGAAGATTACGTATGGCAGTTATACAGTTATTTCGGAAAGGTTATTTTTCACAATTATTTAATAGGTGTTTTAGGAACAGTAAAATCTTTTGTCTTTGATAACAGACAGTCTAACATAAGGGATAATATTAGGCTGTTATTAAGCCTTGTTTGGTCAGCCAATATTGATTATAAGTCAGCATAATGCTGTCTACTGTTTTAGCAATAAAATAACAAATCTGGTAGGCATAGAAACCAGGTAATAACTTGTTAATAAATACATATATATCAACATGTTAAATGTCAATATTGTTGTAATGTATATGCATGTTAAAAATGACTTCACATTTTTGGTGTTTATAAGTGTTTCATATGATTATCATTTTTTTAAAAACAGTCCAAAATGTAGATTGGTGTCACAAATAAGAAAAAAAAAACGTATTGGATCATGTTTTGTCAAATTTATGATTTTGTCTTATCTGGAACAGTCACAATTTTACTACTTTGGAAAGCACAAATTTCATATTATAGCTGTGAGACTAAAAATGTCCAATGAACCTTCCTACATTCCGGAAATGCTGCATTATATTTTGGACATACACAAATGTCAACAGTTGTCTGAATTGACAAATAACTAAAAACGCATTATTTTAAATCATATTAAGTCAATAATGTCTGCATTTTATTAAAGTTTATCATGTTGTGACAAAGTGTATGTAGTGTTGGTATATGGCTTTATGTTGGTTCACTAATTACTGCTGTTGAAATATGATCCAACATTGCCAAGTTGCCAGATCTTCATTTTGTATTTAAGAAAAAAAAAGTTTTATAATGTATTTCCGTCCTTATACTTGCTTATATATTTTTATAATTGTTAATACATATGAAGACATTTTAATAATACAGAAATTAAAATAATATCATGAAAACCCATGTCTGGTTGTGGTTTTGTTTCTTATAACCTATTTATCTTATTCAATTATCATTTACTTCAAAAGTGAAAATATTCATGTTCGATTCTACATCCATTTATAATTGTATAAGAAAAATCAGAAGTTTATCGGTACATACCAAAAATATATTTAAAGTGTAACATTAACTCCAAGACTAGCTCTTTTGGGAGAGTAAGGAATTACTTCTATATTAGCAACACGTGTAACATGACAACTAACACGTGCAATGTAAAAATTAGGGCACTTCATAATAACTGTAAAGCATGCCTCTTATTAAAATGATGAGAAAAACATGCAGTAAAATATAACTTTTGATAATTAATAAGTGTTTTTTGGTTCAGTGTCACTGATGAGGAATGATTTTCCGTTATATGCACATATGGCACATCAAAATTTAACAGGTATTTTTGTTTTATAATATATTATCACTGATCGGGTAAAATTCCAGCGAGGGTATCCATAACTCAGTAGACAGTACTTTGTGCTGTCAGAAAATATACCATTTAGCAAAATTTTCAGTCATCCTTGTTTTTGATATTTATTTAAAACGAAGGGTTGTTCCCTCATGCAAAGCATTCCTAAGCTGGATTTGAATTTATATAATTTTAGAACTTTGGATTCATTAATTTTCAACTGTTTGGCTTATGCTTTTAATCTATCAATCTTTTTGGCCTTTAGTGTCACTGATAAGGAATGATTTTCCAAAATGTACAAATACGGCATATTAAAATTTAGCAGGTATTTTGTTACATCTTTCTTTAAATGTTTCATTAAAAGACTTCTATTAAAGATATTACTGATTGTTCAAGTTATGTTTTATATTTAGACTTGCATCTCAATTATGACAACCATAAATAATTTTATGACAAACGTGATGAATTCAATTTCTTTACAGTTATCTTTCCATTTCTATGCAGCAATATTATTGCATATGGTGTATTTGTTTCACAGTTAATACAGTATAGTAGAATTCATATCCACTATGGAAATTTTCTACACGAAGCAAGCTGTTTACAAATAAATTATTGATTCAAAGATATTGCAAGCCTAGGGTTATGAAGGCCCTCAAAAAGTTTAATGATCTTCACAATATTGTTTGTAAGTATAAGGTCGCTGTATCCAAACTTGTCCTGGATACATTTGACGTCCCATAGTTTCATGTTCCTTTTGACAGGAGGTGGCTACTCCCAAGAGCACCCGGCCTCAAGCATATGCGATAAAAACTAAATTGGCAAATTTTTAAAATTTATACTTTGCTTTTTGGCTTTAGATACGGACCGTTATGTTTGTGTTTTTAATACACAGATATTTCCTGTAAAGTAATAAAATCAACAAGTTAGACTTTATTGACACTCGTTTGAATACAAATCCAGCTAAGGAATGCTTTGCATAACAGACCTTAGTTTTAAATATAAACCAACCGCATAAAAATATTTAATTATAAACAAACATTGCCGTGTTTAAACTTTCACAACCTTACTCCACCTACCTGCTGTTGCTTAGCTTCACCTATATTTGTAAACCAGCTGGACGTGTAATAACTGGTGATCTCAAGAATATTGAGAACACTTAATTAGAAAATCTTCTTTCCAAAGGTCATATTTCAACGAATTTTAGAATTGTATCTAATTCTATTGAAGAGAATGCTAAGCGTTGGGCTAAATAAGAAATCATGAAGCTTGATACCTTATCCAACTGGATAAAGAAGCCTCTGTTACAAAACTTTTACAAAATGCAATTGAATAACATACTTGATACACGATGAACAAGGAATAACAACAGAAAACACAAGTCTGCGCACTGAATGAGAGAAAAGAGAATATAATATTTAAATACAATTGAAACAAGCGAACTACAGGTTGAGTGATGTCAACAATAGACAAAAATGGGGCATATATAAAACTAAGTTTATCGGTGTAGTATAATATGTTTTCCTCCCAGTTTATGTAATTTTTTATAATTATTAAAATTTATTATTCTTTTTCAAGTTTACTAAATAAATAAAAGCAAGTTAAATTGACAAATATCCAATCTCTTTGATAAATATAATATTGACCATGAGAATTGAAATTTGTCCTTTGAAATAGTCTCTAAGGATTTTAATATTAAATGAAAAAAATTATACTTTAAAACATTCAATTTAAAAATTGCATAATGTCTAAAATAAAGTTACACTTAACCGACTATAAAGCAATTACAAACTGATTGATAAATGTAATGGTTTCAACACAATCATTCTAAAATGTAAACATTAAACCTGTAATTTATTTTCAAACCTAAAGCATAGTAACAAATTACATGCGACAACAATAATTGTTAAAATCGTCAATAAGCATATGTATAGAATCATTATTGAGCGCTCACTATCTTTCAAGTTAAGCCAAATGTGTTTCCAGTGATTAATTTTAAAGATACGATACGTTGTCTTATGTTCCGATCATCGAATGAACTATGGTAAAATGATATAATTTATATTTTCAATTTATATCAAATCAAATAAAACACAAACATACCAGTCCTTGTCAAAATGATAAATAACACTTAAAGATGCTTTTATATTTGTTTAAAAAATTTGGACAAGTTATTCTATCATTTGAAGCATTTGTTGGCAAAAACATCTAGCCATATGCTATAGATTTTGCATTAAATAAATGTGACATTGGACACAGATAGAGAGCTATTTGATGATTGATTGATAAACATAGAAACAAGTCATGGTTCGTTCTAAAATCGACAGATTAACATATATGACAAGGCCAGTTATTGTTTGTCTTTATTATTTACACATCAACATTTAACTTTTCAGAATCTTACAAAGCCATTATTTGTCCATAAAATTGAAAGATCAACACCAAACTATATTAAATATGACATAGCCATTATTAGCTCAACTGGCTAAAGCCAGATGAGCTTATGGCATGATGCGCTCGTGCGTGCGTGCGTCCGTCCGTCCGACCGTTAACAGCAAAAACTCTGAAACTACTGGGCCAATTTTAACAAAACTTGGCAGGAATGATCCCTAGAAAAAGTAGATGAAAATTGATACAATTGGTTTCCATCGCAACTAAAAGTAGGTCACAGCGACCTAGAATGCAAAAAACCTAAAATAAGCGTCTTCTCTGAAACCATAGGTTTTATGCAAAATCTGATATGATATTTGGCTTTTAGACACCCTTAAACATATAGGTTGTACATTTCGTGAAATTCTGTCAAAAACTAGGTTACGCGTTTTTAGCGTTTTTCTGTCATACTTCGTAAAAATTGCAAATAAGGCTTATAATGAGATATCAACTTTGAAAATCTTCTTCTCTGAAACCATGAAGCCTTAAGCTTTCATATTTGGCAGTTTATATCAGCTTAAGCCCCTTTACCAAGTTTGTACAAATGGTGACCCCGGTCCATTTTTGGCCCCACCCCAGGGGTCCATATATCTGCATATGCATATATTGGAAATCAAGTTTAAAAATCTTCTTCTCTGAAACTGTTTGGCCTTAAGCTTTCATATTTGGCAGTTAACATCAGCTCAAGTTCCTTTACTAGGTTTTTACAAATGGTGGGGTAATTTTTGGTCCTACCGCAGGGGTCAATATATCTGCATATGCATATATTGGAAATCAAGTTTAAAAATCTTCTTCTCTGAAACTGTAAGGCCCAAAACTTGCATATTTGTCATTGAACATCAGCTCAAGTCTCTTACCAGGATTGAACAAATAAAGGCCCCCGGGTCATTTTTGGTCCCACCACAGGGGCCCATATATCTACATATGCATATATTGGAAATCAAATTTAAAAATCTTTTCTGAAACTGCTTTTACATTTGGCATTTAACATCAGCTCAAGTCCCTTTACCAGGTTTGTACAAATGGTGGCCCCTGGGCCATTTTTGGCCCAACCCCAAGGGCCAATATATTTTAGTTCAAACATGTACAGGAATTTATAAAATTTATGAGTTTTCTCATATTTTTTTACATTAGAATCTTTCAAGTATTAGATTTAAATTTTCACCTGACATTAATCATTATGTGACCGTCTGTTTTCAGTATCACCTTTGATTTTTTCTTATCACTTGTTAATTTTAACTTTTGTTATTTTATAAAAAATACTGTAAAATCACAAATATTAATGGGGATTAAAATTTGTTGTTTTTTTGGGTAAGTGTAAACAACAAAAATTCATTGTCATTGAAAATTTTTTAATATCATTGCCCCAATGGGATTTATTTCATGAAACTCGAATGAAATTTTTCTCAACAGGATTTATAAAACTTAGTGGAACCATGAAATTTTAACCCAACAATTATAAATGATTCTACAATATATAAATTTTTATTTACCATAAGTTGTTTCTTTGCATTTGATTTGATTCCATCTTTTTCTTACACAATTATTTATTTTTGTCGAACTTGGCATCGCCATAAAGCGAGACTTAGGCGTTACTTTTCCGGTGTTGTAGGCAGTGGCAGCCTGAAAAAATGTGAAAGTTTATGTTAAAGTACTACTCTGTCAAAACTAACCATGCGAGACTTTTAAATCTGTGGAATTCTTGTTATATTTAGATATTTAAAAAATAGGGTAAAACCAGGAAATCCCTGACAAAAAAATTATCAAAACAAGAAACAATCTAGATGTTAAATGTTTAAACCGGACTTGACAATTCATTTTTACATTTGATTTTTTCATAAATGAAATAATTTGTATTAAAGGTTAACAGTCGTGAATTCAAATTTTATTACCAGAATGTATAATCTTTATTTTATGTAAACACACATGTATTTTTTATGTAGATGACATGCAGAACTCAAAATCCAGTGAATTTCAAGATAGTTCTTCAAATTTAGTGATATCTGGACAAAAACCTAAATTTGGACAGAGAAAAAAATCACCCAATAGAATGTCAGAAAGAACTATTGGAAAACAAGTGAAAAAGACAACACCTAAAATGTCTGGTGTCAGAAATTATAACTACAGAGATGATATTGACAACAGATGATATAAGTTTACAGTGTTTGTTATTTGGTGATTAGTTAACAAGGAATTTAGATAAGTAGAACTCCAGTAATTTGAAAGTTATATAGGTATTTTCTAAAACCATAAATGCTGCAGTTAACCAGGAATTATTATATTGAAATGATTTTTTGTGTCATTTTGACACGGCTTTCTGAAAACTTAAAACCAGATCAAAGGCCAAATTGGATACAATAATCAGCTCCTAAGGTTAGAGACATTAGATGGACCCAAGTTGACATTGTATAATCTAGTTGTTTTGTCCAATTGATAAAGACAAAAGTAGTAACATAATACTATTATCTTCCTACATGGCCAGCTAATTTTATTTATCAGAGAAGATTACGTATGGCAGTTATACAGTTATTTCGGAAAGGTTATTTTTCACAATTATTTAATAGGTGTTTTAGGAACAGTAAAATCTTTTGTCTTTGATAACAGACAGTCTAACATAAGGGATAATATTAGGCTGTTATTAAGCCTTGTTTGGTCAGCCAATATTGATTATAAGTCAGCATAATGCTGTCTACTGTTTTAGCAATAAAATAACAAATCTGGTAGGCATAGAAACCAGGTAATAACTTGTTAATAAATACATATATATCAACATGTTAAATGTCAATATTGTTGTAATGTATATGCATGTTAAAAATGACTTCACATTTTTGGTGTTTATAAGTGTTTCATATGATTATCATTTTTTTAAAAACAGTCCAAAATGTAGAATGGTGTCACAAATAAGAAAAAAAAAAACGTATTGGACCATGTTTTGTCAAATTTATGATTTTGTCTTATCTGGAACAGTCACAATTTTACTACTTTGGAAAGCACAAATTTCATATTATAGCTGTGAGACTAAAAATGTCCAATGAACCTTCGTACATTCCGGAAATGCTGCATTATATTTTGGACATACACAAATGTCAACAGTTGTCTGAATTGACAAATAACTAAAAACGCATTATTTTAAATCATATTAAGTCAATAATGTCTGCATTTTATTAAAGTTTATCATGTTGTGACACAAAGTGTATGTAGTGTTGGTATATGGCTTTATGTTGGTTCACTAATTACTGCTGTTGAAATATGATCCAACATTGCCAAGTTGCCAGATCTTCATTTTGTATTTAAAAAAAAAAGTTTTATAATGTATTTCCGTCCTTATACTTGCTTATATATTTTTATAATTGTTAATAAATATGAAGACATTTTAATAATACAGAAATTAAAATAATATCATGAAAACCCATGTCTGGTTGTGGTTTTGTTTCTTATAACCTATTTATCTTATTCAATTATCATTTACTTCAAAAGTGAAAATATTCATGTTCGATTCTACATCCATTTATAATTGTATAAGAAAAATCAGAAGTTTATCGGTACATACCAAAAATATATTTAAAGTGTAACATTAACTCCAAGACTAGCTCTTTTGGGAGAGTTAGGAATTACTTCTATATTAGCAACACGTGTAACATGACAACTAACACGTGCAATGTAAAAATTAGGGCACTTCATAATAACTGTAAAGCATGCCTCTTATTAAAATGATGAGAAAAACATGTAGTAAAATATAACTTTTGATAATTAATAAGTGTTTTTTGGTTCAGTGTCACTGATGAGGAATGATTTTCCGTTATATGCACATATGGCACATCAAAATTTAACAGGTATTTTCGTTTTATAATATATTATCACTGATCGGGTAAAATTCCAGCGAGGGTATCAATAACTCAGTAGACAGTACTTTGTGCTGTCAGAAAATATACCATTTAGCAAAATTTTCAGTCGTCCTTGTTTTTGAAATTTATTTAAAACGAAGGGTTGTTCCCTCATGCAAAGCATTCCTAAGCTGGATTTGAATTTATATAATTTTAGAACTTTGGATTCATTAATTTTCAACTGTTTGGCTTATGCTTTTAATCTATCAATCTTTTTGGCCTTTAGTGTCACTGATAAGGAATGATTTTCCAAAATGTACAAATACGGCATATTAAAATTTAGCAGGTATTTTGTTACATCTTTCTTTAAATGTTTCATTAAAAGACTTCTATTAAAGATATTACTGATTGTTCAAGTTATGTTTTATATTTAGACTTGCATCTCAATTATGACAACCATAAATAATTTTATGACAAACGTGATGAATTCAATTTCTTTACAGTTATCTTTCCATTTCTATGCAGCAATATTATTGCATATGGTGTATTTGTTTCACAGTTAATACAGTATAGTAGAATTCATATCCACTATGGAAATTTTCTACACGAAGCAAGCTGTTTACAAATAAATTATTGATTCAAAGATATTGCAAGCCTAGGGTTATGAAGGCCCTCAAAAAGTTTAATGATCTTCACAATATTGTTTGTAAGTATAAGGTCGCTGTATCCAAACTTGTCCTGGATACATTTGACGTCCCATAGTTTCATGTTCCTTTTGACAGGAGGTGGCTACTCCCAAGAGCACCCGGCCTCAAGCATATGCGATAAAAACTAAATTGGCAAATTTTTAAAATTTATACTTTGCTTTTTGGCTTTAGATACGGACCGTTATGTTTGTGTTTTTAATACACAGATATTTCCTGTAAAGTAATAAAATCAACAAGTTAGACTTTATTGACACTCGTTTGAATACAAATCCAGCTAAGGAATGCTTTGCATAACAGACCTTAGTTTTAAATATAAACCAACCGCATAAAAATATTTAATTATAAACAAACATTGCCGTGTTTAAACTTTCACAACCTTACTCCACCTACCTGCTGTTGCTTAGCTTCACCTATATTTGTAAACCAGCTGGACGTGTAATAACTGGTGATCTCAAGAATATTTAGAACACTTAATTAGAAAATCTTCTTTCCAAAGGTCATATTTCAACGAATTTTAGAATTGTATCTAATTCTATTGAAGAGAATGCTAAGCGTTGGGCTAAATAAGAAATCATGAAGCTTGATACCTTATCCAACTGGATAAAGAAGCCTCTGTTACAAAACTTTTACAAAATGCAATTGAATAACATACTTGATACACGATGAACAAGGAATAACAACAGAAAACACAAGTCTGCGCACTGAATGAGAGAAAAGAGAATATAATATTTAAATACAATTGAAACAAGCGAACTACAGGTTGAGTGATGTCAACAATAGACAAAAATGGGGCATATATAAAACTAAGTTTATCGGTGTAGTATAATATGTTTTCCTCCCAGTTTATGTAATTTTTTATAATTATTAAAATTTATTATTCTTTTTCAAGTTTACTAAATAAATAAAAGCAAGTTAAATTGACAAATATCCAATCTCTTTGATAAATATAATATTGACCATGAGAATTGAAATTTGTCCTTTGAAATAGTCTCTAAGGATTTTAATATTAAATGAAAAAAATTATACTTTAAAACATTCAATTTAAAAATTGCATAATGTCTAAAATAAAGTTACACTTAACCGACTATAAAGCAATTACAAACTGATTGATAAATGTAATGGTTTCAACACAATCATTCTAAAATGTAAACATTAAACCTGTAATTTATTTTCAAACCTAAAGCATAGTAACAAATTACATGCGACAACAATAATTGTTAAAATCGTCAATAAGCATATGTATAGAATCATTATTGAGCGCTCACTATCTTTCAAGTTAAGCCAAATGTGTTTCCAGTGATTAATTTTAAAGATACGATACGTTGTCTTATGTTCCGATCATCGAATGAACTATGGTAAAATGATATAATTTATATTTTCAATTTATATCAAATCAAATAAAACACAAACATACCAGTCCTTGTCAAAATGATAAATAACACTTAAAGATGCTTTTATATTTGTTTAAAAAATTTGGACAAGTTATTCTATCATTTGAAGCATTTGTTGGCAAAAACATCTAGCCATATGCTATAGATTTTGCATTAAATAAATGTGACATTGGACACAGATAGAGAGCTATTTGATGATTGATTGATAAACATAGAAACAAGTCATGGTTCGTTCTAAAATCGACAGATTAACATATATGACAAGGCCAGTTATTGTTTGTCTTTATTATTTACACATCAACATTTAACTTTTCAGAATCTTACAAAGCCATTATTTGTCCATAAAATTGAAAGATCAACACCAAACTATATTAAATATGACATAGCCATTATTAGCTCAACTGGCTAAAGCCAGATGAGCTTATGGCATGATGCGCTCGTGCGTGCGTGCGTGCGTGCGTCCGTCCGTCCGACCGTTAACAGCAAAAACTCTGAAACTACTGGGCCAATTTTAACAAAACTTGGCAGGAATGATCCCTAGAAAAAGTAGATGAAAATTGATACAATTGGTTTCCATCGCAACTAAAAGTAGGTCACAGCGACCTAGAATGCAAAAAACCTAAAATAAGCGTCTTCTCTGAAACCATAGGTTTTATGCAAAATCTGATATGATATTGGCTTTTAGACACCCTTAAACATATAGGTTGTACATTTCGTGAAATTCTGTCAAAAACTAGGTTACGCGTTTTTAGCGTTTTTCTGTCATACTTCGTAAAAATTGCAAATAAGGCTTATAATGAGATATCAACTTTGAAAATCTTCTTCTCTGAAACCATGAAGCCTTAAGCTTTCATATTTGGCAGTTTATATCAGCTTAAGCCCCTTTACCAAGTTTGTACAAATGGTGACCCCGGTCCATTTTTGGCCCCACCCCAGGGGTCCATATATCTGCATATGCATATATTGGAAATCAAGTTTAAAAATCTTCTTCTCTGAAACTGTTTGGCCTTAAGCTTTCATATTTGGCAGTTAACATCAGCTCAAGTTCCTTTACTAGGTTTTTACAAATGGTGGGGTAATTTTTGGTCCTACCGCAGGGGTCAATATATCTGCATATGCATATATTGGAAATCAAGTTTAAAAATCTTCTTCTCTGAAACTGTAAGGCCCAAAACTTGCATATTTGTCATTGAACATCAGCTCAAGTCTCTTACCAGGATTGAACAAATAAAGGCCCCCGGTTCATTTTTGGTCCCACCACAGGGGCCCATATATCTACATATGCATATATTGGAAATCAAATTTAAAAATCTTTTCTGAAACTGCTTTTACATTCGGCATTTAACATCAGCTCAAGTCCCTTTACCAGGTTTGTACAAATGGTGGCCCCTGGGCCATTTTTGGCCCAACCCCAAGGGCCAATATATCTGCATATGCATATATTGGAAATCAAGTTTAAAAATCTTCTTCTCTGAAATTGTAAGGCCTACAGCTTTTATATTTAGCATTAACATCAGCTCAAGTCCCTGTACCAAGTTTATATAAATGGAGGCACAAGAACCATTTTCGTCAGTTGAGCTCCTCAGGCCCTTTTGGGCCTCTTGTTATAAATATTAAAAGATCACAATGAAGTGTCTTATATAGGCATGGGTTATATTTAGTACTGACAAATCAACATGAAACTATTTACAAAACCTATAATTGTGTTTGCCTTTGCACTACATATATACTGTATATATGTACATATATATTCTAGAGAACAAAAAACACAAGTCACTATACCGTTTCGATAACATAAACTATTTTAATTAAAGTATTCACTTTATAAAATAAAGACAAGGTAGAAAAAATAGTTTATATATATATATATATATATATATATATATATATATATAAATATATATCTATAAAACAAACATACCAGTCCTTGTCCATATCACAATCCCAAAAACAAAGTAAAAACTTTGCAAACTGGCAAAATATGTGATACACGTGAACTTCCATCAAGGAAGTGAGGCCGGGTGCTCCGGAAGGGTAAGCACCTCCTGTTTAGCTAGCTACACCCGTCACGTGCAAGTCAATTTTGAGAATGAAAGGAACAAAGAACTATGGTAAGTCAAATATATCCAGTATAAGTTGGGATATAGTGACTACATACTTATCAACAATATTGTGATGACGGCCATAAAACTTTTTAAGGGCCCTGATTAGCCTAGGCTTGCAATACCCTTGTGTCAACAATTTAATTGTAAGTAATTTGCTTCGTTGCAGAAAGTTCCTAAAGTGGGAACAAGCTCTACCGTACCGTATTAACTGTGAAACATATACACCATACGCAGGAGAAGCAGGGATATTACTGCAAAGAAACGGAAAGTTGACAATAGAAAAATTGAAGTCATCACGTTTGTCGTATAGCTTCAGATGTAACCTTTCATGGGTGTCATAATTGAGGTATAAGTCCAAATATGAAGCAGAACATGGAGAATCTGTCGTGTCTTTTATTTCAAGCTCACTTGGATAGATTACATTTACATATTCTCCAAATTTGTGATTATTTAGAGAAAGAACGTCATCTATATATCTGTATGTGTAGTTGAATGATTTAGCGACAGTCTTTTTTCCAGCTTTGACAAGGTTCTGTAAAAATTCTGATTCATATGAATAAAGAAACAAATCAGCAAGCAAAGGTGCACAGTTTGTGCCCATTGGTATACCAATTGTTTGATGAAAGATAATATTGCCAAACACAACAAATACGTTGTCTATCAAAAACTCTAACTATATATAAATATATATTAGTACAAATATGTCCTATATACTTTATGTGTCTGTTGCTCTCGGAAATAAATCTGATTTGTTTAAATACATCTCTGTGTTCTTTGACTTGTTTCTTATCTGAGAATATTGCATCGATTATTAAGTAAGTTTGAAATTTTGTTGGCTTCTTTTGACCGACCATAGAGCAATGACAATCTGATTGATTAATGTAATTGTTTTTAGGCAATAATTTTAAATAGTAAACTTTTTAACCTATAATTTATCATCAAACCTAAAGTATAGTCACAAATCACAAGAAAAAACAATAATTATTTGTATCGTTCACATGAAAAAAATAATTATCGAGCGCTTACTATCTATTACGCTAAGCCAAATTATGAAACGACCAAGAAAGGCAATAAAAAAAACAAACCTAACATTTATTATAAAACAATCAACATTTACGGGGACTGAAGTAGATTATCAGCTAGAAGATATTGCACTTAAATTTGTGATACAATAGAAGAACCAAACCAATTAACTCGTTTTACAAATAAAGTCGAAGAATTAAATGTAGAAAAAAATCGGCCTTATTTTTCACAAATGAAATTAGACAGTAAACTTAAAACACCTAGGTTGGTAAGTTATCCATAAGAAATCAACAAAAAAAACATGTTTTATATATTTTGAACAATTTTATTGTTGAAATTCTGAAGTTTAAAAACAAATATACACATGTATATAAAAAAACAAAATGATGTGTGTGGAATACTCTGTTTGAAATACCGATATATGGAAACGGCAAACTTTGAATGAATGAAAAAAAATATGTACATATATTGATGGAGAAGAAACGTATTAACACGTGTCGGCTGAAACCACAGATAACACTACAAAAACAGATTTTTTCAATACTACACTTCGACAGTCGCTGGATATGAGTAAGACAGTGTTGTGGTTGAAGTACATTTGTAGGATCAATAGTTTAATTTTTTTTACAAATAGTAAAGGTTTAACCTTATTTCAAAATGTGTTAGAAATTAATTTATCGGAATGCAATTACATGCCTATTGATTTATAACTTTAATAAAAGAAAGATTTTAAAGCTGCCCTTACATATATGTAGGATTTCAATAAAATTGAGATTTATTGATATTTCATATGTTATCCTTACTATCAATAAATCATTTGGAAAAGCTGTTACCAAACTATGACTATAGATGCAGAAATATTCGTATTTTGACGTGTTTTAATTATTAAACGTCAACCAAAACCATCCAAATTTGACACTTTTGATATAAAAACACAAATTTATACGAAAAGTTTTTTTATCAGATAACCCAAAATTTTTATCTCAGCCAATCTGACATTTACTTTTTCAAAACTTTTTAAAAAAAATTTTATGTATTTTTTCCGTCTTTTTTTTCTCTAAACATCAGTTAAATGTGTCAGATATTCTGAATGTAGAAAAAGGTAGCAGAGAACCTCCGTGGTGTTTCATAAAATTTAATAAATATTCGTTGCTTAGAATTACTCATTGGAGAATATGTGGTTTGTCTGTAAATAAGCAATTACTTTGCATGCAGAAATCTAACTAAGTCTGTTGATAAATTTATAATAGAATGTGCCAATCAAATTCATGATTGTTAGTCGAACGAACAACCTTGTCATTTAAACTGATTTTTAGTTTATTCATAACACCAATAATTTTTAAAAAATTTAAAATATAAGAGATTTTGGCAGAAATTTGAATTTTTTGACAATACTACTTTTACGCAGATAGTAGCATTTATTTAGGTTAATTTGAATATGACTTAATGGTGTCGAGTTTTTTTTTAACCATTTGGTAAAATTCAGTACCTCTTAATGACTATGATGTAGTGTATATATAATATACGATAACACATATACATCGGTATATCATTTTGCCTTTTTTTCTGTTCAAACGCAAGAGATTAATAATTATTGGTCATCATTCGTATTTCTCATGTGTATTATTTCTCATTTCATACATTGGTTGCTCTCGATTTTGAAACGTACATGCATGTAAGACTGTTTTTTTTTTAATAAATGTTCAAACATAATCCTCCCTAGGTACATACGTTATTGATTGTTCAATGAAACATTTCCTACATTTTATCCCTGTGGACTTTGTATCTAATAAGATAGTCGCTAAAAGTCCTAAAATTTGAAATCTAATTTCAAAATTTCATTAAAGATTACACTCGACTGATTATAAATCAGTTAAAACTAAATAGACTTTTGTATCTTTTAGGAATTCTACTGAAATAGCAAACCTCTTTTAAGCATTAACTGCCTTTTAAACACACTTGGTAGAATTGAAACTATAGTTTTCAGGATAGTATTAAGAAATGCTGTAAAATTGCATTATGCTTTGCTGGGGTGATTATCTGACAGTGGTCTAAAATATTTAATCTCTAACTTGTGCGAGTATTTTTTCCAAAGAACATTTTATAATATTTTTCCATGTAAATAAAATTTACGTATAAGATCACAAAATGTGAGGTAAATAATACAGTTTCAACAATCAGTTGTATAATTAAAATAATTATAAATTACTGCTTATTCAAGCGAAAATTACTAAAATTCACAATTTAAAGTCCTAATTTTTAATGAGATGCTGAATCAATTTCAAGAAACAGATTATCAAAACATCTTTGAGACAAAGATCAGAGAAATAAAATAAATCAGCAAACCAGCTACATACTATATTTTATTATTGAAATTACCCGTCATATCTGAACACTTTAATTTTGTAATAAGGTAGAGAATAATTGTAACATAACTGGATATTTTAATAATGAGTTCTTAAACAACCTTAAACAGTAAAACTTCGCAATGAATATGTCAACTACGCAATCCCTAGATATTTACCATATTTATAATGCTGTACATGAAAACAAATTCAAAATAATGTTCTCAGATAATTTCTCTGTGGAATCAAAATTCAATTAGATTTCCTGTGAGAATTGTTTCATTGATCAATTTTATATCATGTACATGTAAAGTTTTGTTATTTGCTAGTTTTGTAAGAATGGCTAATTTGATGACAACTGGTTGAAAAGTAAGTGAGATGATTCAGGGCTATTTTATAATGATCTTATAATCATATGACTAAACTTTTACCCAAGTACCTGTCTAAATTGACTTTAGTAATAATAGGTCCAGTTTTTTTTTCTTGTCATGTTTTGATATTTTGTTGCACTTGTTATTAATTCTCGTGTTCGTTGGTTCGTTGGCTATTGCTGTGAACCTTTTCAAATATGTTTTCTTTTTTTTTACCTATGTTATGTCTGAATCTGGATTCGTAGATATAGTTCAGAATTTTTGTATTTACTCATTATGAAATAAGTTAAGAAAAACACATTATATCCACTGGTTATTAATCTCAATAAAGGTATCGGTATCCAGGACTGTGGTTAAATAAACTTCTATCACTGTATATACTATTTTTAGTAAGGTTACATATTTAACTGAAACTGACTAAGTTCGACATAATTGGTGTTATTAGAGCAGAATTATTTACAAAAAGTTTTTTTATTCAAAACGTCATTTTATTTACGATTTGAAAACAGTTAAATGAGTAAATTGCAATACCTTAAAATTATAATTTTAGTATAGAAGTCCTCATATCAATCAAGGTGAACCAAAGTTGTACATTAAAATAGTATTATAATTTTTATAAAGTTTTATTGAAATATTGATAAAACAGATTTAGCAACGTGTTTCACTAACTCATCATTTTATGCATGATACGAGTACAAAACCTCGACAGGAAACACTTTTCTGTAATAAGTACTATCTTTTGTCTAACACCCATCTAAGAAATCCATTGTACAATTATTTGTTTTATATTCAGGAATTTAATTATCACCAACAAACATATGCCAATAAGACCTAAGGATTAAATAGGAAATCAGAAAATTAAGTAAAAACGTTAATTAATAAAATAAATAAGTGTCTTCATGTTTCTCTCAAATTTCTTCCGTATAACCAATGAATACTACGGATGTTGTCTTTCAATACCAAAAATAGATCCGTGATTCAAAACACTATGGTAGATAGATTTTTTAGCCTGAAATATAGAAACAAAATTTTCTTATTAACTAGCATATTCTTGTATTGAATTTGATTTTCAATTTACAGCACTGGTTTACCCTACAAGACGAATAATGTTGCATAATATAGCAGATTGTTGTTTATGACAAAATACATAAATAATTCTCATCATAATTAGTATTGAAATAGAAGGAAATTGTCAACTTAACAAGTTTTTGACAAAGCATCTAATCGAGATAAATAAAGAAAAGACAAATATTGTGATCAAAGGTTATTCAATAATTGACTTTGCACCGCCACGAAACTAAATATCTGATGATAAGTTTTGGTACTATCTGAGAGCCATGTTAATTTAAACTGGCTTTGCATAGGATCAAAATTTGAAAAGAATAACATATAAACCACTTTTTCTGTATGTTTTACATAAAATACTAAAAGAAATAAACTAGAAATAATTATAAAGATATTAATATATACATAAATATTAACTTTGACTAATTCAATTATTACGATCAATTTTAGTTTGGTTAACTTGGGTTAACTTTTGCGTGTTGCATATGGCTGATGTTTACCAAAATTTATGGCATTATACTTTTTTTGTGTGGTTTTTTTTTTTTTTTTTATTTTTCACATTAATCATTTTGACTCTCACTGTGTTGTTACTAATCCGTTTAATTTAACATAGCATTCTCTGTTATACTAAAGATTAAATATATGTTTTATCAAAATACTTAGAAAACGCCTTGTAAAATAACTCGTACAGTTGCCTCTAACAAATGATTCGTCTATTTCCTCTGAATGAAAGTTGTTTGTACTAATGACATTATGAAATATAGCAAGACTTTTCAAATTGACAATGTCGTTCTATCATTGTCACATTTCTATTGCATAACTATTGTAATTAAATGATCATATCCTAAATGCAACATTACTTTTCTCAATTAAGTTAACAAATGTAGTATTATGAGAGTAAGCGTAATATTATTATGAAACATTGAAATTTTTAAGAAACTGACAACTCAATTCTGTCACTGCCAAATTTCCAACCAATTACATTGTATAATTTTCTGTATAATTTGATAATCATGACTAAAAGCGACTCTCATGTTCTCAATTAAGTTAATGAAGTTGATAGTATGAGAAAATAATGCAAAAAATTATAGTACCTGATAATAATAAGGAAAATAATGTTTAAAGGGAAAAAATATAAATGACGAAATAGAAAACAATTCCGTGACTTAAATACAAATACTGAGCAAAAGTCGATGAAACAAATTACAAGAAAAAAAACAAAAGAAACGAAACAAACAATAGAGCGAAATGAACAAGTATATATTAAATATTTACTTAAAAATGTATTAAAATAATATTTCTAATTAGTTATTGTGCTATTGTTTGATAAAATAAAGCTATTTTTTCAAATTTATATTTACGCATGACGGATCACTGGTTGTAATATAAGTTGGTTAATGGTCAACTGTCCCCCTGTAGTTGTGTAACCACACTTTTTGACATCATCTTTGTTCAGTGACGTTCTGAGGGGAGAAAGTATAGTAAATATATAGATATGTTTGTCTTTTTTGTTTTTTTAATTGTTACTTGTGTTTGCTGTTTTATATGATAAGGTATTACAGGCTTATGTTATTCCCAAAATATCTTCTTCTATATCAAATTGTATCTTTTTAGTCATTGTGTTCAATTTGCATTCCACATTCTTGCTTGATATGGCTGCTTCCGGGAGTAACAAGATTCTATATTATCAGAATTTAATAAGTGTCATTACTAAAAGTTATTCGAGGTTTATTTGTAACATTTTATTTCATGGTCTCGAAATTTTCTTCGTAGATCCTATTTTTAGGTTTTTATATCAATTTTTCCTAAATGAGACATGTCAAATATTGACTTACGTCTGAATAAATCAGTTTAATGTTCAAAATTTATCTATGTAACTAGGTTTTTTGTCATTCTGTAAAAATGTTCTTCTGTCTAACAATTTAGACACAACGTTTAAGATACATGCTCAATATTGATAGACAGTAATAAAATAATGTGTTTTGTCTCGCTGTGTAAGCTAATCAACGACGGGACCATTGTCCTATATATCTTGCTATGTTGTTTTGTGTCTCCAACTGGTTACAGATATGTTTATTTTGCAAACAAATATTAAGTGCAAATAAGGGTAAATTTTACTTCTGTTCTTTAAGTATAAATCCAAGTTATTATTCAAAAGCATGGCGAAGAGCAGAGCAGTTTGATAGTAATATGTTATTTTTGTTTAAAATCAAATAAGTTTTTTTCAATTTCTCCCATTTTAAAATATTGTTAAAACTTGTTCTTTAAAGATTAAATTTTGTGCTTTAAAAGTAACTTCATAATTTTCTTTGTTTTCTCAAAATTTTATGTTGATTTCGAATCCAATCTAGAAAATTTTTAAATTAGCTTTTTTTAAAAATATTTTCTTTAAAGAATTTACGCGACTTTTTTTTTTTTTTTTTTTTTTTTTTTTTTTTTTTTTTTTGATATTTTAAAGAATTTAACACCATTATAGTGTACTATTTAAATACTCTTTTTTATCTTGCAAATAGCGATGCACTGATCACATAAAGAATAAATTACAGTTATTCTCTAACGGATAATAGGAAAACATTAAATTGCAAAAACATGCATCCACCATGCGATTACAATGAAATTACACTTAATATATATTCGATGATCATGAAATATAAGTTATTTATTAATAACCATTAAAATTTCATTAACTGGTGATAAATGCTATCCAAGTGATGAAGATAAACACAATGTAAATATCACGTGTTTACATAGATAAAATAATCAATGGCTTGGGATCAAAAGATTATACATTTTTCACAATAAAAATGATTGAATGTGTTTTGCTTCCAATATTTTATTTTTTCTAATAGACAAGAAGTCACGACGATGAAAAATTTTACAAATCATCAAGATATTACCCTCGTTTCATAACCATTCACTAAATATTCACTGAACTCAAATTAAGTAATGTTTCAATGTCAATTTTTAAAACATTAAAAAGTCAAAATTGAATACCTAATTAATATTTAAAATGTTCATAGGTTTGTTGAATAAAACAAAACATTATCTCATAAACCTTAAAATTTGTAAAATATTATGAATTAAGAAAAATAGAAATTTGTAAATGATTGTGAAACTGGGGCATGGTCGTTAAGAATTTCATTTTGTTAACAAATGATACATATTCACAATATAGATCACCAAATAAGGTACAAACTGAGATGTTACATTTATCATTTTGCACATAAAGTTTCTGACATGCTTGATCAGTTTGTAATGTAAAATGTGATACAATAAACAAAATAAATAAGCTTAACATTTTCAATTTTATCAAAGCTATCAATGCAGTAAACGATGGATAAAAAAGACAAAAACATGAAGACATTATAAACAATTTGATGCTATCAATTACAAAAACACGTTGAATGAATTCTATACATTTTACCTAGTAAAACAGTCGTTTCTGTTGACATTAAGACATTACGTGTAAAATCTATATTCACAATAGGATTCGCTGGTAACACATGATCAAGTTGCTTATTCAGTATATATATATTTTTTTATGTTAAACTTGCATGTTTTTTGTAAATACTATTATGTTATTTAAAGAAACGCAACATACTCTTCAGTAACAAAACTTTATGATTGTCATAAGTTCAATCTCTCTATAGTAGGCAGGGCAATTTAAACGGTTTTAACATGTTTATTAATTTTCTTTAAAAATTCACTTTAAGAAATCTTGACATTAAAATTATCGATATGGTCACCACGAACTATATTCCATATATGTAATATCGCTCAGTCCGGGTTTCATAACTCTATAGCTACGATTTTGCTGTGTAACCGAGTTTTTACTAGATTTTAACAAAATTTATTTTGTGTGAAACTTTTATCTTTGTAAAAAAAAAGACTTGATTTATTGACAATTTTCGGACGTATCTCCCTTATTGGTAAATCGTGTACATTACAATGCAAAGTTTATACAAGTACGCATTGGACTTTGTCTGGACGGAGTAAAAACATCTCTAAATTTCACATTCATTAGACATCTAGAAACACCCGTGTGTTTAATTTTAATCAGCTTGCATCTATCTAAAACAACTTATGAAATATTTGTGTTTCGTTTAACTGTTTTGTGTTTTATCTGCTGTTGCAACAATACCGTTTTGCAGTTGTAAATTTCTTTTTTTGTTCGACAAAACACTTAAATTCATCAGCATTAAAAACTATTATTTGATTTATGCGAAAAGTTTATATGTTACTACGTCATGAAAATTCCGGACCTTAGATTTTATCTTTAACCTTCGGGTAAATCATGCAAATACGGTGTTAAAATTTTAATGTTTTATAGATCAAAGCTTTATATCTCTTGTGTAGACCTAATAAAGGTAGAATTTGTTTGTCGATTATTGACTTTTTTGCAATAAAGACGATATGTGATCAACTGATTCGGTTGTTGCATTCGACATAAAGATGGGTTTGAGCATTTAGCAGTTATTGCCAGTCCAAATTTTCCATTTGTTGTAAAATAATTGTTCCATGAATCTACTTTTTCCCGCAAAAAATAAACTTTTAAAGGTCTTTTTTATTATTTAACGGTCAAGGACAACGACTGTATGTTTGTTTTATTAAATTAAGTGTTCAATATAACGTGTAGTAATGAATAAAATTCTAGGGCAATTAACATAACCAAATTGCACCGTCGTATTAGAGATAAACATGCTAAAACAAAATGAGTCTGAAATGTTTCATGGACCAGATCCATTTTCATATTAGTCTCAATAAAATGGTGTACTTTCTTTAACAAACACTAGTACCTGTGTAATAGCAATCGATTGTGACGCACTAGTTTCTTATGGTTTTAATAAAACATGAACAACTAGTCCAAAGCCAAATCACATACCCAAAATAATAATTAAAAAAACAAATTAAGAATAAAACAAATATACCAGTCCTTGTCCAAACCACAATCCAAAAAAAAAGTAAAAACTTTGAAAGCTGGCAAAATTAGTTATACACGTGAACTTTTATCAAGGAAGTGAGGCCGGGTGCTCCGGAAGGGTAAGCACCTCCTGCCTAACTAGCTACACCTGTCACGTGCAAGTCAATTTTGAAAATGAAAGGAACAAAGAACTATGGTAAGTCAAACATATCCAGTATAAGTTTGGATACAGTGACTACATACTTATTAACAATATTTTGATGACGGCCATAAAACTTTTTAAAGGCCTTGATTAGCCTAGGCTTGCAATATTCTTGCGTCAACAATTTAATTGTAAGCAGTTTGCTTCGTTGTAGAAAGTCCCCATAGTGGGTATAAGTTCTACCTTAACATATTAACTGTGAAACATATACACCATACGCAGGAGAAGCAGGGATATTTCTGCAAAGAAAAGGAATGTTGAAAATAGAAAAAATTGAAGTCATCACGTTTGTCGTATAGCTTCAGATGTAACCTTTCATGGGTGTCATAATTGAGGTATAAGTTCATATATGAAGCAGAACATGGAGAATCTGTCGTGTCTTTTATTTCAAGCTCACATGGATGGATGGTATTCACATATTCTCCAAATTTAGGATTATTAAGAGTGGAACGTCATCTATATATCTGTATGTGTAGTTGAATGCTTAGCGACAGTCTTTTCTCCAGATTTGACAAGGTTCTGTAAAAATTCTGATTCATATGAATAAAGAAACAAATCAGCAAGCAAAGGTGCACAGTTAGTGCCCATTGATATACCGATTGTTTGTTAAAAATTAAACTGCCAAACACAAAAAATATGTTATCTATCAAAAACATTTTGTTGATGGTATCTTCAGTATATTTTTGTCTACAGTCTGTATGATGTTTTACAAAATAATCAGAATCCCTGTTCAGCACTAGATATTAATATCTCGGTTTATCGTTTTTGTAAAAGGATGAAAAGTGAATGATTTGTTTTAGACGTTCTTTCAATTTAGAATGAGGGATAGTTGTGTAAAGGGTAGAAAAATCAATTAAGAGTGTTTATACGTTTTACCGAAGATAAAGTATTAGAAACAAGATTGTCAAGTAGTTCTTTAGAATTTTTGAGAATCCACATTTAGTTGATCCCAGATGTAGAATAAACTTTTTCTGAATAAGTCTAAAGGCCATATTTGACGACTGTCAAAATTGTGTTAGAATCACTAATAATGATTTAGTTGTATATTTAGAGGAACCTGCTAGAAATCTTTCCTTGTATTGATTTTTGTGAAGTTTTGGAATCCAATACAAGTAAGGCAGGTCAAGTTCTTCCTGTTTTAAATTGATACCGAAAGACTCAAGGACTCCCCTATGATTGGAAAGAACCTCGTCTTTGGTAAAATTAGTTTTGGTTAAAGTAGGATTCTCCGATGTACTATCTAAACCGAGCTCCTTAATAAGACATTCAACTTTGAAAACTGGCAAATTTAGTTATACACGTGAACTTTCATCAAGGAAGTGAGGCTGGATGCGAGAAAAATATATCTTCGCACCTTATGCACTCAAAAACACACATACTGTTTGTTTTAAGTCCAATAAAAATAGTACTAGTTTGTATCTTGCGTCTTATGTTTTAGTAGTGATCAATCTGCCTTAGTTCGGAATCAGATATTTTTAATACGACATCGAAGTGCACTTATATGCTATCATGTCAAGCTTTATTGCGACAAGTGATTTACATAAGCCTTTTAAAAAACTTGGTAAATAAATGATAATTTATTTTGAAGTCTTCATATAAATTTCATTTTTATCCTTCTTCGTCTAAGATCCTGTATCTTCCTTGGTTTGATTGAAGATTCCATTAGTTGATAAGTGTAGAATTTTTAAGTTAAATCATTTTTTAAATCAACTAAACAGCAAATTTACAGTTTAAAAACAATTGTTCTAATGAAACAATAGAATTCTAAGTAAAATTTACAACAAATTCAAAATTAAACCCAAGGTAGTTTTTAAAATTTCACCTGTATTTAACACATTACCTGATTCTAGTACATTGTGTGAAATGCGGTTAATGTTCTAAAACTACTTTAGATAGATAGACAGAAGGTGACTAACATTTCAGAGTATCGGACCTCACTTCCCTGGCGTAAGTTCGTTCATTTATCTTAAAATGCAATTTTCATATTTTTCTTTGCTTTTTGGGATTGTGATTTGAACATGGATCGTTATGTTTATGTTTGACAGGCACACTGATTTAACAAGCTTTATTCAAAAACGTAGAGGGTGAAGAGGAAATAAAAATTGTAAAATAGGTGTTACGGTTACACAATACATAGACAAACGTCGCTTAAAATCATTGTATATTGTATTTATTTTTCGTTCAAAGTCAGAGGTGTTTAATTTTTTTCATGTTTTCTAGTATGTTTGTTATGTTAATTTGTTGCGTCTTGTCATGTTAAATCTAAATATCTCAAAACACAATTTCTTTGTGGTTTGTGTTTCTAATTTGCGTTTTGGTCAAACTTGTTCATTGTAATGCAGTCATGTCATTTAAATACAATTCTTTGTATTCCGTTTTAGTCTAAATTGAATTTCACAAGACAATTACTATTTGTATAAAATTAAATCTAATTCCTTGATAATAAAGTTTGACTTCCTTCTCCGACTGTCTAATTTAGGTACGTGCACGTATGAACAGAATCTGTTTAATGAAATTAATAAAACTTGATTTAATAAAATTCAATCATAGAACCGATGTGCGAAAGTTATATGACACTTGATTGTTTCACAGTGAAGTTCATCTTCCTTACAAAGGAAATCAATCTTGTAACAATTCAACCGTGAATGATGCAAGTTTGATATCACAAACAAATGTCAACTTCATCACCGGATGCGTTAAACAATTTCTGAAATCAAAGTCTTATCATAAAGCACAAGCATTAAATGTACGTATCTATGTTACAGACATTTAGCCATGTAATCGTCAAATAAAATGGTTTAACCATCTTTCAATCTTGTACACCAGACATGTAAATATAAAAAAAAGATCGTTCCTGAAATCATGTACAGTATTTTTAATAGCAAATTGAACTAAAAGCAAAAACACAATACAAGTAACTTGCAGAAACAGCCAAAACAAATTAACAAAGAAAGACAATCACATGTTTTGTCCAATGTATATTAAAATGTCGACTTTGGTGAGCATTGAAGTAAACTTACAGTATAGAATCCAACCTTCTATTTAATTTTCAACCAGTTGTCTATAGTTATTAGATAAGTTGTGAAAGTCTGTTATATATGGCTGCTGTCACTAAAATACTAATATTTTTCTTGTAGCATTCATGATAAATCAATATCTTGCAGCAAGAGTTCTTAACTCGCAGATGTTTCTTTGTCTTTTTATTTAGTTACTTAATCAACATCTTGTAAACAGTTAAATTGTAATTGAATTTCTCTAAAATAGACGTCTGTTATCTCTATTAGTTGACAAGTATGTCGTCTAGATACTATTGAAATAGACATGACTGTGACTTAATAAAGAAGAACATTTGCAAATGACAGACACATACAAGGCATCAATCAACTCAATAAAAGAAAACGAATAGACAAACTAATGACAAAACAAGACATTTCGAAGAAAAAACTCATTTTATAACTATGATCAAATAGAATTCCCGACTTCGGACTAGAGTTAATTTCTATAAGTTATATTACTTTTGGAGGTTACCACTTATTTTACAACCAGTGGTCAAACACCTTTTTAAGAATTCTTAAAAATCTATAGATATATAAAGGAAATATTTAATTTTTTTTTAGGTCATTATTTTTTCACAAAAAATATCAGGTGGGTATTATAATATTATGATTTAGGCTAATTAGGAAACATTGTTTAAATAAGTCGATGTTAGACCAATCTATCTGCGTAATGTTTAAGGATGAGTATATTATTGAATCCTCAAGCGTTATTTGAATGTGTGCAAGGCATGAGTTGAAAAAAAGGAAGTCCTTATTTGATTCCTTTAAAAACAACAGCGTCTGCTTTTTTATTATAATTTCTGCAAAATAATTTTAACTGTCCCTTAGATATCATGGTATGATTGTTATTATCGACAATGTCATGCAGATTAAAAATAAGATCTTTATAAACCATAAGGTATGAGATTATCTGTTCACAACAATAATAACAGAATAACAACATTAAATTTTAACAAAAACTCTTTATATATTTGACATTAGTAACAAATAATGTCTTAATTTGTGATCATGATACCGTGTATTAAGAATTTGGAATTTTAGAGTAAATTTGATTCCAATATTTTCTTCAGATAGATTTAAGGAATACCTTGTCTTGTTTGACTGTTTAAACGTTTGTTTGTCTTGTTTCATTTTCTCTACTGTTACAAATTTTTTTTGCAAATTTCCTCATTCTATTAACTTTCATTAGGATATCGAGAGGTTCTTTTTTAACAAGTGTTGTATCAATTTTACTACTTACTTGTCTAAATAATCCTAAATTTAGAGAATATGTGAATACCATCTTTCCAAGTGACTTTGAAATAAAAGACACGACGGATTCTAAATATTTTGTTTCATATTTCGACTTATATCTCAATTATGACACCCACGAAAGGTTGCATCTAAAGCTATACGACAAACGCCATGACTCTATTTTTTCTATTTTCAACATTCCGTTTCTTTGCAGTAATATCCCTGCTTCTCCTGCGTGTGGTGTACATGTTTCACAGTTAATACGATAGAGTAAAGCTTGTTTCAAATACCGGGACTTTCTACAGCGAAGCAAACAACTTACGATTAAATTGTTGATTCATGGATATTGTAAGGCTAGGCTAGTCAAGGCCCGTAAAAGTTTTTAAGCGTCATCACAAAATTTTTGATTAGTATTGAGTCACTGTTTCCAAAAATAAACTAGATATATTTGACTTATTCAAGTTCCTTGTTCCTTTCATTCTCAAAATTGACTTTGCACGTGACGGGTGTAGCTAGCTAAACAGGAGGCGTTTACCCTCCGAAGCACCCGGTCTCACTTTCTTGATGGAAGTTCACGTGTAGAACTAAAGTTGCCTCTTTTCAAAGTTTTAACTTTGGACATGAATTGGTATGTTTGTGTTTAATTGTTAATAAAATGTTTCTCGATGCAAAAAAGAATAGAATCAGCTTTAGCTTATATATAGAGTCAAGTCCCCTAGGAATCCTAATTATTTGTCTGTAAGTCTTGTTGTCAAAGTCAATTTAAATATTAATAGAAAAATAAGTAAAACACTACATAGTTCAACACATAAAGATCTGTAGTCAATATAATAAAGATTTGTTTAAAAATATCAATACGATTGGCTATAAACTGAATTATATCACTATGGAAACGCAAATCGGCAGAATACTTATTTTAAAAACGTTTGTTTTTTTTCATATTTATATATATATATATATATATATATATATATATATATATATATATATATATATATATATATATATATATACGTGTGTGTGTGTGTGTGTGTGTGTGCTCATTTAGAAGGATAGTTGAAATTTATAAATGTCATCACTGTGTACTACATGTTCTATGTACTTATAAAAAGGGTTTACAAAATTCTGGAAATTAATCAGAATTTTAATTTTTTTGTATCTTTTCAACAAATAATTGTTAAGGAAATGTTAGAAGTCAAAACATTATTTCTAAATATTGAATTATGTTGCTTGCTAGAATAATAATGGTCAGTAAACAATCGTATAACAGAAAAATGACATTCAAATACACAATAATTCGCAAAATTCTATAATTACCTAATGTGATGTTCTTGCGTGAACATTGTCAAATTTTAATTGGAACTGCGACAGTAAATCTAGGTTTTTTTCGATCGCAATTGCATATTTTATATTTAGTGCAATTTGCTTTGCAAAACTGGGTTTAACGGTACTGAGACGTATTGTTATCGTTAAATCTTTATTTTAAGTGCCAAAATCAGTCTCGGAAATGCTTGGTTTACTTAATACTTATACAAAAACGAAATCAGTCTTAGTTTGAAGAGAACGATTGCAAATGGCTTTTTACCAACCATAAAGATAACATCATTTTGCGCCTTATCTTCATATTTACAACAACAAATGTATTTTAAGTTGTAAACACTTATATGATCGCAAATCCATGTTTAATGAACAAAATGCACAAACATCATTTACCTGGTTTCGGGATCACAAAATTATGTTTATGCCGTAAATATAGGTTTTGTGAAATACTGTGCATTTTGCTTGCCTAAAAATTGACATTAGACATGACTTAATTTATAAATTGATGTCATTTTGATACAATATTACATTTTTATCATAAATAAGTACAGTAGTATGATAACTTAATAAGAGTAGTCGTTGTAGCCTTAATCTCGCTCGTATATCCTCAATATCCTCAATATTTTGGTTACAGTTTACATATTGAGTCTGAAACTAATGACGGAAGGCTTTATTATACACGCTTTGAATTGAGTTGATGTATATGATAAAGTAAAATGCTTTTAACATCAGTTTCATTTTGTAAGAGTAAAACTCGGCTTGATAAGGAGTGTATGAAAGTTATGCTGCTTTAAGACATCCATTAAAAATCATGTCGTTTAAACCAAAAAACAATTGTTGAATGCATTTTATCTACACAAACTTTCATCTATCTTTATTCATGTAAATACGCAAATTAATTAATACAATACACAAAAAGAAAAGAATAGAAAAAAGGAAAAAAGAAAACGACTATAATTTAAGAAAAAATCCATAATGTTGCTTTTAAGTGATTTATATTGTCAAATTTATCATAAGTTGTTTTTCTCTAACACAAATTATTGTATTTAAACATACTTTCTTGGTGAAACAACAGGGATGAATTGGGTAGAATTGTTAAAATCCATTAAAAAAGCAAACGAATGGACGCACCTAGCTTTGTATGTTAGACAGAACCGTAAACAAACATCCAACTAAAGTAAAATGTTTAGAAGCTTTTTTGAACGTGTAACAAAACGCAGACAGAATAGAAACACTTTAAAATAAATTAACACACGAGAAGACTTTTACGTAATTTGTTTTATTTTACATCGGTATATATTCCAAAATAATAATACACTTTATGATATAAAGGCTAAAAAAGTCTATACATAAAAATTCATTATACGAACATCGTTAACTGCTTTTCGTATTTACAGATGGTTAAAAGGTTAGACACGTTTAGCAGACGATAAAAAATAGAAACATTATATAGACAAAACATAAACAAAATTTGCAATGTATCAAATGTCAATATATTCAGTTATCTATCTTTTAAAATGTACTTTTGTAAAATGAAGTTTTTAGAAACAAGGAAATAAGAACCCATTGACATCTTCAAAGCTATTATATGTTTCTTTCATTGATTACATTTTGTGTATTACTACTCAAAAAAAAAACGTTACTTCAAAGATTAAAAGTGCTAAAATAAAACAAAAACACACTAACCCCATCAAACTCACCATCCCCAAACAAAAACCAAAGTAAAAACTTTCAAAACTGGCCGATTCAGTTACACACGTCAAATTCTATTAAAAGTTAAGCTGTGAAGACCACCTCTTGTCTAGCTAGCTACATCCGTCACGTGCAAAATTTTTTTTCAAAGGATCATTGGACCATGGGACGTCAGTACTTGTCAACAATATTGTGAGGAAGGCCATAAAACTTTTAAAGTCCCTTATTAACTTGGCTCGCGATATTCTTGAGACAACAGTTTTTTTTACGCAGCTTGCTTTGTTGTTGCATCCTTCTTTTAGTGGTAACAAGCTCTACGATACCGTATTAACTGTAAAACAAATTCACAAATACATCATACGCAGGAGAAGCGGGAATATTTCTGCAAAGAATTACTGACTACAGAAAAACTTAAGTTATCGCGTTTGTCATATAGCATAAACCAGTCCTTTAGGGTTTAACTAACGGTGTCTTACTTAAAGTCTGAAATTAACATAACAATGCATTTCAGCCATAACATATGTTTTATAGATAGATTTTGGTTTATATCTTCTAATTATTTCCCTAAAAACTGTACTCATACAAAGGCCACTGGTTAAAATTGACCTTTGACAATATTGAACAAACTTATTTAAAGTCTTATGTTTTCTCTTTCTTATGAAAACAACAAAGAATGTCTTAGTATTTTCTATAGAATCTTTAGAAAGCTGTTGGTTTTAACAAGTTTTCTATACATAAGAACTTTCCGTGACAACTTAGTTGCATATTAAGCACAAATGAGTAAAAGATCTACAAAGCAGATTTTTGCCTTATGTAGTAGTAAAAGTAAGATTTCAAAATTTACAAAAACCTTTGTGTAGCTCGGAAGCGACTTCGGTTACTAGTTCTCCTGCGTATGGTGTTTTTTTCACAGTTTATACTGTACGGTAGATCTTGTTCCCACTAGTGGGTCTTTCTACAAATAAAAAAGCTGCTTACAATTAATTTGTTGAACCAAGGATATTGCAAGCCTAGGCTAAGCCTTAAATGGTTTTACGGCCGTCGTCACAAAATTGTTCATAAATATAAAGTCACTGCATACAAACTTATGCTGGATATATTTGATTTTCCATGGCTCTATGTTCCTTTCATTCTCAAATTTGATTTTGCACGTGACAAGTGTAGCTAGCTACACAGGAGATGGTTACCTTTGCTTATTGGTAGTTCACATATATAATTGAATTTGTCAGCTTTCATATTTTTTACTTTGTCTTTTGGGATAGTGATTTTGACATGAACTGGTATGTCTGTGTTTTGTTTTAATAAAATTGTTACTACGTAAAACATACCTTATACTATATCAGGAACCAGACTACACATGTTCAGCTTGACTACCCGACAAAATGGTAACTTTTTAAAATATAAATATCATTATTTGTGTTAAATTACCAAAATTACACACGGCATATGTATATTCATATACATGAATTACTTAGGGTGCTAAACCAATTAATAACTGATTAGTACAGAATTGTAAAATTATGATAATTTGGTAATTACCATGGGTTATAAACAAATTTAAACCCGAAAAAAGTATAATAGGTTTTAAATGTTTAACTTATAACCGATATTGGTGAACTTGTGACTTTATTACTTCTAAGATTTGTTTCTATATTCTTTGTTGCTGATTAAAATAATATTGGATTTGTTCGTTGCTTCTTATGTTTATGTTTTTGAAATTTACGAGATAATTTTGCTAAAATTTGGAATGAAATAAAATAATGCATTTTAAAACAGAACAATATTTTTCTGTAACAACTACTGTAAACGTCTTTAAACAGATCATTATTTGAAAAAAGTGTTTAAGTCCAACGTTTTCCATTTTTTAAACTGCAGCGCGAAGAACGCCTTTACGAATATGATAATGAGTCACATGAAAAAAGTTAAGTGCGTTTTATGGTAACATTAAACTTTTTTAATTTTCACATATCTGAAGGTTTTCATAAAAAGTATTGTGTGGATTTGGTTATTTTAGAGAGAAAAAACACATTAAGGTTATATTGCTATTTCAAAACAGTGTTGCATCCTTCTTAGCTTTTAATCTATAGGATAAATAATATCCAATTAATTATAGGACGCAAAATATAAAAACAGATGGATTGCTTAAAAAAGTTCCCACGGTCTTATCAGCTGATGGTTTATTTAGTTTTGAGGACCATAAAAAATCATTTATATTTAAACCATTAAAAGCATAAAGATTAATGACAAATGTTGTCAAAATGACGAAGATGAGCACAATTTAAATAGCATGCGTTAACAAAGATAAGAAAATCAATATCTTATGTTTCAGATTTTATACGATTATTGACTATTGTCAATACAGTGAATGACAATAAAAATAGCAATATAAATTGGAATTCGAAACTATAGAATGTGTTTTCCTATTAAAATTGCTTATCGGCAAAGTATTATAGCAGCGTATAGAAAAAGTGACAATTAATCTGAGGAACTTGCATAACACAAAAGATTTTGCTTAAATGCAAAAGCTAATATAAATTTGAGGTATCAATACTATGAAAAGCCACTATTGCAGAAAAGATGCGACCTTTCTTTTTTTTTTTTTTAAAAAAAATGTTTTTGATTTAAATAAGAAGAAAGTGCTTTTTCTGGATGTATAACTAATTTTATGCATTTCCGAAGGACACAAGAGTAAAAATAGTTTAAGAAACAAAAAACTTCTTTATTATGTCATTCGTTCTGTTACAATTTTGAAAAGTGTGGTTATTCAGATATTGTTTTAAACACACATTTTGAATAGCATTCTAAAATGAATAAAATTTGTAGAAATAAAAAAGTATCTTTGACAAATACAATATAGCCATATACTTCAATAAGTTTGGTCCATCAGCAAATTTTCATTTTTTCACACAGTACTTTATGATATGGTAAATCTACAATATAATACCCAATTTAAGACTTTGTAGACAACAAATCATAAACACATAAAGTATTCATAGTTATTCATTGCTTATATGTTACTTTTTATAGTGTAAGTCATCATGAGGAATGATTTTCCGAAATGTGCACATATGGCACATCAAAATTTAGCAGGTATTTGTTATATATTTACTTCCCCTGAGCGGGTACCGCTGCTGGTAGAGTAAATCTCCCCGAGGGTATCCATAACTCAGCAGGCAGTACTTTGTGCTGTCAGAAAATATACCTTTTAGCAAAATTTTCAGTCGTCTTAATTTTTGAATTTTTTTTTAAACTAATGTCTGTTTCCTCATGCAAAACATTCCTTAACTGGATTTGGATTCACAATTTTTTGGAACTTTAGATTCATTAATTTTTAACTTTTAACTGTTTGCCGTATGTTTTTTAATCTATCAAACTTTTCGACCCCTAGTGTCACTGATGAGGAATGATTTTCCGAAATGTGCACATCTGGCACATCAAACTTTAGCAGGTATTTGCTATGTATTTACTACCCCTGAGCGGGTACCGCTGCTGGTGCAGTAAATCTCCCTGAGGGTATCCATCACTCAGTAGGCAGTACTTGAGCTGTTAGAAAATATACCATTTAGAAAAATTTTCAGTCGTCTTTATTCTTGAAATTTATTTAAAACTAAGATCTGTTCCCTCATGCAAAACATTCCTTAACAGGATTTGGATTCACAATTTTTTGGAACTTTAGATTCATTAATTTTTAACTTTTACCTGTTTGGCGTATGTTTTATAATCTATCAAACTTTTCGACCCCTAGTGTCACTGATGAGGAATGATTTTCCGAAATGTGCACTTTGACACATCTAACTTTAGCAGGTATTTGTTATATATTCACGAAATACATTTGTTAAGTACTATAAATTTTTATTTCTCCAATTGTACAAACTTAATAATACATATTTATTTGTTCATCAGATAAATTTTTCAACATATTTACCCTTGACGACACTGATACATCGTTTTTATTACAGAGAAATACTCAACGTTCCCAAGAAAACACTTTTAGAGATTGTATTCACCAATCGTATATTACAAGACTAAATCTACGTCTTGACTTTGATTGTAAATCCTCTACGTCAAGTTGTTTTCTATCAGCCTCTCTATTTGTATTCCATCTTTTCTAAAGTATTTAGAATGATTATTGTCCAGTTATGAAGTGTCATTAAAGAGCTCAGATTTAACAAAAACAGGAGAAAACATCAGCATACACTGATAATTTACAATCAATGTATCGAATTCAGTAATAAAACTTACCATTTTATGTTACGAACGAAACATGTTCTTAACGAATAAAATTGCTAGTAGTGTTAACCTGAATATATAAAGGCAAAATCTTTCAAACGCTAAATTAAGAATTAAAAAGAAATACCTAAGAAAATAAGTTTCATGATTTTTCTTTCTTGTCTGATCCTTTTTTTGCAACAGTTGAATGTTTCAAGCCATCTTGGAATTCATAGAGTCTATGATCAAAAACAACTTGTTTATTTTTTATTTATCCCAGACAGTATGACTAAAGTACAGTGTTACATACAATTTCACTGACATATATGCACAGTATAAAATCATATTTTACAATTTTAACCAAATATTTAACTCCACGACTTTTTTAGTTCCAGTGCATAAAAATATACATTGAAATACGTTTCAATAGATCTACAGAGTGTGTAGACATAAGTAAAATAAACTTTTGTTCCTTAGGGTTCACATAGTATTTCTGATGAAAATACGCTTTTCTAAGATGATATTATTTTTCACAAACTAACATAAAATGAAACTCATCTTCCACATCGGATTTGCACAATTTACACCATCTTTGGTTACGTGTGATATTTCTATGTCTCCCAAGTTCTATTTCCAAACTATGTGAACCTGTTCTAAATGCTGCTAGTACATGTTTAAATTTAACAATTGAAATAACACCCAAATATCTTTCAGGCTCAAAATTTTGTTTAAACTGTTGGTAAAAATACAATTTGTGATTATTTTGTAATGCAGAATACCACAGCTGTAAGAATTGGTCCTTTAACCGTTGGTGCAATCAAATAAGAAAAACAACCTGTTTGTTTTGTACACCCTGATTATTCCACACACAAGAAAAACCGCTATCATTCAATAAATTTCTTATATGTGATACCCAGTTACTTTTACCAACACCATCAAGCAACATTAACATATTATAACATTTTTTCACTAATCAATCTTCTAATTTCTAAAATTTTTAACACATCTTTTTGCAGTTAAAATAAAAATAGGGTGCAGACCACACTCACCTAGCACTGCATAATTAGATGTTCTTATACCAACAGTAAGGAACCTTTTACAAACATAATTATGAAAAACTTCCAATTCATGACATTCTTTATAACCCCATAATTGTACTACATACAAATTGGAGCTATTTTACAATCAAAGATTTTAAAAAAAGTATCTACTTTAATGCATCCAAATTTATAAAGTGCATTCAAAACTACAATAAATGCCTTTATAGCTTTAAGGTAAATAGGTTCGATCATTTTACGAAGTGACAGTTGTGAAGAAAACGTAAGTCCAAGATATACATAATGATTAACTTTTTGTATTTCTTTACTTTCAAGAAACAATTTTTCTGTTTTGGCTAATTTAAATCCATTTTTAAAAACTACAACCTTTGTTTTATCCATATTTACCGACAATGACCATTGTTTACAATGATTCAAGGACATCTAATTGTTTTTGCAAACTAATAACAGTATCAGTGAACAAAACAACATCATCTGCATAAAGTAGCAAAAATATTTCAATTAAATCTGAAAAAAACTGGACTCCTTTACAGGATAAACTTGTAATTTCTTCAGCAAGTTCATTAATGAACAAAGAAAAATGTATAGGGCCTAATACACAACCCTTTCGAAGACCTCCTGGACACTGAAAATATTCAGAATACAAGTTGTTACTTCTAACACATGATTTAATGGAATTCAAAAGTTTTAAAATGTTTACCTTTAGTGCCTTTTGACTTCAGCAGAAACCATAAATTTTCTCTATCCACACTATCAAAAGCCTAAGCAAAATCAATAAAAACTGCATATAATTCAGACTTCTTGCTATTATACTTCTGAATAACAGATTGCAAAACGAACTTATTATCTACTGTAGAATTACCAGTTTTTAAATTTTTTATATGTTAACTATTTCCTCATTATTAATAGCACCATTAAAAAGTTCATTTTCCAATGCAACACAGTCTACACTATCAACATTTACCTGTTTTGAGGGGACATTTGAAGTAGGTGTTTTAAATAATGATTTGAAATACACAAATAAATCATTGATATCAATATTACAATTGCTTACTATATTGGACTTTGTGATATGTTGCACTGTACTCCAGAATGACTTAGAGTCGTGTAAATTATTTTTCAAATCATTCAACTTACTGTCAAAATATTCCTTCTTTTTTAATCAAAAACACTCCTACATTGTTTACGTAATTTCTGGAACCTTTCAAGAAATTAAACCGATCTAAACTTTCTAAACAAATTTAAAAAAATCTGTATTTCTGTCTCTTTATAAAGTAACATTTGTCATCAAACCAAGATGCCTGATCAGCACCACGATTTTTGACACCTGTTTAAATATTTCACCAGAGAAAAAAAATAACTTTGAAAACTGGCCGATTCGATTGTACACGTTAACTTTCATCAAGGAAGCGAGACCGGGTGCTCTAAAAGGTAAGCTCCTCCTGTCTAGCTAACTACAACCGTCACGTGCAAAGTCAAATTTGAGAATGAAAGGAACAAGTGATTAGGTAAATCAAATATATTCAATAAAAATCAGTGACTTTAGTAATAGAATAATGATAAAAAGGGAGAGAATTTTGTATTTAAAACTTAAAAAAACTTAAAGAAAATAATAATGGTTAAGTTTTATTTCATTTGCAGCATATAGAACAATAATGTTCAAATCCTGCCTTATGTCAAGGTAACAATATTAAACATGGTCGGTTATTCAATGAATGTTGTTAGTAGATTTAAATAAACACTTATTCATAGATGGAAATTTCTTTAAAAATGACCAGAAAACACATATTTTAATTATAAAGGCAATGATAAAACACATGATTGTTACAAGAAAAAGACAAAGTAGAAATACCGTGTTAAAACGATTACACTTTTTTATCCGCAAAGATTTAATTAATATATGACAATTTTTTAAGTAATCAACACATAATGGCTATATAAGCATCTTAAAATAAATCGGTTCGGTTATTATAATACAAAGTAATTGTACCACTTATATTTATCTTTAGGCAAATCAAAAACATTATTCTGCAACTTAGCGACCGTAATATTGTATCAGGACAGTAAAAATTCAGCGGTCCGCTACAAAAATATAATTGTGTCTTGTTATGTGTTACATTGTCAGTTGCTAAGTACATGGTTCTAAGCTGCGAACTGTTACTATTCATTATAAAAACTGATTCAATCCATAACATCTTTTGCGTCATAACAGAAGAGGTCGTACGTTAATGTAAGAAAAAATAATTACATGCTCGATTAAAGACTTTTGTGTCACTGACTTGATAACTGCTTTGCATGTTTAAAACCGGTTTATTTTACTAAGTCATTGTACTACTGAATGTACGTTTAAGGTAGTTCACCCTATTTTTCTTGAAGACTGATTTTAAAAAAATACATATAAACATCTAATTCGATCATCAGCATACAAATAACTAACGGCAATTTATATTGTTCTGTTTAATATGTTCATGAAGTAAATCGTGATAGATAGATTGTAACAATTTCATCTCAGTGATCTTAGTAGATTAAATTCTTCTAAAAAGTACATTCATTCGTTTATGCATTCATTCATGAATACTCTTTGGGAAAATGTATGGATTCATTTCTATGTGCAATATGATCGGTAGTGCGATTTATCAAGAATTAATTTTAAATTGCTGTATCTCATTGTGAATGTTTTTTACTCAGTATATTTTTACGGTTTATTGTATAAATTTTAAAAAATCAAGTACAGTCTGGATTTAAATAATGTTTTTCACAAAATGGTATTTCAAATGCTTTAAAAACAATTTAAATATTATGTAGATTTGTGATTAATAAACAACAAACTGTATTTTTATGCTGCAATATTTAGTTCTTTTAGCACAGATCATGAATTTGATCCTTAAATTTCAATTTAAAAACAATGTAAATACTGTACAAATGTTTCAAAACTTTCAAATATATCAAAAATATTTGATATATTTTAAACGTTTGGAGCCTAAAAACACACTTAATAAGAATTATACATTATAAACAATTATATCTCATTTAAAACAGGCTCATGCTTTTAAATTATTTCGTGTTACTCAACAATGAATCAAAGTTTATATGCTGTCTGTTGGATTTTTGTTTTCACTTGCTTTAAACAAACAATTGGAGTAAGAGTATCAGTATATATCAAAACAGTATTTCAGAAAAATAATTTGAAAGCGTAAATCGAAGATAATTCTTTTTTAAAAGTTTATTTTACCTTTAATACTTTATTTTGCTGATTTTTTTGTAGCAAATTTAAATTATAAAAGTGTTAACAATATACAAGTAGCTACGATGCATATCACAAACAAACTTCTTTATTTTCTAATTCATATAATGATCACCATAATATCTTTTTCATTTTAACACTTTTCTGTAAAAAAAAAGGTCGTTGTCAAGGACCATATTTCCTTTTGATGCATTTTTTGCATCCCAATGGGAACAGACAAAAAGTTTGCCATTTCGGTTGCAAAGGTATGTTGTTCTCTGCTACTATTTTCCTCCACCATTCATGAATTGACCACTTTGAATCACTAAAAAAGCTAACTGTAAGACGTAACACTCCACAGGTCTATTTCATTCCATTCAATTCAACACAATCAAGTCAAAACCACAATCTCAAAAACAAAGTTAAAACTTTGAAACAGGCAAATTACATCATTACTTATAAATATATAACACAAATACCTGTTAAATTCTGATGTGCCAGATGTGCACATTTCGGAAATTCACTCCTCATCAGTGACACTAAGACCGAAAAGTTTGATGATAAAAAACATAAGCCAAACAGTTGGAAAATAATGAATCTGTTATTAGAACGATTCCAGTTTACGTTTTACAATTTTTTAAACCTCACCTCTGAGTTTTATTGAGTAAATATTATTTTGTCAGATGGTCTGTGTTTTACTGTTGCTATCGTAATAAGTCAGATGCGATATATTTAGTTTTTCATAACATATCTATTTCATGTTACTTTACTGTATGATACCAAATAAATGATTATATCCGACAGAATATAACTATTTCAGGTTTATGTCGTTTAGGATTACATGTTCCTGCAAGGCTTTCAATCAGACACATCGGGATTTTATTTCATGATTTCATGACAGACAGCAGATCGACGAAATGATCAAAACCAATTTTAAGTTTATAGTATTTGTGAGTATAGAATTACAGATTTAATTGTAACATTACTCCATGGATTGATGCAGCATGCAAATAAGTTGTCTTAAGATTCTGAAGCCCTACAGAGACCATGTTTGATAATTATCCCCAGAGAACTTATGTTCAAATCATGATTCAATTTGAAGACTTTATGATAAGTAAAGTAATGCATTCAAATTTGATTTTTACCACTCAATGTAATATATTTAAAAATTACATAATCGTTTCCTAACTAACGTTGCGTTAATATATAGAATATCTGCCATCACATACAAATCAACTAGCAAATCAATATCATTAAACACATATTTTATATTATTACTACTACTCCTACTACTACTACTACTATTACTAATAATAATAATAATAATAATGATAATAAATATATTGTATTTTTTATGAATGACATATACATGTAGGAATTGTTGGTTCAATATTTAGCAAAATGTGGTAAATGTTTTATTTTCTTTTCCTTTTTGTTTTAATTAATCGACCTTTTTTGTAAAATTGATCAAATTGTTAAAATTGTTATATTTCTTTAGCCCCTAGAGATATACATTTACTCAAGATCCTGACTCAAGCTGAGACTTTTTATTTGAGTTATCTATATATGTTTTTGTTCTTTATCCTGTCTTAATGGTTGTTGATATCATTGTTTTCAGTTACAAGTTTTATTCTTCTGTTGTTCTGAAATGTAATTATCTGTATTAAATAGGGCTTAAGATTAGTTACAAGTTGATTGTATATCGTTTATCATGAAAACATTATCCATGTTTCAAATGTAAAATATTTATTTTAGAATAGAACGTGCACTGTCAATCTCATGGTATTGCACTACTTTCTTCTTTAGCGACATAAATGTTAATTATCACTTTTTATCGACTTTTCAATTTTTATTAAAAAATATTAAATGACAGATAGTTTGTCTATTTACTGATGTCGGGACCAACACTTACCCATGTATAAATTTATCTTCGAAAAATGGAGAAAGACAGAGAAAATACAATTTATAATAATAATAAATCAGTCGTGATGGGTTTTTTTTCGGAACATCCGACCTTACCTCTCTGGTGGAAGTTCAGGTTTTTAACCAGCTTTCAAAGGTTTTATATTGCATTTGCTTTTGTGATTCGGACATGGACTAGTAAGTTTGCGTTTGAGTATAAATGGGACTTATTGGCTTTTGCTAAAATGAGAAGAATCTGCCAAACTTGATATTTTTAGAAGTATTAAAAAGAATAAGTAAATAAAGTTGAAGGGTGTTAAATGGATTCTGAACACTTCCATATAAGAACGTGCTGGCAAGACAGAACCAATTACTGAAGAATCAGAACGCCATTACAGGTTGTTTGTGACCTACAGCTGACAGAAAACTAACCGCTGGAAATCTGTTCTAAATATGACCAACACAGAACTCTAAAGGACATGACATAAATACCTATATGCAAACAACAAAATAAACAAATTTTTAATGGAATGGTATGTTTATGTTCGATTTCGAAAATTTAGTTTTAAGTATAAAACAAATACCAGTTAAATTTTGAGGTGCTAGATGTGCACATTTCGGAAATTCATTCCTCATCAGTGACACTAATACCGAAAAGTTTGATAGATAAAAAACATCAGCCAAACAGGTGAAAATAATGAATCTAAAATTCCAAAATTATGTAAATCTAAATCCAGCTACGGAATGCTTTGCATTACGGAATAAACCTTAGTTTTAAATAAATTTCAAATTTAGACGGCTGAAAATTTTGCTAAATGGTACATTTTCGGACAGCACGAAGTACTGCCTACTGAGTTATGGATACCCTCGGGGAGTTTTACTCCACCAGCAGCGGTACCTTTTTCACATGCACCAAGCATGATGTAAAGATTATGTTAATTGTTGACGTACATGTATTAACATTATTATGCAGTAAAAGGCAGTGACTTTGGATTCATAAACACATTTAATCATCATATAAATATTGTTTGTAACCTAAAACGTGAAGCTAACCAAACACAAAGATCCATAAAGAAAAGCAAAATAAAAACAAAAACACAACATATTGTGAAACTGAAATCATAAAGTATGAGTTGGAGGTGAACTGCATGATATGACAAGATGACAATATTAATTGCAGTTTTTATTATTATAGTTCTTTTAGAGAGTTTTACCATGCAAGATTTGAAGATTTTCGAATTTTAAATCATTCTACTTTTACTAAACAAAAAATAAACAATATTCTCTCTATTTCCTTATTATTGATAATTGTTATCACAATACATATCCCTATAAATGGAATGTAAATTATTTACAAGAAAACATCAATATCGTATTGTAGTTGTTTTTCTGGGAAATAAAATAGAAAGAATATAGCTAAACAAACCAAACCGAAAACTTAATCGCAAACCATTTGGTTATATTAACTTTTTTATTCACAATATAATACAACAACATGTATTTTTTCTTAACGTGAAAAATAAAATAAAATAGAAAGAATATAGCTAAACAAACCAAACCGAAAACTTAATCGCAAACCATTTGGTTATATTAACTTTTTTATTCACAATATAATACAACAACATGTATTTTTTCTTAACGTTTTTCTGGGAAATAAAATAGAAAGAATATAGCTAAACAAACCAAACCGAAAACGTAATCGCAAACCATTTGGTTATATTAACGTTTTTATTCACAATATAATACAACAACATGTATTTTTTCTTAACGTGAGTCTGTAGATTAATAACTTTAGTCATGCAAATAAACTATCACAATATTGTCAGATTGCTACAGTTAGCGAGTTTTAATATCTCCAGAGAAAATTATTTTAATCATGATTGATTATGCTCAAATGATAAAATTACTGTAGGTCATCAATTTTTCTGTAAAAATTACATAATCATCCTAATGTGTAACATATAAAACAAACTTTTAATGTAGGTCCAATTAAATCATTTACAATCTCTGCAATCATTCATATTTCAAAACAAAATTGTATAGAGTTTTAGGTATTTTTATCAAACTATTGAAATATTTTAGATCATTAAAGACTGTAAAATTTTGCGTTTTAGTGACTAAACTTACATTTTGTGGCTTTACAATTAATAGTACTATAAAAAAAAATGTCGCGATGCTTTTACAAGAATTAATATTTACAGATAAATATTCCCCATATGAATTTAACCATTATTTTTTGAAATTTAACTTCAAAGTATGAAGTATTTTAGATCTGCTGCGGTGTTTTGGATCTGCACATTACAAAACTTGCTTATTTTTTAAAAAAGGCTAATAGGTATACTTGGAACATTGAAATGTCTAAAAAATAATTAACAAACCTAGTACATCATATATAAGAAAGTACAGAAGATACTGACTATCAAAAGCTTTCTTGAGAATGTTAATTCACGAACAAACAACACAGCACACAAGAGTTTTAAATGGTAATTCCAATAATCCTTATTCATATGTTTAAGTTACATTTAGCTTAAGAGCATATGCCGTCAGATAACACTTTACGTTTCCTGCTTATCTGCCGGATGACTTTCAAATTATATATCATTTTAAAGTAACATTTTGAAGAATTCTTGTGCTTTCTCAACTCATTCACACCATATCGTTCCATAAAAATGTGCTCATTTATCACAAACAGCAAAAGTCAAGTTATCTATAAAAAATGAGATTTTTAAGTTTGATATTTATCAAAATTTGCACTAGGTTAATCGTATACCTTTTTGTATTGTATTTCCCCGTGAAAGAAAAAACACAGCTCAAACTGAACTTTATTAATGAAGTAAAAGTTGATACACAGTTGTAAAAAAATAGTATGAGTGATTAGAACCTGTGATATTTTGCCACTGAAACGCCATGTTTTTAAATCTTGATTTAATCATGAGTTGTGATAACAATGTATACAGATAAGACAAATTACATACTAGTCACATTATTACAAGGTTTGTATCTTTCAAACATAATTATTTATAATTGAAGGTGTTTCCACAATAGTTAATGTAGGTAATGTTACTGTAAATTTTGATTTAAAAACACGAGGTTTTCTATTATTGTGTAAATATTGTCTCAGTTTATTTGACATAACAGGGAAAATATTGATAAGACATTAGTTAGGTAATTTAGGAAGAAATTAATTTGATGTTTGATACATCATTGTTACGACTAAAGATTTTGATATAAAAAGCTAATATCTGGTGTTTGTGAGTATTATAGTTCTAATAGTTCTAATAGTTTCTACTATAAAATCCAGAAAAACTTTATGCATTCCATAACAATTCACCGGACGCTGCACTCTAGCTTTGCAAGTTAGACACTAACTTTAACTTAAAATCAAATAATGTTTTAAAGCTTTCCTAAATCTGTGGCTAAAAATGATAATAAATAAATGAATTGAAGCGTGAATGTAAATTTCATAGTGTGTAAAAAAAATAAAAATTTTAATGATGTCGAGATCGGCTGGAGAACTGAGGAGTAAAACATTAATACAAAAAATTTAATAAATAGTTATACACTAAAACAATTATATATTTTGACTTTATTGAACACAAAGTGTTGAAGACTTATAGTGAAGCACCCCAGTGTAAACAAAAACAGTAACTAATGAAAAGAAACAACAAAAAATAAATAATGAAATAGCTTTCTCATCAAATTCCTATGTCCTGAGAAATAAGACATACGACAACGTTTATTTTTATCATCTATTTCATTTGTCTAGACTTCTTGTATTCATTATCAAAGCATGTGAAACCTTTTTTTTACAAAAGATCTTAACCAAATTCTAAAGTGTTTTTGATTAAACTTTCATGTTTGAATAACTCAGAAGAAACTTAATTCAAGTAGTCATTTAAATGCCATTTACGACATCAAGGGTATAAAAATCTAAAGACATAAAATATCTGACATATTTTCCTAGGAATTCCCATTTCTCGCAACCAAATTTTAAAAGTAAAAGAGTGTCTAGATAAAAATTACCAGCAAATTCAAGAGATTTTTTTTTTTGTTCGCTAAATATCTAACAAAAATATCTAATAAATTTTTATATGCCATATGTGCACAATTGTTAAAATCATTCCTCATCAGTGATAATAGTGATAAATAAAAAATATAAGCCAAACAATTTGATATTATTAAATCTACAGTTTTAAAATTATATTAATCCAAATCCAGCTAAAAATTGCTTTGCATGAGGAAACAAACCAAAGTTTTAAACCTGTTTTTTACACCCATTTCTTGTGATAGGTTATATAAATAACAACCAAAAACCCCAATTTGTAGAATACCGAAAAAGAAAGGTATCGAAAACGTTCGAAAGACAAGAACCATGATAAAATCAAAAACCCAAAAGCAAAGTAAAAACTATGAAAACTTTCACCGAGATGTGGCAATGATTGCGCGAAAAAGGTAAGCAGTAGCCATGTATGAAATCAAAAAGAGAATGAAAGTGACATTGTACCATCGTATGTCAAATATATCCAGGATAATTTTAGATAAAGTGATATAATTGCAATAACAGTCATAAAACTTTTTAGGGCCTTAGTAAATCTAGGTATGCAATATGCCTGAATAAAAAATGAAATTCTATGCAGTTTGCTTGATTGTATAACGTTCTTGAAGTTAGAACAAACCAGTTTGTATAAACTTTAAAACAAATACACCATATAAAGAAGAAGCAGGTAAGTATATTGCTGCATAAAAATTAAAAGTAAGAAATAGAAGAACTAAAGTCACCCCATTAAATTTGCCATACAGCTTCTAACGTAGCCATTCGTTGGTGTTATTACTAAGGTTTAAGTCCAAAAACATAGTAGAAAATAATAATATTATTTTTTCAAACTAATTAGGATAGATGGCATTAGCATATTCTCCAATTTTGTAATTATTAAGAAAAACGTCATCAATATAACTATATGTGAAGTTGAATGATTTGTCGACAGACTTAAATTCAGATTTAACAAGGTTCTGCAATAATTCTGCTTCATATAAATAAAGCATTTAACCATCAAGCAATGTTGCACGGTTGGTGATATGGGGAGGTGTAAATTGGTGGTCTAGGTAAATGTTACCTTTTTTAATTAATGATTATCGTTATGGTTCTGTTCAATTACATATTTTAAGTAAATACAATTATAGCTTAGAAGAATATTTTTCTAAATATTGTCTACAACCTATATTATTGGTTTGGTTGGAGAAATTCATCCAGTAAATCATAAAAAGGTATCAATAAATTGTAATAGTCTAAATTCTATTAAATAGAAGGTAGAGAAAATTAAAGTCTCAACATGAAAAAAAATGATAAACAATGAATATTTATTTAGTTTATTTACTGCTATAAGTTCTCTTCTTGACCTTACCGTGATATATGTATAATGATCTTTAAAAATATCCTACTATGAATATCAATATATATTGTGCTATACTTTAAAGTTCTCTATTTCATTTTCTTTTGGTAAAAGTTGTTTTAAACAAGAATTTGAAAGGATTTATTAAATCATCTTCAATTTCAAGGGGAAATCGGAAAAGTTATTTCGAAATTAAATTTGTCACAAGTGTATATTTATTGAATGATTTGGAGTAATTGCTTAAGCAATTTGATTTTTTATCCTTCAGGCAAGTGAATTCGAGATTTTGAAATATAATCAGAAAAGTAAAAGTAACAGGCAAGCTTATTTGATTATTCCATTTAAAATCAATGTTTACCTTTAGGCATTTCAGATATTCGAGAAAATGATTTCTTAATACTTCTTCTAAATCAAACAAATTAAAATATTCTTAATTGATGAAACAAGTTATTTATCCTCTGCATTACACCTAACTATTTTCTTTATCGGATAAACATACGAACTTCTGAAGATACAAACAAACAGAGATGCCCCTGTCTTATATTTGGTAAAGAGAATCGCTGCTTTTTTAATAAGAGGTATTATGCTGGATGAAGTTCAAAGACAGCATTATACTGGCAGATGATGACATAAATTTTCTAAGACTGTTAACATAGATCTTTGATTTGTCAAGTAATAACATTTAACAGTCTGTTAATAGTCTAATATTACTGCTGTAATTCTTTAAAATAAAACATTTTGTCAACATAAAGATGTCATTTAAATCTTGTTGATTTTCTGTTTTTAGAAAGGATTTAATATCGAAGATGGCAAAGTTATGTAGTTGGCAACAGCTGAGGCAATATAGCGCATATATTGACAGATGACCAAAACTGGTACGAGTACAAACCGCTAATGAATTGTTCAAAATGTTTCCAAAATCAGATTAAAGACTACTTTTAAACACTGGTGACGAATTATGGGTTCAATATTTCAAATCATTTAGGAAAATTGGAAATAAAATGTGGGTAACTTAACACGGTGGAAAGCCCGTAGTTGTCATTAGAAGTGTCATATACCACTTTTTGAATTTAATCATAAAAATACATTCAAAAAGTGGTATATGATATTGTCATATACCACTTTTTGATTGTATTTTTATGATTTAATTCAAAAAGTGGTATATGACAGAAGTATAAACACAAAGAAAGTTCTTTATTGCGTATTCTTCTCATCTGATGGTATAGTCGTACAATTTCTGGTGCTGAAGGGCAAAAGTTTTACAGGTGGTCTGTATTACCGAGATGTTATACTGAAAAGCTCCAGGAATATTATCTTAAACGATTTCGGCATGTTCGTCTGCTTCATAATAATGCTCCAACACATACATCTAAGCTTGTGAAGCAATTTTTGAACTTTACTGATTAGATTATATAAGAAAGTTTTTAGATACTGACACACACTGACACTGACAGTCGATTAAAGATATGTAGACATATCACAGCAAACATTGGTTATTCACAATGCTTCTGAAGTACTACTTAGGCAATATAGTACACGTAAATTTGTATTACAATATATATCCCAACTTTTGACTTTTATAGCTAAATAAGTTCAAAACCTAAAGAAAACATTGTAACAGTATAAATAAAAATTAGATATTAGACTGACGTATTTGTGTTTTATTTTATATCTATTGAAAACGTCTCAATAGTTTTCTGTTTTAACACGACTTCTGTTTTTTTTTCAGATGGCAGCATATACCTTATGAAAACTGATACATTCAAATTTAGGTTAACACAGACAAAATGTTGCTATGTTTACGAGAAACACTTACCAAAAACGGGAAACAATTCAATAGAAAAAGCAATGAAAGACAAAACCATCCTATATAGAGATAATTAAATAACATATACCGTCTAAACATTGGAATTGAATCGACATGAATTGGTTATTAGTATTTCGTGTTGTTAAGATGTTTCATTTTTAATTTAAAGATAATATTGACTGATGCCTAGTCTGGAGTAAGGTTATTATTTATCTAGATAATTAAATTTGGTAGATAATCGCTTTTTGCTCTTACAAATATTATATGGTGTATTTCTTTCTTTCTTTTTTTTTTTTTTTTTTTTTTTTTTTTTTTTTTTTTTTTTTAAATGAAATCTATATACACATTTAATTTGCTTTATCCGCCCAGTCCAATACTAATAAAGGTAGCATAGTTTAAGCATTTTGTAAAGTAAAAAATATATTCAGGAAAGATCCAAGACTTTTACATTTATTTGTTATATATACTCCTACAATACTTGTTAATATGCATAGTAATGAGTCACACACACACACACACACACACACACACACACACACACACACACACACATATATATATATATATATATATATATATATATATATATATATATATATATATATATATATATATATATATATAATTGATTAAGTTTATTTAATAAATAATTAAAGACCTTTAGCAAGTAACATTTAAATTGGGACAAAAGGTCACATAAATTTGAATATGAATTCTTAAAAATCCCAATTTTATTAATAAATCGGTAGACGCACATTAGTGTGTTTTGTAGTTATTTCTGTGCCAAAGCAAATTGCTTTTACATTACACAGATAATGGGTGGCCTAGTATGAGTTCAAGAAAAGTAAAATTAAGATATATCAGGTTAAACTGTACTCTTTAAGAATAGACTATAATCAAACTTTACTTAATGCTTAATATTTCAAAGACTGAGTGTAGTCGTCAAAGGTGGGGATAAAATTTCATGTATTCATTTCTGTTTAAACATGTATTTGTATTTTTGTCATTATGTGTATTTAAGTTCTAACACTGTGGTATCTTCTACATCAAAAGCAGTGATATTGTTTAGAAAAAGCTGTAAAACATAGGCGTCCTTAAATGACATAGGAATATTTCCTTTTATGCCCATAATAGCACGAGAATTCTAGACGTTAATATCGATTAATATTACTTAGATATCAATGTAATTTGAAAATAGTATACTCTTTTCTTACATCAACAATATGATAAACAACTGTCAAAAGTGAAATTTAATTAAATATAAAATCGAAGGTTCTGGCAAAAAGCACTTTTAATATGTAGATAAATCAACAACATTAATACCTTTCATTTTACACAATTGATAATATAAAAATTATAATAGAATTATTAACCTCAGTGAAATAAAAATCCGATTGTTTGCAAGATAGAACGCTTATTTAAATTTTAAAATCGGTATGGATATATAGGCACCAATAAAATAAAGGCAAACACAATTTTACAATTCGAACATTATATATATATGTGTTTATATATATGTGTGTGTGTGTGTGTGTGTGTGTGTGTGTGTGTGTGTGTATTATTACATAACACGTTGATAATATTTAGCACAGTTTATCAGAAAGCGTATGCTAATCATACCTGTTTTATACAAATGAAATGTTACCACATTTTATACGAAAACAAATTCAGGAAACAATTTAATTTTCAAAGCAACGAAACGTAACACATTTCGTCAAAACCGTATATTTTTAACAACATCCTACATATTGTATTTATTGGTTTTTTGAAAGAGGTACTAACTCTGATTTTATAACCTTTGTTCCTTTATTTTAGGTTCTACATTATAACAATGTTCGGAATATAATCAAATTATAGGAATAATATTCTTTGGACTGGAACCATACTCTTAGTTAAGCGTTTCCTTAAAACTTTCAATCTCAAGTCCAAAAACAGAAAGAGCATATTAGGTTTTTTTTCTTTGAACAAGTATATTACAATAGTAGATTATTACCATCTCAACATCCTTCCGGCAGTAATTACTTAAACCTTGCGCTAATTGTAGAATATGTCGGTTTATTATATAATATAATTTTAAGATAAATTAGGTAAGATCAAATAGAGAGAAAACCCAGGAAATGATCTTACTTTTTCGTGTTCATGTCAATTTATCCTCATTACTGTACAATAATGTGAAATTAACGATTTTGTACCCTAAAAACGACAAAATGTGTTAACAAGTAAAAGTCGATAGTAATAGTAGTCGTCGAACGTGACCTACAGTGTTAATTTGATGACCAACTTTAAAATTTGGATTGATATCTCTTCCTAGTTGCATTACTATACCACTTATTTATTAAGAAATAATTTCCTTTAAGCAGTATTAAAATGAAGTTTATTGTCCCTTTGAAAAGTTAAAAGAAACAGTTACTGAATAAGCCATAATTATATATTGTAGTGAGTATTAAGAATGGTCGAATATCACTTCACGGTTCTTAGATCAATAAAAAGTCATTATCTATCATCGGTTTTAAAGACAAGTGACTATTATGACATTAAGGTATTAGTAAATAAATAAAACCAATGAAAATAATAACAATGTCAGACCATGTCTGCTATTTAAAATATTTAATTTCCTATTGGTCATGATAAAAGTTTAAAATTGTATACATTTATTTATTGGAAATTCTTTTTGATAATATAAGATTCTGTGGTTCTAGACAAATTAACATCTAACAATTCCTTTTTATTTTGAAATTACCTAGACACCTAGCTTTTTTAAAAGAAAGTAACTAAGATATATATGAAATAAACAATAAAAACAGTAATTTATATGTAAAAACTTTAATTTTGGATGTTTCAAAAGGATAATAATTATCAAAATCAATATTTGGACTAATACCTCAATTATGACACCCAACAAAGGCTGCATTTAAAACTATATTACAAACGTGATGATTTCAATTATTTCTATTGTCAAATTTCAATTTCTATGCAACAATATACCTGTATTTTCTGCTTACGGTGAATTTGTTTTGCGGTTCAAATGTTATATTTTCGTTAAATATTTTTTAAAGATTTTAAGACTCAAAATTTCCTATCTATTACACATGCATACACAAGGAGTCCAGTAGACACGACAGCCAAAAAGAACGTGTACGGGCATTTTAGACCGAGAACATGATTTCGACCGAATCATAGTCCACTAATAAAAACACATCTATATTATTTATATTTCAATTATTATTTTTGTATATAAAATATTCTCAAAAATACATTATGTTAATGAATCGTTCTTGTTTAATCTCGTAAATGTGCTTTTTAGACGTGTCAGCCATGTTTGTTTACCTATGGTAGTTCAGGATCGGGAAATGCAATTTATATGTATTCGTGCACGGGGTCACGTGGTTTTTTGGATTTATAGTCTGTATTAACTCAACGGCTCTCAAGCTTGGAGAAATGGGAATTCCACATGACAAATAAATATTTTACGTTATAATAGAGTTTGTATCCAATGCGGGAACAGCATATGCTTACCTTTCACGAATTTAGCTTAATATGCCAGATTTCATGGGGTTTTACTTTGCTTTTGGGAATGGATTTAAACATGGATATTACGAAATACGATATATCGATATGCTCTATTATGTATTTTTGTTGCGTAAACTCTTTAGTTTTTTATAGGACGGGGAACAATAAACATAATTACGAAATTTAATGCATCAAAACATACAGTAAATCATGAAGCTTTGGGAATACTATAGAAATTACATTACCTAATGCTGTGATAACTAAATAACTATATACTGTGTATATATTTTGTACTTTATTGTGCAAACAAATTGAATAAGCATGTCTAGACCGTGATTACATAGCTGAAACGTTAAATGTCATTAGTTTATTTACAGAATTCTACAAAAGTTTTACTACGGGATAAAAGGGTTTAATTTTCACGTATGAAGCAGATTAATCAAATAACCATTTGCAACATTTTATCAAATTGGTCAAGATGTAACCTTGTGTATTTTAACACACAGCCCTCATATTTAACAAACAAAAAAGATAAAATTTTCGACGTTATTTTCTATATTTAAGAATGCACTCTTCTTTTGACTTATAAGACACATGCTGTTTCATAAGGAATAAATTGTCTAGGTATATCGGTCGATGGAACGAACAAATATCTCTTTTTTCAGCAGTACAGTGAATTGTTAACATGCCTTAATTTTAAGATCATTACATAAAATTTTGGCCCCTATAGACATGTATACAGTTTACTTGTTCAAAATGTTTTAAAGTATGATTATTCAATCCAAAACATTTGATGAAGATTTACTTTACCTACATGATGAGCATTTTAATATGTATGGTTTTTAGAGGTAGCACTTGTTTTAAAGTGTCTATCATGTATGTTTTATTTTTTATGAATTGTAAAACGTTTTAGGTCAATGCACAAAGAAACATCCTGATCATTTATAAAAACATATTTGAATTTCAATTCCTAGAATTCTAGATGATTTTAAATAAACGTGTTATCTATCTTATGTGACTAAAAGTGGAAAAAGGAATACATACAGTATTGACCCAGTAAACATGATTTAATTATGTAATAGAAACAATTTATTTTTTGATGCGATATAAATTATTTCATTTTTAAATTTCTTAAGAAAACATGCCAGGGAACAAAAACAAAAATACTGTGGGTTTTAATTCTCAATCCAAAAGCACGCGTATGCATTTGCTTATAATTTCTTTAACCTTTAGTTTGGATTGAATAAATACAATTTAACTTCGTTTAAGGATTGCGGTGTTTTTTCTACAGTACACTCTCAATTCGAACAAAAACTCTTTCACGCAATTTTTTGTTACAGTAACGTAGATTCTTTGTTTTTGAGGCAGTTTCTTTCTTTTTTTTTAAAGTCTAGAAAAGCGGAGTGCAAGGGAAATCACAAACTTTTCGAAAATCGAACTGACGAACTTATTTATAATAGGATCCTTCTGATCAGGATTGAAAACTAGACATTGAAAGGCACTATAAGCGTGCTCTGTAGGCCTCTTCTACCAAGACTTGGGAACTGAAATAAACGAGGTTTCCTTGTCACAGTAGGCGTGGCACGATAAAAAACCCTGCTGTATACTGCCATCGGTGCAACGCACAGGCAAAATTTCTACAATTTCGCCTACAGCTGGCTACGTTTTGATATAAGTAAAATATCCTTGACTAGGACGTTAAACACCATTACTCAACTGAACTTTACGCTCAGAGTTAGAGGAAGCGCAAGACCCGTATTTTGTAAACCTTTGTAACAGTAAAAAAAAATAATTTTTGTTTGACAATATGTTTTGTTTGGGACTGATGTGTCACTGAACAAAACAACTACATAAAACAAAAACAATTTAATTGAATAGTAATACATGCATACATACAAGTACAACTTTTAGTTTGTAAAATTATAAGATATATTCAAAAAATAGTATGCAATTACCCACAATAAATAGACTAACCGAAAGACAATTAATAATGAGTAGTGGTGGAGTTATTACAGACTCTTTTAAAATGTTGTTAAATTTGGGATGCTAAAAAAGACAACAAAATCTTAAAACAACTATTAATTGAAGAAATTACTAATATATTTAGTAGGACAGTTTATTAGATCTTGCTGTAAGGCTTATTTATTGCCCTTATAAACTATATATATATATATATTCATTCTATCTTATAAAAAACTGTTCTTTTATTTATTCTACCTTTTCGTTTTAATCTTAACTTGTAATTATTATAAACTGATGCAGTGTTTATGTATATCGAGTATCTAAATTGAATAATAGTCTTTTTATGGCATAACCCGTACCATAATTACACCATAAACAGTAATACAAGGAATAAAATAGCTACATTTAGAGTTAAATTATGATTATGACTCTGTGACAATGCCCGAGGTGGCCTCCTCTGCTACATCATCCATCAATGACATCTCTTTCAGGTTATATAATTTCAATGATAATTGCATCAGTAGCTTCTGCCAGTCTACATAAATTGATCCCTATGGGTGTGGATTATTTGCAAAGACCTATAAACTATTGTAGTATGACTTATCACTGGCATTAGGCTTTACTCCTTCATTGAAAGCAGAAGGCGAGATCGGAATTAGCCTTATTTATAAAGAGTACGAGTGACTGAATGAAGTATTTGTTATAACATATTGAAGAGGTTTAACATCAATATATTATCTCTGTAAATCTGACAATTTTTACATCATGACAGCTATTATTTAACCAACATGAAAGCTACAATTTAGAGGAAAATGAACTATACGCTGGAAATTACACTTTGTATATCTGCCTTAATTTGTTTTTATCTCGAGATTACATCAGCTAAAAGAGTAAGTATGTTTATATTAATTGTAACTGACTGACAATTTGTCTGTGTAATCTATATAATGGAATATTTAAGACTCTAAATGTTTCACGTTTTTAAATGTTTAAAAAAAAGTTTGAAAATCGTGTGAAGTAACCAGTAATTATGATTTCAAATAAAATATTTTCTTAGTAACTCACAAAATCACAGAAATTGGGGAATAATAAAACATGTTCAAACTAACTTTAAAGTTAACTTAAAATCAAGATATAGTGTTTTAGTGACTTGAATATTTTTTCTAAAAAATCAATTTTATTGTAAGGATATATTTGTTTTTATTTATTTCGAGAAAATAATGTAATATGATCGATATCAAAGTAATCTTAATATTACCTTTGTGCAGTGGATGTATGCGTTTTAATTTTTTTTCACTTATTTCTTTCTTTTATAAAAGTATAAAGCTACGAAATTAATGCAATTTAAATTATTTCCTTGCATAATTTACCTAAAGTGCCAAAGATATACAAATATACGCGTATCTCTTTTATACAAATTCATCAATCGTCGTGGTTTTTTCAAGTCCACAAAAATCTTAAAATTACGGCTTAACATTTCAAATGCAAAATTGTACTTTATGAAATCATTTTTATTGAGAACGTATTTCAATTTGTTTTCTAATTAAATTTGTATATATTGTATGTATTTTTGTCCATTATTGCATAATAATAATCTAATTGTTTTATTTGCAGAGCAAATGTTAAAACATCGAGTTTAATCTTTATTTCTCTAAAAAAATTGATTAATTAAGGAAAAAACTGCAAACTAAACGTAGCATTATTTCAATCTGGTTTATTGCCATATGGAATAAATAACATTTTTTTAAAGAAAAAATCTTATGGATAATATTACATTAAAAGATATAAAACTGTTTAACGTTAAAAAGACTTGGTTTGAATATTAAAATAAAACGGAACAATTCTTGTTCGTTTGTGATGACATTAACTTTATTTATGTTCTAGCTTTCTTCAATCATTTGAACACCACTGCTTTCACACTGTGTATACAGATGACTGAAAACCATTTTAGGCATATATTTCTTTTCGCTCTTCTTCTCCTATACCGTTTAAACAAAGCTCAGTGCCATACAATATATCCGAAAAATAGGTACATGTATTTCTTGTGTTTATTAAATATTAAAGCTAAAAAAAACTGTACAAAGTCAATTCAGTAATAACATACTGAGCAGATGTTTTACCTTACCACATCGTGTAATGGAACATTATATTTCACAATGACAACATACCTTATTGCGATGTTTGTAACTATTGTTACTGCAGATGATTCATATGTTTTGAAATCTTTTTTCAAAAATGCTCTTCCCACACATCATCTATAAAACATATTATAAATATTACGTTATCATTTTTTGATGAATTATTCACTAACTTAATATTTTATATGAATAGAAAATAAAACAATTTTATGTGATTCTTCCCACAAACATCAAGAATAGTGTGAAATATTTTGATTACGTAATACATACATGTAGTAAACCTAGGTGCAGTGACGTGTTTTATGTGTATATGTTAATAAAGTCTACATATTGTTAAATTTCATATATAATATATATATATATATATATATATATATATATATATATATATATATATATATATATATATATATATAGCTAAATACTCCAATTAACATTAAAATTAAAACCTATATTTTTATTACCATAGGGTTTTCAATTTCAACTAGCTGTTTTGTTGAACCATTAGAGATTTATTAAAAATTGGCCTTTGTTAACATATCCTATCCATTATATAATAAAAATAATTATATATATATATATATATATATATATATATATATATATATATATATATATATATATATATATATATATGGTGTATATATCAAACTTTGCAAAAACACATCTCATTAAATGAATAAGCAATTTTAAAACTTGTCCAGTTAGAATTTGTTTGGTAACTACTATTGGTTCATGATTGTTTATCACGTTTTTTTCCAAATGTATCGTTTATTAAAAACTTTTCTCATAAAAATAACAGTAAGATAAAAAAAATTCAAAAAAAAAAAAAAAAAAAAACATTGACCTGACTAAATTCTATTTTTAAATGAAAAAAAATCTTCTTTGTATTCTTCTGTACTGAAAAATTTTGAAATTTATTTACTTCAATGATCCAATTGGGCCTCAATAACATTGGCCGCGAGATTACATCAGGGTATTTTAAAGTTAATAAAGGTCAAATGAATTAATATGCAAATCAATACATTGTGTTGAATTTAAAAGAAATATGAAAAATTCATTTCCAAAGATGCAGAAGATATAGTTCAAAATTTTGTTGTTTTTTTCAATTAAAAATGTAGGAAAGAGCCAAAAGTTAATAATTTGGTGTTAATTGTTGTCTGCATTTTCAAGGGGTGATCATCCTGAATATTTACATCATGGCATCATATCTTATAATTTAAACTAGGAAGGTACATGAGGAACATTTTGGACATAGTGAATTTGATATCTTGTTGAAAACATTTAAAAATTGTTATATGCACAGAAATAAAGACACTTTTTAAAATAAGATTAACAGGTATTTGTCTTATATATTTGTTATTTTTCCATGTTAGGTCAGTAAATTTTACATGGATTTTTATGTTTTTGAATGATTTTGTTTCAATTTGGAGTTTTCTTCTCCAATTTTGTATAAGACAAACTACAATGGACTGATAGTATACCTTTATTTCTTATAACTATGGAATTGAGCATTAACCGTTGTAGATATTATGATACAAAACCACTGTATTTTAAATGAATATGAAAAGTTGGTGTATAAAAAAATTAGCATACTAAGAAATAGAATTCGTCACAAAAATAATTATATTTCCACACCGAAAAATTGTTTATATATATATATATATATATATATATATATATATATATATATATATATATATATATATATATATATATACCGGGTATTGACTAATTTTTAATAAACAATTATTAAGCAATGAGTGCAACATAAGTTAAATGACCTGAGCGCTTACATTTTGTAATTCACTTTAGTGTCTGTCAAAAGTCAGGCATTTTATATTCTTTAAAAATTATTTGTATTTTTATTATTTTATTTATTCTTATTTATTTATTTTTTAAATTTTATTTATTTATTTATTTATTTTTTTTGGGGGGGGGTTAGAATTTGTTTGTTGTTTTGGTTTCTTGGCTATAACAGACCACTGGATTACAGCTAGAAATTCACTCATTTGGAAATTAAATAAACCCAAATAACACACACAGTGACAAACTTAAATATCTTAACAGAGATCACTGCTGTGTATCATAAATATAACAAATAAAAATCCTTAATTAAAGAATAGCAGAATTTTTTGGGGTATCATGTTCTACAAAAACCATTTACTGCAATAATCCTGTCGGACATTTAAAGCTTAATAAGATTAGTTATCCTTCATTATCGGTAAAATGAAAAGTCAAATGTTAAGAGAACAGTAAACATTTTATTAACAATGAAATAAGATCATCAATGAACTGTTTACGATAAAAAGGTCACTTGTGTGAGCCATGCGACAATATGTCTACAGTTTACTTGAAAACATTTATTTAAAAAACTCTTAATTTAACCAGTTAATTCATTTATTCACATTATGCAAATTAAACCTTTTTAAAAATTTTAAAAAGTACTTATTTTGAGATACCATACTATTTTGCAAGCGTTTTATAATTTTTTCACTTTGTAAATCATGTTCATTTAATATCGCTATACTCATATCAGTCTTAACTTCATTTACATCTATTGAAATACAATGATGTTTTATCTCTGACAAACTCTGTTATCAATTACAGTGAACCATTTTACCATAGTGCATGTTTTAATCACTTATGTTGGGGTCAAAGACAAAGGCATTTTACTCCTCTATAGTTTGTTGTATTGTATCAGTTTTATTGCGTATTCGCTAAGACATAACGATCTATTTGAAAAACACCTGCGAAAACTGACAAGCAATTAGTGTTTTAACTGAAAGTAATATATCAACTATACAAACTTACATGGTGTTTATCAATTTTTTACTTGGGGTCAGAATTTAAAATTATTATGAATTCTGATGACAAGTATGTTAGACGTTGGGCTAAATTAGAAAACGGGTAGCGTTATAACTTATCTATTTGGATGAAGGCTATTGGATTTTTAAAAAAGACAAGAATTGCCAAACTTAGTATATGATACCAAACCTTCTTAAGTACTCAGGGACCCTGAGATTTCTTCAATCCTTAGACATACATAAAATACATGTTGTTGTACCAACAGATAAATCTTTCAACAACATAATTTTCGTTTGTAAGAGATTCTTCGTTGAATGCCTTATTAAGGAGCTTGGTTTGGATAGTATATCAGAGAACTCTAATTATATCAAACTACTTTTTGCCAAAGATGAAGTTCTTTTCAATCATAGAGGCGTTCTTGAGTATTGGTATCAATTTAAAACAGGAATAACTTGACCATCCTTACTTGTATTGAAGTTCAAGACCTCACAAAAATCCATACAAAAAGATATATACCATGTTCCTCTTAATGTATTACTCTATCATAATAAGTGATTCTACGACCAATTTTGATAGTCGTTAAAGATGACCCCCAGACTAATTAAAAACGTATATTCAACATCTGGCATCAACCAAATGTGGATTCATAAAACATTCCATTGTTTCTAATACTTTATCGTCTGTAAAAAGTATAAAAACATTTTTAAATTTTTTATCGGTGGATTGTAATTTGGACATGGACCAGTATGTTTATGATTTTTTATTATAATCGTTGAGTATTAAATTCTTCATTTTTCGTCATTTTATAAGAATGCTAATTTGAGGTACGATTCATAATTTAGAATTCATATCACGATATTGTCTTTAATCATATTAAGTACTCTCTTAATCAGCAGTTAATAACATTTTCTAAAGCTTTTATAAATAGAATTCAGATTCTAGATCGATTGATTTGATTCGTTTGATTAAAGTATAACTCCTACGTATCTCTCTACTTTTCTTTGTGAAGTCTAAAAGTCCCCCTAGGTAAAAAATAAGAAGAAATATTTGTTATTGAGTACAGTGGAATGGAGAAGGATAAAAATGGTTTACATCCTAGTAAAAAAAAACTTTCACTTCATTAAATTCTTAATGAGTGCTCGACGAAAGCCACCGTTACCTTTCTGCAAAACATATAGACACAATTCCTTGCAATAAAATAAACACAAGCGCTTCACACCACTCGGACACCGAAGCAATGAATAAAAGATTAATAACATCAACTTTCATGATTTCACAATTTCTTGATTCAATATTATTTATAATGTCCATTACTTGGTATTTCAAATTTCAAAATTTTCATTGTTAATGTAGCAAACAAATGGTTATCAATGATAGGAAGTAACACATGACGCACGTAAGTTATCATAATTAATATGAGTTAATCATCATTGCGCCTTACCAACATTGTTTTATAAAGTAGTGGTCTGGCTCTATGTTAAATCAATTACTAGTATTGTGTTTCGGTAGTTCTAGATATCACTGATTACATTGTATTGATCTTAATTACTCCATTTTAATTTTAAAATGCCTGCCGCGTGATCAGTACAACACAATGCTTACATAGCAATTTCTAGAAATGACACCTTATTACATAAACCGAGGCAATTTTATATTAAATTGAAAGAAAAGTTCCATAATACTTTAGTGTTTATCACATTGTTTGCTAGTGCCCTCTTATGCTGTCTGTCCAATATTGATATTTTTTCAAACATTGTCGACAACATATATACAATGTTTTACTTTGATGTTCTGATTAGTATCGGCTGCTTCTATTTTTTTCCTTTATTTCATTCTTGTAAACAGTAGAACTAAAAATCTAAAATTGAGACAACAATTACGATACAGAGAATTGGTTATCATATAAAAAGCTATAAAGTCAAAATCTCAAAAGGTGACCATAAAGCAACATTTAATGCTTCTTCAATACGTGTGTAAACTTTTCCTCGGGGAAATTCTTTGTAGGACCTGATAATAAAGATGTCTAATATAAGATTCTTAGCGAGAACGTTTTTCTAATCTTATTAAGCTCTCATTAGTCATATTTGTCATATTCTAGTGTTTCTTTTATTTTAAGAGCAAGCACACATAGTGTGTGTGTGTGTGTGTGTGTGTGTGTGTGTGTGTGTGTGTGTGATTTAGACTGATACTTCATAATACACTATTTTGACTTTAGTTGCAGTGTCTTCTCTTTTTTACATTGGATGTTATATTAGCTCATTTAAAAACCAATATTGTTAAGAGAATAAATTACCTTACTTTTTATAGCTAAATCACTGCTTTAAACGCTTCTTACAATTCCTTTTTCATACAAGGTAAACTTTTTAAATTTAGAAATTTCCTTCTGTTAATGAATTCCCAATAAATATTTTATAATTAAGATATCACTGGTGCTGTTTAATTCCAATTTACAATACAAGAAATGACCTATCATATCAACAAACCAGTTGCTTTCTTACAATATTATTGCTAATATAATATTGTACTTTGTCCGTGTGTTCGGAGCGTTATGTTAACAAAACTCTTAACCTAGAATATATATCTGGTAGAATCAATTAAATGGAAATGCTATCATATGGAGTTGAGTAATAGCCTTTCAGTTCCTTTTAAGATTTTTTGACTTATATAGAGGTGGAAAGTTCTTGGATGCTGGAGGAAACCGGAGTGCTCAGAGAAAACCAGCGGCTCTATCAAATGACTTTTGTCAATTAAAATATTATATATTTCATATGTTTTTGTTTAAAAAGATCAATTGCTCCAAAGCAGCAAAAGTTTTTTAATCAAAAGATAGTTTTAAGTTTGTAGAAACCTGGCCTTTAATTGTTTAAACCTCAAAACTATGTTTTCATTCTATCACTTTTTAGAATATTAAAACAATAGAACTAGTTCTCAATTTTAGATAAAGCGGAAATTATCATGATAAAGACAAATTAAAAGTTCTTTAAATATTATGTAACAAATAATTAAGATCTGCCATTCGTTTCTGCCAATTAGTCTTTTTTTAGCTAAGTTTAAAATCAGTATTGTGGCTTTTTTTATCTTTGAATCTAAAAGGAATTAATTTATCCAATCTTAATGTAATTGATTAACCTTACTTGTAAAGTTTAACACTTTGTTGGTTTTGTCTTTCCGTTAAAAGTATGTAAATGCCCATGTTATGGCTTTCATTTTTGTTAGATTTCTGTGTCTGGTTGTAAAGAAATGAAAAAAAAAATTATAGGTTTTTTTTTTGTTTGTTTAAACATTTTCCGTGAAAATTAACTTACAGTTTTATTGTAAAATTGTAAACTGTATAAGAGATAAAATTGACTAATTCCCTGGATAGTGTGACTCAGGACAGGGCGACTGTCTTGGTGGCTCAGTGGTAAAGTGTCTAGCTCAAGAGCCGTAGAATGCGGGTAATACATAAGACTTTGAAAATTGATACATTGCTTCTTCGCCTGGCGCTTGGCATTAGAGGATAGAGTTTTGCCTGGTTCACCTGGTGACAGTATAATGGACAGTTTGCTTGTCTGTACATACTGAACATGCTGGCTAAGTGAACTAACACATCAATAAAGTCTTATTTAGTGCACACTAGTATAAGGCACATAAATCACACTCTCGCACATACATGAACCATTCTTCGAATACTTCTAAGTAACTAAAGGCAGATAAATCACACTCTTACACATACATGAACCATTCTTCGAATACTTCTAAGTAACTAAAGGCAGATAAATCACACTCTCGCACATACATGAACCATTCTTCGAATACTTCTAAGTAAATAAAGGCAGATAAATCACACTCTCGCACATACATGAACCATTCTTCGAATACTTTTAAGTAACAAAAGGCAGATAAATCACACTCTCGCACATACATGAACCATTCTTCGAATACTTCTAAGTAACTAAAGGCAGATAAATCACACTCTCGCACATACATGAACCATTCTTCGATTACTTCTAAGTAACTAAAGGCAGATAAATCAAACTCTCGCACACACATGAATCATTCTTCGAATACTTCTAAGTAACTAAAGGCAGATAAATCACACTCTCGCACATACATGAACTATTCTTCGAATACTTCTAAGTAACTAAAGGCAGATAAATCAAACTCTCGCACATACATGAACCATTCTTCGAATACTTCTAAGTAACTAAAGGCCGATAAATCACACTCTCGCACATACATGAACTATTCTTCGAATACTTCTAAGTAACTAAAGGCAGAAAAATCACACTCTCGCACATACATGAACCATTCTTCGAATACTTCTAAGTAACTAAAGGCAGATAAATCACACTCTCGCACATACATGAACCATTCTTCGAATACTTCTAAGTAACTAAAGGCAGATAAATCACACTCTCGCACATACATGAACCATTCTTCGAATACTTCTAAGTAACTAAAGGCAGATAAATCACACTCTCGCACATACATGAACCATTCTTCGAAAACTTCTAAGTAACTAAAGTCAGATAAATCACACTCTCGCACATACATGAACCATTCTTCGAATACTTCTAAGTAACTAAAGGCAGATAAATCAAACTCTCGCACATACATGAACCATTCTTCGAATACTTCTAAGTAACTAAAGGCAGATAAATCACACTCTCGCACATACATGAACCATTCTTCGAATACTTCTAAGTAACTAAAGGCAGATAAATCACACTCTCGCACATACATGAACCATTCTTCGAATACTTCTAAGTAACTAAAGGCAGATAAATCACACTCTCGCACATACATGAACTATTTTTCGAATACTTCTAAGTAACTAAAGGCAGATAAATCAAACTCTCGCACAAACATGAACTATTCTTCGAATACTTCTAAGTAACTAAAGGCAGATAAATCAAACTCTCGCACATACATGAACCATTCTTCGAATACTTCTAAGTAACTAAAGGCAGATAAATCACACTCTCGCACATACATGAACCATTCTTCGAATACTTCTAAGTAACTAAAGGCAGATAAATCAAACTCTCGCACATACATGAACCATTCTTCGAATACTTCTAAGTAACTAAAGGCAGATAAATCACACTCTCGCACATACATGAACCATTCTTCGAATACTTCTAAGTAACTAAAGGCAGATAAATCACACTCTCGCACATACATGAACCATTCTTCGAATACTTCTAAGTAACTAAAGGCAGATAAATCAAACTCTCGCACATACATGAACTATTCTTCGAATTCTTCTAAGTAACTAAAGGCGGATAAATCACACTCTCGCACATACATGAACCATTCTTCGATTACTTCTAAGTAACGAAAGGCAGATAAATCACACTCTCGCACATACATGAACCATTCTTCGAATACTTCTAAGTAACTAAAGGCAGATAAATCACACTCTCGCACATACATGAACCATTCTTCGAATACTTCTAAGTAACTAAAGGCAGATAAATCAAACTCTCGCACATTCATGAACCATTCTTCGAATACTTCTAAGTAACTAAAGGCAGATATATCACACTCTCGCACATACATGAACCATTCTTCGAATACTTCTAAGTAACTAAAGGCAGATAAATCAAACTCTCGCACATACATGAACTATTCTTCGAATACTTCTAAGTAACTAAAGGCAGATAAATCACACTCTCGCACATACATGAACTATTCTTCGAATACTTCTAAGTAACTAAAGGCAGAAAAATCACACTCTCGCACATACATGAACCATTCTTCGAATACTTCTAAGTAACTAAAGGCAGATAAATCAAACTCTCGCACATACATGAACTATTCTTCGAATACTTCTAAGTAACTAAAGGCAGATAAATCACACTCTTGCACATACATGAACCATTCTTCGAATACTTCTAAGTAACTAAAGGCAGATAAATCAAACTCTCGCACATACATGAACCATTCTTCGAATACTTCTAAGTAACTAAAGGCAGATAAATCAAACTCTCGCACATTCATGAACCATTCTTCGAATACTTCTAAGTAACTAAAGGCAGATATATCACACTCTCGCACATACATGAACCATTCTTCGAATACTTCTAAGTAACTAAAGGCAGATAAATCAAACTCTCGCACATACATGAACCATTCTTCGAATACTTCTAAGTAACTAAAGGCAGATAAATCACACTCTCACACACACATGAACCATTCTTCGATTACTTCTAAGTAACTAAAGGCAGATAAATCATACTCTCACACACACATGAACCATTCTTCGATTACTTCTAAGTAACTAAAGGCAGATAAATCACACTCTCGCACATACATGAACCATTCTTCAAATACTTCTAAGTAACCAAAAGCTGATAAATCAAACTCTCGCACATACATGAACCATTCTTCGAATACTTCTAAGTAACTAAAGGCAGAAAAATCACACTCTCGCACATACATGAACCATTCTTCGGATACTTCTAAGTAACTAAAGGCAGATAAATCACACTCTCACACACACATGAACCATTCTTCGATTACTTCTAAGTAACTAAAGGCAGATAAATCACACTCTCGCACATACATGAACCATTCTTCGAATACTTCTTAGTAACCAAAGGCTGATAAATCAAACTCTCGCACATACATGAACCATTCTTCGAATACTTCTAAGTAACTAAAGGCAGATAAATCACACTCTCGCACATACATGAACCATTCTTCGAATACTTCTAAGTAACTAAAGGCAGATAAATCAAACTCTCGCACATACATGAACCATTCTTCGAATACTTCTAAGTAACTAAAGGCAGATAAATCAAACTCTCGCACATTCATGAACCATTCTTCGAATACTTCTAAGTAACTAAAGGCAGATATATCACACTCTCGCACATACATGAACCATTCTTCGAATACTTCTAAGTAACTAAAGGCAGATATATCACACTCTCGCACATACATGAACCATTCTTCGAATACTTCTAAGTAACTAAAGGCAGATAAATCACACTCTTGCACATACATGAACCATTCTTCGAATACTTCTAAGTAACTAAAGGCAGATATATCACACTCTCGCACATACATGAACCATTCTTCGAATACTTCTAAGTAACTAAAGGCAGATAAATCAAACTCTCGCACATTCATGAACCATTCTTCGAATACTTCTAAGTAACTAAAGGCAGATAAATCAAACTCTCGCACATACATGAACCATTCTTCGAATACTTCCAAGTAACTTTACCAGCAAATAACTGAAAAATTGCTGATGTGATGTTAACAACACAATAACCAGACAATTAATCGTGAGATTTAAAATGTTGGGGTGTTGGAAGATTTTAGTCAATTTGTTACAATTCAATTCTAGTAATCTAGATAGTTTTGTAACTTAAATTGAATAAAAGCCTCACAAGACATGTTACAGTGAGTTGTTTAACGTGGCATATGTGTTTTCAAATGAGTAAATTAGATATGGTTCGTAACATACATAATTTCTAAAGGATATTTTCTGACACTACAAGTTGCAAATACAATTGCTCATAAAACGGTGATATCTATACCAAAGACTTCACGCCAACTTAATTACTATGGCAATCGAATTCTTTTATAACCAATGGTAATTTGCTTAATCCAAAACACGGTAAACATTGGTATAACTCGTAACAATTTAGTTCTAATATGATTTGTTCCATACATAGTAATTTTACAGATTTTTATTCTGGCCTAAAATGAAATAACCGAAAAGGAATCTTTGTTAACTCGAACCCAAATAAATCCTCCATACTCTAGTTTTATTGCAATTTCACAATTGTCATTATTGGATTTCGCCGTTTAACGTATTTTAAAATAATTGAGTTTGTGTCTGATTTAGAAGTTTAGTGGTGTTGCTTCATCATAAATCTACAAGAAGTATTTCTGTAGTGTTTAAAAGCACTGCGTTCTTTATGTGTTTGGTTGTTTAATTTGAAAGCAAATTTAGCTTACAAAGATCTAAACAGATATATTATAGACATAAATTATTCTCTCTTTTCTCCATATCATGCAGACTGCAATTGGCTAATATTGTTCACCTATCATAACACAATATTCTGTTTTATAGACGAGAGACGTGCATCCGAAATTTTACATTATAAAATGCATATAAACATTTTCGAGGTTGTATTTTTTCTTACTTTCTTATACCAATAGATTGTAAATGTAATTTTTAAATGCAGAGAAAACATAAATTTATTTAAAAATCTTCTTTGATACATTATTTTGGCAAATTTTATTTTAGGAAAATCTTAAAGCACAAGGCTTACAATTGAGTCAAGCTTGTATGAACTTTAGAATTTATTTCAAATATTTGAAGAAGTAAAATTGATAAAATTCCAATATTTTGCGAGTTGAAAATATTTGCACTAGCATTCTTTTTCTTTTTAAGGAAAAAACATATAAAGTATACGCCTATACATATCAACTGAGTAAAGTTTGTATTTAATTCAAAATGTATAACAAGTGTGATTTTTACTAGTATATTGCGTCGTAAAAAGACTTGTTTTTTCATCGATTATTTAGGTTTGCTTTCGTTATTTGGTATCTAACGTAGTCGGTTATATGGGTTCTTTTCGCCGCTTTGATTAAAGTTTTTTAGTGTGAGGTTATATGAAACCAGGAAAACATCTCGATACTCCAGGAATTTTGTTGAGATTCTTTTACTTTTGAAATCAAATCTGGCTCGATAAAGTACAACAGATACAAGATGATGTTATATTTTCCGTGTCTGTTTCAATGACTTAGGATAATGAAAAACATAAAAACTATAAGAGATGATCAAACAATGATATTGAAATGAGACAAATGAGTAGACAGTTTGAAATATAATAACGCCTGAAATTAAAAGAAATGTTTACTTTTCTGTGCATTTAAGTCAAAACGCAACACGAACTGTTATTAACTGCCGCTTAAGGCATTGCTATATAGTAATAAAAAAGTCGTAAGCGATGTTTAAAACGGAATTATGACTCTCGAATATGTCAAATTACTTCATCTGATGAGAAATTCAAGCGATTAGTGAGAATAAGATAAAATTAATATAACAAGGTATTCTGAGTGGTCAATTATATCTTACTGAACTGTAGAAAATTATCTGTTTGTAGTCAAAAACAAGGGAATGGTAGTTCCCGCGTGCAATTACCCGAAATGTTGTTATACTTATTCACATAAATAAATTATTAGCATCAAAATAAAATGTACCATTCAGGGAATAAAAATATTACTCCCTGTAGAAATTAACACGAATTTATTTGCAATTGTAACCCAATTAAAGAGCACATAGACATTGCTTTGAAGCCGTCTAAGCGTGCTGATAACGTGGATAAGGCTAATCCAATATGGTGCCTCTCTTGTTATGGCGATACCAAATTGACAGGCCAACCAATTGCTATTTATTGTGACATTTCGCAGAAAATTCACATTTCCCAGTAAACTCTTTTAATCGAGATTATTGTTCTGGCTTTTAAATTGAATTCGGTAATAGTCGTTTTGGGGAATAAAGCAATTTTCGAGTGAAATAAATAATAGTTATTTCATTATTGCTGATAGATATATGCCCATAGAGTGCAAAAGACAAGTGCTTTTTATAATTAAAACATCAGAATTTATTTCCAACACCGAGTTTTTCTGGTAAATGTAGCCTTGAAAAGACATGATGTAATATTGACGTGACCTATTATATTTTACTATAAAGGCGTTCAAAATAGGACGTTTAGGCAAAAAGTGGAATTGATTTGTAATTATATTTATTGAAAAACTGGTGTCACCAAAAGGTAATAAAGCTGTTTATGGTTTTTTTTCGATAAATAATAGTTATAATTGTTATCATTTTCTAATCTTTTTATTAAGAAAATAAATAATCAATAGTTGTTACAGTAAAAGTATGATTAAAAACTTTCTTTTTATTGTGAAACCGCCATGTGAGCGAATGGTGGAATGTCTGCCTCGAGAGAGGGAGAGTATGGGTTTGAACCCAGACCGGGACATACATCAGATTTTAAAATTTTAAATACGCCTTCCTTGCCTGGAATTCTGCATTATAAGGACAGTTTATCGACTAGCTTACTCGTTGCCAGTAGCTATGATAATGTGACTTGATGAATGATATACTTGTCTGTGGTATATTGACTCGGTGAGCCAGCACCTTAACAAAAAGTCGCCCTCTCTGCATGCTAGTACAAGCAAACAATTATACACAATCAATAATGTCACGTCGTGAACTATTTCTTATATTAACCCCTAGAGATTAATAACCCCGCTCTCGTCTCGAAAAATGCTATTACAACGTTAAAGTACATTTCAAAAATCACAACAACATTTCATGAGAGAGTCATGTTCTGAAAGATTATACATCTCGCCGTTAGAGAAAGTGGCGTTATCTCCTGACGCAAAACTTACTCGTTACTTTACGGAGAATGAAAAAGCCATTGCTCGATCAAACACAACCAAAACTTCTGCTCCTTTAAAAAACTATTTTACTCTTTAAGTCACAAACTTTAACCGTCAATATGAAATTGTAGTCATGTTTCCGGTGGGTGTCACATTTATTTCTTAACTTAAATTATTTTAATCTCATAATTTGAACTCAGATAAATATGTTAGATTTCAAAATTTATTTAGAATTTCACAGTACATGTATTCTTTAAACATTATAAAAAGCTCATGGCATCTACATTCTAGGTAATTTTTAATTATGTATTAAAAATTCAACACAGAATTATCTCAGTTTGTTAAATAAGTTAGAGTAAATATAGAACAGTTACGGGATAATTAGGAAAATGAGAAGTGTTTAAAGTTATTTCACGTTGTATTACCAATAAAGAGGTGTTATTTATCTGTGTAAAAACGCTTTACAACCATATAAATCTGGGAAGGGTAAGTAGAAGTTTTCTTGGAGGTTACGGATACTTAACTCATATATTCTAATGGCGTTAAGTATTCTGAACAGTTAAGATAGCTTCGAGTTACCCAGCCCTGGCAGAAACTACACGATTTTAGTACTAGTTTCCGTGTTTTACCTGACATATATCTATACTGACTATTTACTTTAAAAAAAAACTTCGGTAAAGCTTTGAAGCTTCCGTATAACAAAAATAAGTAATATGTATTCAGTCAGCATCGGATGTGAAAGATGTAATTATGTTGGTGTAAATATCACACAAAGCATTAATTATACAGCAAGATCCAACTGTTTGCTGTTCATGTTTGTCTCACATAAGCCTTTGTTTTCATTCATTTTGCCAACATCTATAAAATATTAATGAGATCATTGATTTTAGAATCAAATGGAGATTTATTACCCTCACAACACAGTATTGAGATGGATTAGTAAAAAAAATGGGTTTCAACAAATATGAGCATTTGAATACAAAAACACTTTTAAGTTTATCCTTTATGTTGCAAAGTTAATTGGTGTTAAGTGATATATAAAAACGCGCAATATCAAACGATAAACTATTAAAATGTCCATAAATGAAACGAACATTTTAGTACAAACAGAGACACTTGTATCAAAAACTCCCTATACGTTGTTTTGTAAAGCGTATGATTGATCATGAAAAATTGTGTCTTGACATTTTAGTGTTAGCTAATAGGAAACATCCACGTGGGGATAGTTTTAGAAATTAATTTGCTTACATACTGGTACTTTTAGACTAACATGGAAAAAAGACAAGAATTTCACAGTATGGAACTATTGCTACTATTATCCAAAAATCCTCTCCAAGAATGACATCATGGTCTTATCTATCCATGTTGATTGCATCTAAAAGGTTGAAAATGGCTTCATTAAGTGGTAGATAAATTGTTTCTTCTTTACCTAAACCCTATCCATTTAGCAAGAAACAAATCGTTCGTGTCTTTATTTTCCGCTTTAGGTTGTAAAATACATTCATTTGACATGAAGTATATTGCTTTTTTATTTAGAATTTTCACGGAGAAATGTCATTTGAATGGAGAAAAACCTATACATTTTATATATTTAAGGATTTCACTTAAGTATGGAATAAAATTTATCTTTGTAAGTTCTCTTGAATACATCAGCTCATTTACGATTTGGTTTATAAATTGCTATTTAAAACTGAGATTGAAACCTTGTTTCATTAGTGGAAAACATCAACGACTAGTGAAAGTCGATCCTATATTCTCTACATTAAATCTATCAGAAAGTAAATGATTCATAATGATTTGGAGTTGTTGACATTGTAGCACTGAAATTAAACAGATACCGTCAGTGAGTAGGTGGCGTTTTATGTAAGGTGGGAAAACAAAAAATAAATAAACAAATAAAATAAAGAAATAAAATAATTGAATAAAATACAATTTAAATCAGATACAAGTGAGCGTTTTATTTTATTTTTGTTTATTTATTTATTTATTTAATTTTATTTTTATTTATCTTATTTATTTACTTATTACATTTCTTATTTTTAAAACACACACACACACGCACACACACATATTATTTTATTTTATTTTCATTATTATTATTATTATTTTATTATTATTATTATTTTGTCTTTGCAAATTAAGTTTACCATGAAGCCATATATCATTAAACATTCTTAAATAAGATGCGTAAAAGATTTCCTAAATTCTTAACTTTTTTTCAATTTCATTGCTTCTAGATATGCTTCTATACGTTCTCTAAGAAAGTGAATAAAAAAAGGGTTCAGCAAAAATAGAAATTCCTTTTAATTTTAACCATTTAAAACCAGGGGGTCGCTTCCAATGCTACTTTATAAACTTATATTTCACCTACAGGCTTATACTTCACCCATATATACAAAACGATTAAAAACCACAACTGTGATATAAGAATAAAGTTAAACAAACTACTTTTGTAACAATTAGAGGCGAATATTGTATATTATAAATAAAGAACAATATACAAACTATTCTCTCGGTCAAAATAGTTCGCAAATCTAAAATACCTTGGTGTTTCCAATTTTGTGGCTTTTGCATCTAAATCGTGACGTCTGGTTAACGCAGTTTGGAAGATAGATGAATTGTAGAATACACTGTCATACATGTGAAATTTTCATAACACATTTGTTTTAAAAATAACCATAGTCTTCCTCTATGTACAAACAAGTTTTTCACCAACTGATCGGTAAACTTTAAAATGTATGTTCAGCTTTCTTACCTAAATGTATTTTTGTCCGGTAGGGTAGGACTTAAAATGTTGTTCAAAGAGATTTTTAAAAATGATCACAAACACATTTTCTAATATTAAGTAACATATCCAGTGGTATTTTAATTTTTTGAAAAAAGGAATTGCAATTTAAATTAAAACTACAAAATAAGTTTTTTATAAATTAATTTAGTGTTTCAAAGATGCTCGAATTAACGTCTCGGTGTATTTGTTCTGTTAAATGTAAAACTGATTATGAGTATATGTCCTGACGTTTAAGTGTCAACAGTGAGTTTACAGGATATATTCACATCTAGCTGTCTAGCAACTGATTTTGTTTTACATAATAATCATTTTTATTTGACCCAATGTTGAATAATAGTTTCGATGGATGCACTGTAACATACGTCAAAACACACAACACTAACAAAGCAAAACATATCGCGTACTATATTCTGTAAATTAGCGAGTTTGATGTGTTCTATTGTTTTAGTCGTGTATATAGAAAAGAATTTGACTCACAGTAGACGACCGTCCTACTAATTCTACATTTCTTTCTGTTAATCAGACTGTTTCTAGAATGATATTGTGACATTATTGATTCGTAGTTATTACGTCTAAAAGGGTGACAAATGACCTCATTCCGCAGCTAATAAATTGTTTCTTTATTTACCTAAACTCTCTTCATTTCACAAGACACATGTCTTATTTGTATTTTCTGCTAAGGCTTGAAATTACATTGATTTTGATACGAGGATATTGCTTTTCTTTAGAATTCCTTCGGGAGGGAGTTGGGGGTCTTTTTTTATTTTTGGACATTTATAAAAATGTTAAGTGATTTCGCAGAAACAAGGAACAAAATCATTTGGTATAATTATTATTTGCTTTACAAAAAGCAAAAAAAAAACATAGATTAAACCCTTTTTTCAGTATTAGAAATCATCGGCTTATTAGCAAGTCTAAACTATACCGGTATATTTTGGTAATGATTTGGAGTGTTTAACAGTGAAACATTGAAATTAAACAAAACAATTACCATCGAAATGGAAATAAAAATTATTATAAGGTAGTCACTAATATAAAAATAAACATTTTAATGTAAATTAGACCTTGTGTTGCATGCTCAAAATAAGTTTTTCGTGTGTTGTTTGGAAGGCGTATGATTGATAATGAGATATTATATCTTGACTTTTTAGTGTCAGTGGTTAGCTACAATAATTATTCAGTGTAGATAGTTCAAAATCTGATTTATTTTACATAATTGATGATTCTATCAGACCGAATGTTTCATCATCGCCTCGATATGTTTTCCATGCAACTTGTGAAAACAGACAAGCTAACGAAGCCAAATATATCTCTTCCAATTTGTTGTAAATTGACCTGAGTTTCCTTAGTATAATATCGTATTCAATAATTGTTTCAGTCACGAGCAGAACAAGATTTCCACTGAAACATTTTAATCAGGCAAACATAAAAAAGGAAAAATGAAAGAAAAATTATATATATATTTTTGTACAGTGATCAGACTTTATATCGCATCATGAAAATATGTTAGTTTAAATATTTGCTGATTATACATCGTGGTGCAAAGTTGTTCTGTTTTATAATAAAACTTGACAATAAACGGATCATTTATTATTATATATTATTATTATCCCCCTTTAGATGAAAAATACTTCACTGGGCAGGAAAGACATCGGTTGGTTGAATGTTTTTTTTACGTCACATCAATTTTTTCAGCTCTTCGTGACTGGACAATTACATGTATATTAATATCGAGGATTAATCTTAACACCAAATTCATTGATTGCATGAGTGCGCATGTGCTTCTAATCTGCATTGCACTACTTCGCATTTATGGCGATCTTCAAATTGCCCGTAAAGCCATCATAAGGCATTTTTAAATTAAAACGGAAATTGTGTTATCAAATGACTATCATTAGAAACCCTCATTGGGTGTCAATGTTTCTTCGCAAATGGTGTTGATAAGTACACCTTTTGACACGCCATAACGTTGTTGTGGAACTATTTCCTTAAAAAAATCGAAACAGCTAAAGAGGCGTTCTTTCATAAAAAAATGTTCGGTAGTTTTGGTTCCTTTTTTGCCTTTTAAAACATGTGCTATTAATCGCTGCGCTTAAAAAATTCTACTTTATAATGTATTGCTTTCAAGAAAACATTGTCTGTAATAATCTTTATTGCTTTATGAGTTTTTAACCATTTAATACTTTTCTTAATCTTAACATTTATAGCTAGTTTGCTGTAATGTGTTTTAGTAATTTTGTAATTTCTTTATTTTCCAGTATCGGTATTGCTCCGAAGGATGCTGTCCACATGAATTTTGTGCCCTATCACAAGATATGTTATCCAACCTTACATTGCCACGTGACTTGTCCTGACGGTCATTGTGACAATGGATTATGTATGCCAACAAAGCCTTGCACAGACAACAAAGCATGTGACATGTCTTATGTTTGTACCAACACGTATAACCTGGGATACAAGACATGCCAGGTATAACCTGAACATTGGAACAACTTTGTGTGTTGATCGTTATGGCAAGTCTGTTATGTGGAAGGAAGAATCGTAACAAAATATAAATGCATATTGCACCTTTTATGCATTAATAATTGTATTTTTTCTGAATTATATAAAATATAACATTTCGCATATTTCAATATACATTGTGTATAAATTTTAAATAATTTTTTTGCAATTTCAAAGAATTTTTGTATATCCGTTCTCTCTGGAAACTACAAGTTGATATAAATTTTTGGACCTAAACGAATATGTACCAAAAAAAAAAAAACGGACACATTTACCAAAACAGTAGATGATCAGATTTAATTTCAAGTCCTTAAAAATCCTTGTTTACCTAATTGTACAAATCATGCAGTTAATAATAACTCGATAAGTGGAAGTATGCAGAAAATAAAACATATGTATAAGGGGATGAGGTTGCATCCAGTGTTAGATAGACAGGTGTTATTTGTATAAAATTTTAAGGTAGTCCGAGACAGTTTCCAAGATAAAGTCATTTCTTTATAAATTATATAATATTACTATTGTATTACATAATTTAAATTGTATATTATTTATTCTTCTTGAACATAATATGCATAGAAGTTCTATCTTATCTTTACGATTGCTAAATCTCTATTTTTAATTACAATGCAATCATTGTCTCATCAGGGTCGTACTAATTACTTTGCTGTCATTTTTCAGCAATTGGCGATGACTTACTTGTTTATAATCAATACAATGAAATATATGTTATTGCATGAATCTGATATTCTGTAAAATGACTATTTTAAACTTATAATCTCGTGTTTTATTTTTGATGTTATAATACAGAACTTGATCTCGGATTAAGACCTTGGTCCAAAAATTTCCGTTGTTATGGGCAACATATTTCATTTAGTATTTCACATTTAAAGTATGTATGGTGGTTGATATAAAATTTGTTGAGTTAGAGCTCTAAAAACCATAGTCTAAATACATAGTCATTACCTGTGCTCATTCAAAGTTGGAAGTTTTATAGTCAAATTTACTCATGTTTTTATAACTTGGTATTTTTTATTATCTCTCATTCTTTAGTTATCGTTTTCTTTCACGTTTGAAATAATAAGTAGATGCGGTGATCTAT